>CM062295.1:431918336-432335028 GCA_031216915.1 Pictodentalium vernedei
GCCACTAAGGACGGTGAGGGATGTGATGAATGAATAAAACAACATATAGACATAATATCCAGTCTCTAAGGTGGAAATATAATCCACAGCAATAGACTGGATAGAAATGAAAAGAGAGACGAAAACAATGTTCCGACACCCGATCATAAAAACCTAGATGAACTCCTTATGTTTGATCTGATATCAGTAAATATATTCCTGTGAAGGAGTTAGTATAGGCATTTGAAGAAACGCTCATTAATCACACTGGGTAAATAAGGAGTCATCAATAGGGCTTATCGCCTCATATAAAATGTAACTAACACCAAACCATACCACAGTAGGAAGAGAATAACCTCCTCTAACATAATGATAGGACAATGAACTCAGCCTAGCTGAATCAGCTAAAAGTCTTCATATTCGTGAAGACAATAAAAAGGCTGATAACTGCGGTCTTAGAAGCTCACTAAAGAGACTTACAATGCCAGCCGTAGCTTACAAGTCTTCATCTCCGTGAAGACGGATATATCGGTCTAAGCTGCGACCTTGAAAGCTCACTGAATGGAGACTTACAACTATCGTTGTGCAAGGTAGGGAATGAAGAGCCGCTATTTTAACAGCCGTAAATTCCCAAAGAGACAGTAGTCTCAAGAGATAATTATTTCAGTTATTGCATAATTACTGAAAAACATCGCTCATGATTCTACCTAGGCTACTATGGTGTAAACAATAAGACTTGAAGTCTATGACACCTTGGAAAACAAACCGAAAAGCACTCTACCTTTAGCGGTTTTATTCCCAAAAGACTGCGGTCAGAGCCTAGGTAACGCAGCTTAAAAGTCTTCGTCTCCGTGAAGACAGATATCTCAGTGTAACTTGAGACCTTGAAAGCTCACTAAACAGAGACTTACAACCATTGTCGTGCAAGGCAGGGAATGACGAGCCGCTATTCTAACAGCCGTAATTCCCAAAGAGACAGTAGTCTCAAGGCAGCTATGCAGTTATGAGTCTTCGTCTGTGTGAAGACATATCTGTGTCATTTGCGGCCTTTGAAAGCTCACTAAATGAAGACTTACAACACTAGCCGCTAATGTATAAGAAAAAAACGCTGTAACCATACATAAGGCTACTATGGCATCCACAATGGCATTAAATGTCCTGATGCCAAAGAATACAACATCGAGAAGGAAAAGACATACTTATTCCTACTAATGGCTCTATTCTAAACAAGACAGCTGTCTCAGCCTAACTATGCATTATGAAACCTCTATTTGTAAAGAATAGGGCATAACATTTCTTATACTATTACTAAGGCAAGGAAGGCGTCGTTAATCGGGACAAGAGCCCTCGACACCTGAGCCAAAAGATCTGGGGATGAAAGATCTTCGTCTTTCCATCGCCCGGTATGATAAGCTGTTTTTTGCCTAGCAAATGTAGACTTAATATTCAGATGGAACAATATTCTTAGAGCTTAAGACTAAAATTTCATAGTCGTAAAGTGCCCTTCTGTGAGGGGTGGAGACTCACACTCCGTAACCCTCTCACCATCCAGATGTTCCATCTGAAAATATGGTCAACTCCATCCGACTGAATGGATGACTGGACCAACGCAGCACCGTCCGATAGCTCACCATTGGAGCCTGTTAAAACGGTAGTACCAGTGACTACTGGAATGCTGCGATACGCAGAGCAATCTGTGCAGCCAGTCTGTGACCGACGCTAGCAGAGCAATGATAATCCACTTGTTACCATAAGCTGCTCCTGGGACTGCGATCTGGTCCCAGAACCTCGACACATGTAAAAATGCCTCGAACGACTCGCTATCGACCCGAACATGCGAAGTCAGATAGCTAGTCTGTGGTCAAGTGCTTCATTAATGAAGCAGGGGAAGATGCCATAGCTGCAACCGGATCTGGCTGCAGTGTGGAATGAGCGTCCCAAACTGCTTAAGCATCCAAACTCACTAAAGTTTCTCGAATCAAAAACAGTCGACCACGACTGCTGACGGAAAGGAGAGGGTTCTCAAGCTCGAGGTCTGCTTCAGACCTCGCCGAGTGTTCCGTTAGAAACTTGTAGGAATCTATCCCTTATCATGCATATCCATGGAAGAAGAGGAAGCCGTAACAACAGCCGACCCCAACTGAAGTGCGGAAGAAGCATCCAAACTCGTCACATAGGTTGGATGCTCCTACTCAATGAAGTTTCTTACAGCACAAAACAGTCATCCCCAACTATTAACAGGAAGAAAAATGCTCTGCACTCGCGATCTGTCCCCAGATCTTGTCGAGTATCCCGCTTAGAAACTTCTAATCCCCTTTCATGTGCTTCAATGTAAGTAGAAGAAGCCTTAACTGCCGCCGGTCCCGGCTGCAGTGTGGAAGGAACATTTTGATGCGTTTTCCTACTCAGTATGGTTTCTCACAATGTACACAGTCGACCCTGACTTTAACGGGACGGAGAGGGTTCTCCAAACGGTGATCTGACCCCAGATCTAGCCAAGCGTCCCGTAGAGAAACTTTTAACTTCTTCTACATGCACAATTGACCAGATCGATCCAGCACCGTCCGACGGCACGCTACCATTCTGCTGATGGGTGCTCCTTGCTGGGTTTTTAAGCTGCAATAAGCTGAATTGCGGCAGCAAGTCCGTTACGGATGCTTGTGGAGCAGCGGCTTATTTCCCACCGCATGTTTCTCCCAGGACAGAGATCTGGCCGCCGATCTCTTCGTCAAACGTCCCCAATGAATCAAGCCTCGAATCACTAACTACTGGATGGACCGACTTTCTTTTCCTTCTTTCTTCAAGGGTAAAGACTGGAGCATCTTCGCTCGGCTGCATGAACATCTATAGTCGGGTAGCTAGTGAGCGGTCGCATGTGCTTTGCTGAGGCGGAGGAATAAGCCATAACTGCAGCTGGACCCGGCTACAGTATAGAAGGAGTGTCCAGGGAGGACATTAGCTCCGACTCAGTGCAAGTTTCTCAAAGCAATGGTCGTCCCCGAGGCTCTCCCGCTCGCGGTCTGATGCAGACCTCGCCGAGCTTCCCGAAGAGAAACTTAGACTTCTTCCTCTTATTTTGCCGTCGTCGCTGGGTGAGCTTTTGATTAAAAGGTGCTCGCTCTACCCAAATCTACACTCTCCTCGCCTGCATCGGACATACCCAGAATTATGGTTCCCAATATCGGGTAACCGCCTGACCATTTGAGCTAGCTGCTGGAATAAGAGGCCTTATTCCTTATATTCAAGAGCATCTTAGCAGCTAGCTCTATTTACTCCTCAGAGCACGATGGCGGCAGCACATTCTGGACGGAGTCACCATGTTCTTGTTCCTCTGGAAAAGAAACTGAGAAATCGAATTATCTTGCAGTGACAGCCCCAACATCGGAACTTCACTGCGATTACATAGCGCGACACCCGCTTCCAATGTTAGTGTTCTAATGAGTTGACCCTGACCACACAAATAGGACCAGAATCAGTAGGAGTGCAGTGACTACAGGCAAGACAACAAGCATGTAAATCTGTTGTAGACTATTACGCCCTACACAGATTGCAGTAATTCATAAATAATTATAGTCCAACAAGTTCACTGCACTCCTTACATCTAACACATAATCATACAATATAAGGATACATGACGAAGACTATCAAAAATAATATTTCGAAATAAATTAAAACCAATTTTTTCAGAAATTTTTTTTGAAAATGCCTGAGCTCCCTAAGGGAACCACATGAGCCAAGGGCATCCCGATAGAGCCTAAGTGTGAGCAACACCAAAATATCAAAGCTACACTACGGAATATTAATAAATGTATCCTAATATAATTGTGATGAAATAAAACCATGAATATTACCTGTTAAGGGCATTGTTAAAAGTAAACAACATCAGGATAGAAAAATGGAAACTAGACAAAAGGCACACCAAAGGCCCAAATCAGTAAATAATTAACTGATACCTGATGTAAAGCTGTCTCGGTGTTGGTTTTTTCGGTGCAATTTTCGGTCTACAAGAACACCGTGAATCGAACCAAAGCAATTTTTAAAAAATCGCGAAAGTCGATGTTATACCCATAATGCAATTTTCTGTTGCTGTTGTGCGTTTGCAACATGGAGCGACGTGCCACTCGCATAAAAGAAAGTCAGCAAGTTACAATTTTTTCTCTCAATATTTTCACTTAGATGTGAGTCTTCCATGGAAGAAGTGTGTCGCGATGTTATGCCCATAATGCAATTTTCTGTTGCTGTTGTGCATTTGCAACATGGAGCGACGTGCCACTCGCATAAAAGAAAGTCAGCAAGTTACAATTTTTTCTCTCAATATTTTCACTTAGAACTGAGTCTTCCATGGAAGACGTGTGTCGCCTGGCGTTTCAGACAGAATTCTAAGTGGAAAAGGGGCATAACTCTGGAAAAAATACAGCGAATCAAAAAATAAAATAGGCGGTGCACAATGCCATTATGTGATAAAGAATCACTGAAAGTTTCATCAAAATCCATTCATAGGTTAAAGAGGAGTGGACGGATAAGAGAAAGTGTGACGCGGATGACGCAAGATGACGGGGCATAACTCTGGAAAAAATACAGTGGATCAAAAAATAAAATAGGAGGTGCACAATGCCATTATGTGATAAAGAATCACTGAAAGTTTCATCAATATCCATTTACAGGTTAAAGAGGAGTGGCGGATAAGAGAAAGTGTGACGCGGGCAACAACAAAAGTAATCCCTATATGTCGCTCCCCACTTCGTGGGGCGGCGACACAATAATTCATAATAGACATCTAATTAACATAAGAGCGTGTGGTCAATATGCACACTAATCAGGGCTTGCCTTGTGAGTCTGGGCTGATTGGCCCCGGCCCCGAGAGGCCCCTTCTCGGGGCTTTTTTTTTTGGCCACGACTTTTTTTTCTGTCTTGGCTTCCGAAATCTCAGTGTTGGAAGGTTTGGGCAACGAAATTTTGCGAGATTAATTTTTCCAATCACGTCTCATTCACGCAAGTGTGATTACAATAGAAGCAGCAAATAACAGATAAAATAATAATACAAACTGTTTTTGTCTGATTCGAATTAACATCCACCTAAATCCGCATGAAAACTGAGAAAATCCCAAGATTAAACAAAAACTAGAAAAACTGTGAGCACTGCTCACTAAATGATACCACCCACTCCCACCAAGAAACATTTTACAACAGTAAAAGTGTGTTTAATGTAGAGAGCACAAACACTGACAACCCCCCCCCCCCCCCCCCCCCCCCCACAAAAAAAAAAAATAAAAATACCTGAAAGCAGAATAGAAGGTGCACATCTATAATGTATATAAAAGAATGTCTGAGAGTTTCAATGAAATTCGCCCACTGGTATAAGAGGAGTAGCGGATAGCAGGAGTGTACCCCCCTAAAGCATCACAACAATTTGGCTAAGTTCATTTCGTCCTTTGGGAAAGAGTAAAAAATAAAAATACCTGAAAGCAAAATAGGAGGTGCACATCTATAATGTATAGAAAAGAATGCCTGTAAGTTTCAATGAAATCCACCCACTGGTTTAAGAGGAGTAGCGGATAGCAGATGTGTACCCCCAAAGCGTCACGGACGTACGGAAGTACGGACGTACGGAAGTACGGACACCATGAATGCTATATACCGCCCACTTTTCAAGTGTAACATGTACTGTGTTTTTTTCAATATTTTACAAAAAAAGTGTTTTTATGGACTTGAAACGAGGTCCACTTTTCTCAAAACAGCGCTGAAAGTTACTAAAACCTCACTCGCACACGATTTTCAAACTCGAAAGACTGAATGAGGCACATGTGTTATTAACATCGACATCGCGATTTTTTGTCCAAAAAAATAAAAAATCGACATCGAAGTCAAATTTCAACACCGAGACAGCTCTAACCTGATGCAAAGCTAGAAGATCTTCATGTGAAGAAAAAATGAAAGTGTGAATGACACTGTAGCTTAACTTGTCTGTGTGTTGTGTTTGATGAAAAGGATAATGTTCAATGTTTATGAAAGGATTATGAAATAAGACAAGAATTGTGATAATTGGGAATATGTTCATTTCTGTTCCCTGTATGCTATGTTTTTGATAAAAAATAATATGAGGTGTACACTGTACTAAAGAGCTGAGGGGTGGGTTAATATGGCCTCACAGTTAATGTATGTGGCCCTCACAGTTAACGTATATCAACGAAAGTTACCAAGTTACAGTGAAATTATTCCAAAACGAGTCATCCAATCAAGTTACATTGAAATCCCTTCATAAATATGGTCTGTAGACTGTGCTAAAGGTTTTCGGGCTTCGGGCCCCTGTAGCCATCAGTTTCCCAACTGCGTCCAAAGGGGACGTTCTCATCTAGACATTATATGAAGTCAACCTACCAAGTTACAATAAAATCCCTTCATAAATATGACCTGTAGACTGTGCTAAAGGTTTTGGGGCTTTGGGCTCGGGCAGCCATCATGGTTGAATGATCGCAACCAACAGGGGACATTCTCATCTGGGCATCATCTGGAGTGACGAAGTTACAATGAAATTCTTTCATAAAAATGACCTGTAGACTGTGCTTTTTTGGCTTCGGGCCCCTGAAGCCGTCACAGATGACCAATCACGACCAAAAGGGAATGTCATCATCTGGGCATTATATGGAGTCAAACTAACAGGTTACAATGAAATACTTCCATAAATGTGACTTATAGACCATGCTAAAGGTTTTGGGCTCGGGCAGCCATCAAGGCTGAATGATCGCGACCAAAAGGGGACGTTCTCATTTAGACATTATTTGGAGTCATCCTAACAAGGTACAATGAAATTCCTTCATAAATATCACCTGTAGACAGTTCTAAAGGTTTTCGGGCTTCAGGCTCCTGTAGCCGTCACAGTTGCCTAATGGTGTCCAAAAGGGGATGTTTTCATCTAGACATTATATGAAGTCAACCTACCATGTTACAATGAAATCCCTTCATAAATATGACCTGTAGACTGTGCTAAAGGTTTTTGGGCTTTGGGCTCTGGCAGCCATCATGGTTGAATGATCGCAACCAAAAGGGGACATTCTCATCTGGACACTATTTGGAGTCATCCTACCAAGCTACAATGAAATCCCTTCATAATTATGACCTGTGGACTGTGCTCAAGATTTTCGGGCTTTGGGCACCTGTAGCCATCACAGTTGACCAATCACGACCAAAAGGGGATGTCATCATCTAGGCATTATATGGAGTCAACCCAACAAGTTACAATGAAATCCTTCCTTAAATACGACCTATAGACTATGCTAAAGGTCTTTGGGCTCGGGCAGCCATCAAGGCTGAATAATCGCGACCAAAAGGGGATGTTCTCATCCAGACATTATTTGGAGTCATCCTACCAAGCTACAATAAAATCCCTTCATAATTTTGACCTGTAGACTGTTCTAAAGGTTTTCAGGCTTCGGGCCCCTATAGCCGTCACAGTTGCCCAATCTTGTCCAAAAGGGGATGTTCTCATCTAGACTTTATATGAAGTCAACCTACCAAGTTACAATGAAATTCCTTCATAAATATGACCTGTAGACTGTGCTAAAGGTTTTCGGGCTTCGGGATCGGGCAGCCATCATGGGCGATTGATCGCAACCAATGGGGACAATCTCATCTGGGCATCATCTGAAGTGATCCTACAAAAGTTACAATGAAATCCCTTCATAAATATGACCTGTAGACCGTGCTCAAGATTTTCGGGCTTCGGGCACCTGTAGCCATCACAATTGACCAATCATGACCAAAAGGGGATGTCATCATCTAGGCATTATATGGAGTCAACTTAACAGGTTATAATGAAATCCTTCCATAAATATGACCTTTTGCCTATGCTAAAGGTTTTTGGGCTCGGGCACCCATCAAGGCTGAATGATCGCGATCAAAATGGGACGTTCTCATCTACACATTATTTGGAGTCATCCTACCAAGTTACAATGAAATCCCTTCATAAATATGACCTGTAGACTGTGCTAAAGGTTTTCGGGCCATGTAGCCGTCACAGTTGCCTAATCAGGACCAAAAGGGGACTTTCTCATCTAGACATTGTATGAAGTCAACCCACCAAGTTACAATGAAATTCCTCAATAAATATGACCTGTAGACTGCGCTAAAGGTTTTCGGGTTTTGGGCTCGGGCAGTCGTCACGTTGACAGATCGCACCCAAATGGGGAAATTCTCATCTAGACATCATAAGGAGTCATCCTACCAAGTTACAATGAAATCCCTCCATATTAAAAATGACCATTAGACTGTGCTAAAAGATTTTGGGTTTTGGACTTGGGCAGCCATCACGGTTGATAGATCAGGCCCAAAAGGGGACGTTCTCATCTAGGCATTATACAGAGGCATCCTACCAAGTTACAATGAAATCCCTTCATAAATATGACCTGTAGACTGTGCTAATGGTTTTCGGGTTTTGGGCTCGGGCAGCCATACCAGTTGCCCGATTGCGACCAAAAGGGGACTTTCTCATCTAGACATGACCCCAAACCTGCATATGAAACTTCGTGACGATCAGACAAGAACTGCGGGGTTTAGCCTGTGCTGAAGGAAAATGTGAACAGACTCACAGACTAACAGACTTCCGCACGCGTGATGGCAATAGCTTATCTTGACTATGTCAAGTTAAGATAACGACCCAACACCCTTAGGGTGAGGAAGTAACAGTGGGGATGAGCAGAATAAACATCTGTACAAAACGTTAAACTCCCAAGAAATTTAATAAAAAATTTCAATAAAAAAAACAAGTGTTTGACCACCGAGGTGGTATTAGTCCCCTACGGCACTTTTGTGACATAAGGTGTTTTTGTCACAGAAGACACTAGAGTACATAAGCATCTTGAATTTTGAAAAAAAATATTGAGCGTGGATAATCCCCTCACAACCCTTTATCCATGTACCATATATGAAAGGCGTAGCTTGAACCATGTTGGAGGGAGGGGTGGTAACATAAAATAGAGCAAAAGCTTAAAAAACACAACAAAAAATGGCCGCCATTCTGCCATCTTGGATTTTGAAAAATAAATATTGACTGTGCATCATCCCCTCAGAACCATTTATCCACGTACCAAATATGAAAGGTGTAGCTTGAAGCATATTAGAGGGAGAGGTGGTAACATAAAAACAGACAGATAGACAGACAGACGGACAGACAGACAGATGTTAGATTTTGAAAAAAAATATTGAGCGTGCATAATCCCCTCACAACCCCTTTATCCATGTACCATATATGAAAAGTGCAGCTTGAACCATGTTGGAGGGGGCAGTGGTAACATAAAATAGAGAAAAAGGCTTAAAAAACACAACAGAAATGGTTGCCATGGCGCCATCCTGAATTTTTGAAAAAAAATATTGAACGTGCAACATCCCATTACAACCCTCTATCCATGTGCCAAATATGCAAAGTGTAGCTTGAACTATGTTGGTGGGAGGGGTGGTAACATGAAAATAGAGAAAAAAAGCTTAAAAAACACAACAAAAATGGCCGCCATTCCGCCATCTTAGATTTTGAAAAAAAAATTTTGAGTGTGCATCATCCCCTCAGAACCATTTATCCATGTACCTATTATGAAAGGTGTAGCTTACAGCATGTTGGAGGGAGAGGTGGTAACATAAAAAAGACAGACAGACAAACAGACGGATGGATGGACAGACGGATGGACGAATTTTTAAAAAAAAATATTGAATGTGCAACATCCCATTACATCCCCTCCAAAACCCTCTGTGCCAAATATGCAAAGTGTAGCTTGAACCATGTTGGTGGGAGGGGTGGTAACATGAAAATAGAGAAAAAAAGCTTAATAAACACAACAAAAATGGCCGCCATTCCGCCATAAAAAAAATATTGAACGTGCATCATCCCCTCCCAACCCTCTATCCATGTGCCAAATATGCAAAGTGTAGCTTGAACCATGTTGGTGGGAGGGGTGGTAACCATAAAATAGAGAAAAAAGCTTAAAAAACACAACAAGAATGGCCGCCATGCCGCCATCTTGGATGTTGAAAAAAAAATATTGAACGTGCATCATCCCCCCCAACCCTCTATCCATGTGCCAAATATGCAAAGTGTAGCTTGAACCATGTTGGTGGGAGGGGTGGTAACATGAAAATAGAGAAAAAAAGCTTAAAAACACAACAAAAATGGCCGCCATTCCGCCATCTTGGATTTTGAAAAAAAAATTTTGAGCGTGCATCATCCCCTCAGAACCATTTATCCATGTACCAAATATGAAAGGTGTAGCTTAAAGCATGTTGGAGGGAGAGGTGGTAACATAAAAAACAGACAGACGGACGGACGGACGGACAGAGTGCAAACCTATAGTCCCCTTACGGTTCGCGTAGGGGACTAAAAACAGCCAGAAAGCTTCGGAGTTTAACCCGAGGATTCATGGAAGGATAGGGAAAAACGCATAATCAACAGTAGGTAAATCATTAGCAAAACTAATGATGTCAACGCATATATCCCGAAATTGGGAAACATGAAATAATTTTCATATTATTTAAAAGTTACAGCCATGAACGTCTCAAACCACCATTGTTCACTTCCATCATCCATTTACTGCCTCAAATCCATCATATACTTCATTGATTTGTGTCTGGCATCCACCAAAAGAGAGATTTAAAGCACAGATGTCAGTTGAGATGTTTACTGACATTGGGCCAAACAAAGAATAATGTTGGCGCCAATTCCGGTCTCTTCCTAAGTACTGCACATGCGTAGATAGTAAAAGTATGGGGGTCAGATAGGACTTTTAATTTTCGGTATTGTATGCAAATTTTGGGTATTGGGGGGTTCAAAATTTGTGTTTGGCCCTTGATAATATTGAGTTTGCACCAGCTAAGTCTGGCCCATTGGTTATTAGTATAAAAATATGCATTTTGGAGCAAAGAAAAAAAAAAACCTAAATGACTCAAGGGTGGGTGGGTTACGGGGTGGGCGAAGGGGGGCAGGGCAATGCATTTGACAATTTTCATCAGTTAACGGTGGTCATCAAACTTGAGGTAGACATTGTTCCCAACAAGATATATACCCCCAAAAAATTGATATTTGGTTACTAATGCTTAAGTTATTCCACAAACAAGCATTACACGATATTTAGTAACAAAGGACAATAACTCCCATAATTTTCACTGGATATGTTGGTCATTGAACTTGACATTGTAGCTGTAGACATATACCAAAGAGAATTGAAATCCATCAACTATTGTTCGAGTTATGCCATAAACAAAGTTCTGAAAAAATGTTGATTGAAATATGCAAATTTCCAAGTCAAAAAGCCCCATAACTCTTGTTAAAATCATTGCACCATGTGGGGGTGATGCCCCAATTCGAACTTAACCTTCAATTTGTTATAACTGAGGCAGAAAGCAAGTTTGGTCCTGATCTATGATGGAACCCATAATCAAATTTGGCCTGTATTACTATCTGGGTAATATACAAACCAACTTTGGTTGAGATCAAATAATCCAAACTGGAGTTATCGGTCGGAAACCAAAAATCTTAGTAGAAGGTCAAATTCTAAGTTGAAAAAGGGAAAAACTCATGTAATGAAAGTGTCAATGACTGTAGCTCAACTTGTTAAGACATGTACATGTATAGTATGTGACACAGCAATGACAAACATCTAGGTAATGATAATGATAACAAAGGTACATATAAAGTATTGTAATGGTCTGTACATAAATACTGACCGTAGCCTGTAACAAATGTATAGGTAAAGTATTCTAAAGATGGGCGACAGTCAGATGCTAAACTAGAAAAGAAATCTTTGAATCCCAGAGTGGGTCTGACTGAACCCCAAAATATTTGTTCTCATCACACAGTGATAACAAAGGCACCCAGAAACACTTATTCCTGTCCCAAGGTGATAATAAAGGTACCCAAGAAGTTTCATGAAGATCAGTTCATAAAAATACGAGCCATATATAAGTTGACAAAAAACTGATAGGACCCAATTTCGGTACAAAATGGCCACTGGCAGTCATCTTGAATTTTGGACCGCACACAGAAACACTTGTTCTCGTCCCAAGGTGATAACAAAGGTACCCAAAAGTTTCGTTAATAAATACAGCCTCTAGCCCAAGCCGAATTGACATGTGCACTTACTGTGTATAAGTAGCACTGAATAAATTAAAATTCATCTAATTTGCATAATTTCTGCACGAGAAAAAACCCATATTATATGTGATGTATTCCATGTCACTAAACATTCATACAAAAATTTATTCAAATCAGAACCTTCATACAGAAGTTCTGTACACAATACAGATTGCACTAATTTTGGGACAAAGTGGCTGCTGGTGGCCAACTTGACTTTCGGACCAAATCCAAAAGCACTTGTTCGCATCCCACGGTGACAACAAAGGTACCCAAGAAGTTTCGTAAAGATTCATAAATACGGCCTCTAGCCTGATCCGTATAGAAGTTGTGTACAAAAAAACTGATTAGACCTAATTTCGGTACAAGATGGCCACTGGCAGCCATCTTGAATTTTGGACCAAACCCAGAAACACTTGTTCTCGTCCCAAGGTGATAACAAAGGTACCCAAGACGTTTTGTGAAGGTCAGTTCATAAATACAGCTCCTAGCCCAAGCCGTATTGACATGTGTACTTACTGTGTGTAAGTAGCACTGAAAAAATCAAAGTTCATCTAATTTGCATAATTTCTGCACGAGAAAGAAACCTGTATTATATGTGATGTATCCCATGGTACTAAACATTCACACAAAAAATTATTCAAATCAGTGCTTTCATATGGAAGTTCTGCGCAAAAATCTGATTGCACCTAATTTTGTACAAAATGGCTGCCATCGGCCATCTTGAATTTTGGACCGGACCCAAAAACACTTGTTCTCGTCCCACAGTGATACCAAAGGAACCCAAGAAGTTTCGTAAAGATCGGTTCATAAATACGGACTCTAGGCTGAGCCGTATTGGCATTTGCACTTACAGTGCTGAAAGTAACACTAAATACATCAAAGTTAGTCTAGTTTGCTTAATTTTCGCATAAGAAAAAATCCTGTAATATATGTGATGTATCCCATGGTACTAAACCTTCATACAAAAAAAATGTCAAATCAGAGCTTTCATGGAAGTTTGCGCAAAAATCTGATTGCACCTAATTTTGTACACAATAGCTGCCAGCAGCCAATTTGAATTTCGGACCGGACCCCAAAACACTCGTTCTCGTCCACCGGTGATAACAAAGGTACGCAAGAAGTTTGTAAGGATCGCTTCATAAATACAGCCTCCAGCTGGAGCCATATTGAATTGTTGACAGACAGACAGACAGATGGATGACTGGCCATGGCATAAGCTCAAATTTGACTTACGTCAAAGTTGAGCTAAAAATAATTGGACGGAACCCATATTCGAACTTGGCCTGTATTACTAGCTGGAGTACACACACACCAACTCTGGTTGAAATCAAATAATCCAAACTGGAGTTATCGACCGGAAGTCAATTGTTTATGGACAGACAGAGACGGACAGACCATTTACAAATGGAAGTATAAATGAAAGTGTCAATGACACTGTAGCTTAACATGACTGTGTGTTGTGTTTGATGAAAAGGATAATGCTCAATGTTTATGAAAAGATAATGAAATAAGACAAGAATTGTGATAATTGGGAATGTGTTAATTTCTGTTCCCTGTATGCTATGTTTTCAATAAAAATAATTTGAGGTGGTTGAATGATCATGACCAAAAGGGTACGTTCTCATCTAGACATTATCTGGAGTCATCCTACCAAGTTACAATGAAATCCCTTCATAAATACAACCTGTAGACGGTTCTAAAGATTTTGGGGCTTTGGGCCCTGTAGACATCACTGTTGACCAATCGTGACCAAAAGGGGACGTTCTCATCTAGACATCATATGGAGTCATCCAACCAAGTTACAATGAAATCCCTCCATATTAAATGACCTGCAGACTGTGCTAAAAGTTATTGAGTTTCAGGCTTTGGCAGTCGTCACGGTTGACAGATCACGACCAAAAGGGGAATTCTCATCTAGATATTATACAGTCATCCTACTAAGTTACCATGAAATCCCTTCATAAAAATGACCTGTAGACTGTGCTAAATGTTTTCGTGTTTTGGGCATGGGCAGCCATCACGCAGAATGATTGCGACCAAAAGGGGACGTTCTCATCTGGACATGACCTCAAACCTGCATATGAAATTTTGTGATGATCGGACAAGAACTGCGGGGTGTAGCCTGTGCTGAAGGAAAATGTGAACAGACTCACAGACTCGTAGACTTCCGCATGCGTTATGGCAATAGCTTATCTTGACTTTGTCAAGTTAAGCTAAAAATGTATTTCCTCCAATACAATCAAGTAGAGACCTCTCAGCCTAGATGGCTCTGCCCAGTCACCGCTTTTAGGGGAAGCAAAATACAAGAAAAATATAAATGTTACTGTTTGTGACCTTGACCTTGATGATATGACAATCGGTCAAGGTCAGGACACACCTTTGAGTCATGGGCAATAATTGTACCAACTATGGATAAGATCAGTCAATCATATAAAGTTATATGTACTGGACAAGGGCTGTATAACAATATTAATGTTTTGCTGTGACCTTGACCTTGATGATATAACCTTAGCTCAAAGTCGTGTGACACACTTTTGAGTCATGAGTAATAATTGTACCAAGTATGAATACGATCTGTCAATCATGCTAAGTTATATGGACCAGGAAAGGGCTGTATAACAATATCAAAGTTTGGCTATCTGTGATCTTGACGATATGACCTTGGATCAAAGTCACGACACACCTTTGTGTCATCCGCAATAATTGTGCGAAGAATGAATAAGATATGTTAATCGTACCAAGTTATATGAACCGGACAAGGGCTGTATAACAATATCAAAGTTTTGCTATCTGCCATCATTTTCTCAGACTTACCAAATTGTAAGGCATGTTGCTTCTTTGCAGCTGGAGCATAATCACCATCACTATCAAGTCGTCTCTTCCCACCACTAGCACCAGAAAAGCTTCCTCGTCGTTCTCCACTGGACTCTCTAGTCTGATGATCAGGAGGATTATCCATGGACTTAGATTGTTCCACGTTGCCTTCTTCATCCATCCTGTGCCTCTCTGATTCAATATGATCTCCTAATGTTGGCAGAGCTGGTGGACCTGTGTGACTACTGTTTTGTGGTCGGTGGTCCCCAGCTGTGCCATCATCTTTAATTACAGACCTGTAAATAAAAATTTATGTTCATTTTGCGGTTTGCATCCTTCCACAATACAATATAGTTAACAAAACAAGAGGCCCCAAGGGCACTGGAAGTGCTCACCTGACAAAGAGATTTAAGGGCTCTTAAAAATAATTAATCACTTATTATTTACCTTTACTTTTTTAAAACTGATTGGGGCAGTGGGCTAAGAGAATTAATGAAGTTGAAAGGGTTAAAATCACGAATGGCCTGATAGGTAGGACTAAAAGAATTTTATTAACAATACCAAAGATTTGCTGTCTGTGACCTTGATGATATGACCTTTGATCAACGTTGGAAAACACCTTTGAGTCATGAGCAATAATTGTACCAATATGGATAAGATCTGTCAATCATACCAAGTTATGGACTGGACAAGGGCTGTATAACAATATCAAAGTTTAGCTGTCTGTGACCTTGACCTTGTTGATAGGACCTTGGATCAAGGTCATGACACTCATTGGAGTCATGAGCGCTAATTGTACCAATATGAATAAGATCTGTCAATCATACCAAGTTATGGACTGCACAAGGGCTGTATAACAATATCAAAGTTTAATTGTTTGTGACCCTGACCTTAATGATACCACCATGAATCTAAGTCGCGACACACCTTTGAGTCGTGAGCAATAATTGTTCCAAGAATGAATAAGACCTGTCAATCATACGATGTTATATTGACTGGACAAAAGTTACAGCGATATGTCAAAGTTTTTCTGTCACCTTTAAATCGGGTCTGTGACCTTGACCTTGAGATGCACATACCATATTATAATTCGCAACACACTGTCTTTTCATAATAAAAAGTTTTGTCAAGCAAGAGGCCCCAGGGGGCCTGAGGGTGCTCACCTGACATGGTAGCCTAAATATCAACCCAGAGAATTGATTTCAATAAGTTGCATCTGCTCCTCCTAAGAAAAGCTTATACCAAATATCCAAAGATTCTGACCAGTGGATCTAAAAAAAAAAGATTTTTAAAGAATATTCCTCATATTGCTTCAACAAACTTGCATCTCACCCCCTAAGGATGCTGCACACCAAATATTAAAACATTCCGACTGGATCTGAAGAAGAAGATTTTTAAAGAAAATTCCTCATTTTGAACTAAGTTACAATTCGAGCTCCCACAGTGAGTCCAAATGTGGACCTAGGGACATGGCTTGAACAAACTTGAATCTCACCCCCCTAAGGATGCTGCATACCAAATATCAAAACATTCCGACTGCTGGATCTGAAGAAGATTTTTAAAGAAAATTCCTCATTTTGAACTAAGTTATCATTCGGGCTCCCACAATGAGCCCAAATATGGACCTAGGGACATGGCTTGAACAAACTTGAATCTCACCCCCCACAAGGACGCTGCATACCAAATATCAAAACATTCCAACTGCTGGATCTGAAGAAGATTTTTAAAGAAAATTCCTCATTTTGAAGAAAGTTATAATTCAGGCTACCACAGTTAGCCAAAATAGGAACCCAGGGACTTGAACAAACTTGAATCTCACCCCCTTAAGCATGGTGCATACCCAATATCACAAGATTCTGCCTGCTCGATCTTGAGAAGATTTTCAAAGACATTTGCCTGAAATGCAGTAAGTTCAAATTTGGGCTCCTATACTGAGCCCAAATATAAACCCAGGTGGGGAGGGGGGGGGGGGGGGGGCAATTTGAACACACTTGAATCAGATCCACCCCACAATGTTGCATACCAAATATCAAAAGATTCTGCCTTCTGGATCTGGAGAAGAAGATTTTTTAAGAAATTCGCCTGAAATGCACGAAGTTTGAATTCGAGCTTCTATAGTGAGCCCAAATATGAATCTAGGGTGCTGATTTGAACAAACATGAATCAGATCCACCCCACAATGTTGCATACCAAATATCAAAAGATTCTGCCTGCTGGATCTGGAGAAGATTTTTAAAGAAATTTGCCTGAAATAAACTAAGTTCGAATTCAGGTTCGGATTCAGGCTTCTATAATGAGCCCAAATATGAATCTAGGAAGCCGATTTGAACAAACTTGAATCAGATCCACCCCCACAACGTTGCATACCAAATATCAAAAGATTCTGCCTGCTGGATCTGGAGAAGAAGATTTTTTAAGAAATTTGCCTGAAATGCACAAAGTTCAAAATCGGGCTCCTATACAGAGCCCAAATATGAACCCAGGGGGCCAATTTGAACAAACTTGAATCAGATCCACCTTACAATGTTGCATACGAAATATCAAAAGATTCTGCCTGCTGGATCTGGAGAAGAAGATATTTTAATGTTTTTCCTATTGCCTACAGTGTTAAAAAGTCCTGACTCAGCACTTTTTCAAAAGTCCTGAAAAAAGTAACTTGTGATCAAACCGATAGGGATTTTTTTAAACCACTCTATTCTACTGGATAAAAGTAAGCTTGATACAAAGTAATAATTCTCTGTGCCGTGTAGTTTTGGAGATATGGCAGTTTTAAGGTTTTTCCTATTTTTAGCTCCCGAGGTTCCCACGGGGCAATGAGAAATTTTTTTTTGCATCAATCAACTACTTATGGCCCATTATCATCTCATATCAAATTTGGTTCAAATCGACCTCACGGTTCAGAAAATAGAAATTTTAGGCGTGGCCAAAATTTTTGCCCCTCCCATAACGAAGGCAAATAATGCCCGGCAAACTTCTCTTGAACAAACTTGATTCTACACCTCAAAAGGAAGCTGCATACCAAATATCAAGTCTCTGCTCCTGCTGGTTCATGAGAAGAAGATTTTCAAAGATTTTGGGGGCATAGCCCCACCCAGGAGGAGGGGGCAACTTCATTTGAACAAATCTGAATTGACATTATGTAATAAACATTTACCCAAAATTTGAAAAATATTGGGCCAGTGGTTTCTACGGAGAAGTTGGTTTTGTAAAGTTTACGCCGGACCGACGACGGACAGAAAGCGATCAGTAAAGCTCACCTTGAGCTTTGCTCAGGTGAGCTAAAAAATGTGGTGTAGACACAGGCAATATTCAGGTGTTTTGTTCCCAGAAGACAGTGGGGAATGGGGGACAGAGTGACATTTTAACTTTTTTGATACCCAGAGGCATGCTTGTAAATTAGAAAATACATTGTTCATGTTTTACCCTGCATGTGATGCAAGTGTTGCAAACCATGCAATAATGAAAGTGTCAATGACACTGTAGCTCAACTTGTGTAAGACATGTACATGTATAGTATGTGACACAGCAATGACACACATCTAGGTAATGACCTGATAACAAAGGTACATGTAAGGTATTGCAACGGTCTGTACATAAATACTGACCATAGCCTGTAACAAATGTATAGGTAAAGTATTGTAAAGGTGGGTGACAGTTAGATGCTAAACTAGAAAAGAAATCTTCATTGGGTTAATGTTACAATGGAGATCCTTGCATGGCGCACCATAAGCCAAATGTTAGCAATTGTTTTGGCCCGTTTGATTCAAACCCTTCTAAGGTTGATTCATACTAATTAATAAATATTTGTCCCGTCCGTCTTAAAATAGAGGTATTTGAATTTCTCATCTTCAGCTCATAGGGTTCCCACGGGTAAGGAGGTTTTTTTTTTCTAATTGTAAATAGACAAGTGTTTGACCACCGAGGTGGTATTAGTCCCCTACAGTGCTTTTGTGACATAAGGTGTTTTTGTCACAGAAGACACTAGAGTATACAAGCATCTTGGATTTTTAAAAAAAAATATTGAGCGTGCATAATCCCCTCACAACCCTTTATCCATGTACCATATATGAAAGGTGTAGTTTGAACCATGTTGGAGGGAGGGGTGGTAACATAAAATAGAGAAAAAAGCTTAAAAAAACACAACAAAAATGGCCGCCATTCTGCCATCTTGGATTATGAAAAATAAATATTGACTGTGCATCATCCCCTCAGAACCATTTATTCATGTACCAAATATGAAAGGTGTAGCTTGAAGCATATTAGAGGGAGAGGTGGTAAAAACAGACAGACAGACAGACAGACAGACAGACAGACAGACAGACAGACAGACAGACAGACAGACAGAGACGGACAGACAGACAGATGTTAGATTTTGAAAAAAAAATATTGAGCGTGCATAATCCCCTCACAACATCCTTATTCCATGTACCATATATGAAAAGTGCAGCTTGAACCATGTTGGAGAGAGTAGTGGTAACATAAAATAGAGAAAAAAGCTTAAAAAACACAACAGAAATGGTTGCCATGGCGCCATTTTGAATTTTGGAAAAAAAATATTGAATGTGCAACATCCCATTACAACCCTCTATCCATGTGCCAGATATAAAAAGTGTAGCTTGAACCATGTTGGAGTGAGGGGTGGTAACATAAAATAGAGAAAAAAAGCTTAAAAAATACAACAAAAATGGCCGCCATGCTGCCATCTTGGATTTTGAAGAAAAAATATTGAACGTGCATCATCCCCTCCCAACCCTCTATCCATGTGCCAAATATGCAAAGTGTAGCTTGAACCATGTTGGTGGGAGGGGTGGTAACATGAAAATAGAGAAAAAAGCTTAAAAAAACACAACAAAAATGGCCGCCATTCCGCCATCTTGGATTTTGAAAAAAATTTTTTGAGTGTGCATCATCCCCTCAGAACCATTTATCCATGTACCAAATATGAAAGGTGTAGCTTGAACCATGTTGGTGGGAGGGGTGGTAACATAAAAATAGAGAAAAAAAGCTAAAAAAACACAACAGAAATGGTTGCCATGGCACCATCTTGAATTTTGGAAAAAAAATATTGAATGTGCAACATCCCATTACGACCCTCTATCCATGTGCCAGATATAAAAAGTGTAGCTTGAACCATGTTGGAGTGAGGGGTGGTAACATAAAATAGAGAAAAAAAAGCTTAAAAAATACAACAAAAATGGCCGCCATGCCGCCATCTTGGATTTTGAAGAAAAAATATTGAACGTGCATCATCCCCTCCCAACCCTCTATCCATGTGCCGAATATGCAAAGTGTAGCTTGAACCATGTTGGTGGGAGGGGTGGTAACATGAAAATAGAGAAAAAAGCTTTAAAAAACACAACAAAAATGGCCGCCATTCCGCCATCTTGGATTTTGAAAAAAATTTTTTGAGTGTGCATCATCCCCTCAGAACCATTTATCCATGTACCAAATATGAAAGGTGTAGCTTGAACCATGTTGGTGGGAGGGGTGGTAACATAAAAATAGAGAAAAAAAGCTAAAAAAACACAACAGAAATGGTTGCCATGGCGCCATCTTGAATTTTGGAAAAAAAATAATGAATGTGCAACATCCCATTACGACCCTCTATCCATGTGCCAGATATAAAAAGTGTAGCTTGAACCATGTTGGAGTGAGGGGTGGTAACATAAAATAGAGAAAAAAAGCTTAAAAAAAAATACAACAAAAATGGCTGCCATGCCGCCATCTTGGATTTTGAAGAAAAAATATTGAACGTGCATCATCCCCTCCCAACCCTCTATCCATGTGCCAAATATGCAAAGTGTAGCTTGAACCATGTTGGTGGGAGGGGTGGTAACATGAAAATAGAGAAAAAAAGCTTAAAAAAACACAACAAAAATGGCCGCCATTCCGCCATCTTGGATTTTGAAAAAAAAATTTTGAGCGTGCATCATCCCCTCAGAACCATTTATCCATGTACCAAATATGAAAGGTGTAGCTTGAACCATGTTGGTGGGAGGGGTGGTAACATGAAAACAGAGAAAAAAAGCTTGAAAAACACAACAAAAATGGCTGCCATTCCGCCATCTTGGATTTTGAAAAAAAAATTTTGAGCGTGCATCATACCCTCCGAACCATTTATCCATGTACCAAATATGAAAGGTGTAGCTTGAACCATGTTGGTGGGAGGGGTGGTAACATGAAAATAGAGAAAAAAAAGCTTAAAAAAACACAACAAAAATGGCCGCCATTCTGCCATCTTGGATTATGAAAAATAAATATTGACTGTGCCTCATCCCCTCAGAACCATTTATCCATGTACCAAATATGAAAGGTGTAGCTTGAAGTATATTAGAGGGAGAGGTGGTAAAAACAGACAGACAGACAGACAGACAGACAGACAGACAGACAGACAGACAGACAGACAGACAGACAGAGATGGACAGACAGACAGATGTTAGATTTTGAAAAAAAAATATTGAGCGTGCATAATCCCCTCACAACATCCTTATTCCATGTACCATATATGAAAAGTGCAGCTTGAACCATGTTGGAGAGAGTAGTGGTAACATAAAATAGAGAAAAAAGCTTAAAAAACACAACAGAAATGGTTGCCATGGCGCCATCTTGAATTTTGGAAAAAAAATATTGAATGTGCAACATCCCATTACAACCCTCTATCCATGTGCCAGATATAAAAAGTGTAGCTTGAACCATGTTGGAGTGAGGGGTGGTAACATAAAATAGAGAAAAAAAGCTTAAAAAATACAACAAAAATGGCCGCCATGCCGCCATCTTGGATTTTGAAGAAAAAATATTGAACGTGCATCATCCCCTCCCAACCCTCTATCCATGCGCCAAATATGCAAAGTGTAACTTGAACCATGTTGGTGGGAGGGGTGGTAACATGAAAATAGAGAAAAAAGCTTAAAAAAACACAACAAAAATGGCCGCCATTCCGCCATCTTGGATTTTGAAAAAAAAAATTTGAGCGTGCATCATCCCCTCAGAACCATTTATCCATGTACCAAATATGAAAGGTGTAGCTTGAACCATGTTGGTGGGAGGGGTAGTAACATGAAAATAGAGAAAAAAAGCTAAAAAAAAACACAACAAAAATGGCAAAAGCTTAAAAAACACAACAAAAATGGCCGCCATTTCACCATCCTGGATTTTGAAAAAAAAATTTTAAGCGTGCATCATCCCCTCAGAACCATTTATCCATGTACCAAATATGAAAGGTGTAGCTTGAACCATGTTGGTGGGAAGGGTGGTAACATGAAAATAGAGAAAAAAAGCTTAAAAAACACAACAAAAATGGCCGCCATTCTGCCATCTTTGATTCTGAAAAAAAAATTTTGAGTGTGCATCATCCGCTCAGAACCATTTATCCATGTACCAAATATGAAAGGTGTAGCTTGAACCATGTTGGTGGGAGGGGTGGTAACATGAAAATAGAGAAAAAAAAGCTTAAAAAACACAACAAAAATGGCCGCCATTCCGCCATCTTGGATTTTGAAAAAAAATTTTTGAGCGTGCATCATCCCCTCCGAACCATTTATCCATGTACCAAATATGAAAGGTGTAGTTTGAACCATGTTGGTGGGAGGGGTGGTAACATGAAAATAGAGAAAAAAAGCTTAAAAAACACAACAAAAATGGCCGCCATTCCGCCATCTTGGATTTTGAAAAAAAAATGGATAATCCCCTCACAACCCTTTATCCATGTACCATATGTGAAAGGCGTAGCTTGAACCATGTTGGAGGGAGGGGTGGTAACATAAAATAGAGCAAAAGCTTAAAAAACACAACAAAAATGGCCGCCATTCTGCCAGCTTGGATTTTGAAAAATAAATATTGACTGTGCATCATCCCCTCAGAACCATTTATGCATGTACCAAATATGAAAGGAGTAGCTTAAAGCATGCTGGAGGGAGAGGTGGTAAAAAATAAAAAACAGACAGACGGACGGACGGACGGACGGACGGATGGATGGACGGACGGACAGACAGACAGACAGACGGAGTGCAATCCTATAGTCCCCTTACGGTTCCCGTAGGGGACTAAAAATCGGGTTGTGCTAATAATGTTTACCCTCCCCAAACAACACCAAATATTAACACATAAACTTGGCTTCAACACATTTGAATATACACATCCTGGGATGCTGAATTCAAGAAACATTATTTTGTCTGGTGTTTTTGGAATAGATTTTTAATTATCTCCTTTTTTGAGTCCCTGGGTGGGTCTGACTGAACCCCAAAATATTTGTTCTCATAGCACAGTGATAAAAAAGGCATCCAATAAATTTACAGCAAACATTACTGACATAAAAAATCTTCTTTACAGGTTCTGTACAAAAAATGTAATACACAGAATTTTCATAAATATGACTGCCAACAGGCATTTTGAATTTTTGGCCAAGCCCCAAAGCAGTCATTACCAAGCCATGATGATACCAAACGTAGTCCTAGAAGTTCTGTACAAAAAATTGATTGCAACTAATTTCAGTATAGAATGGCCATCGGCAGCCATCTTGAATTTTGGACCGCACCCAAAAACACTCGTTCCTGTCACAAGGTGATAACAAAGGTACCCAGGAAGTTTAGTGAAGATCAGTTCATAAATACAGCCTTTAGCCCAAGCCGTATTGACATGTGCACTTAATGTGTATAAGTAGCACTGAAAAAATCAAAGTTCATCTAATTTGCATAATTTCTGCAGGAGAAAAAAACCCCGTATTATATGTGATGTATTTCATGTTACTAAACATTCATTCAACAATTTATTCAAATCAGAACCTTCATATAGAAGTTCTGTACAAAAAACTGATTGTATCTAATTTCGGTACAAAATGGCCACCAGCAGCCGTCTTGAATTTCAGACAGCACCCCAAAACACTCGTTCTTGTCCCAAGGTGATAACAAAAGTACCCAAGAAGTTTCGTGAAGATTGGTTCATAAATACAGCCCCTAGCCCAAGCTGTATTGACATGTGTACTTACTGTGTATAAGTTGTACAGAATAAATCAAAGTCCATCTAATTTGCATAATTTCTGCACAAGAAAAAAACCTGTATTATATGTGATGTATTCCATGTTACTAAACATTCATAAAAAATTTATTCAAATCAGTACTCTCATACAGAAGTTCTGTACAAAAAACTGATAGCATTAATTTTGGTACAAAATGGCTACTGGCGGCCATCCTGAATTTTGGACAGCATCCAAAAACACTCGTTCTCATCCCATGGTCATAACAAGAAGTTTCATAAAGATCGGTTCATAAATACGGCTTCTAGCCCGAGCCATATAGAAGTTCTGTACAAAAAACTGATTGTATCTAATTTCGGTACAAAATGGCCACCAGCAGCCATCCTGAATTTCAGACAGCACCCCAAAACACTCGTTCTCGTCCCAAGGTGATAACAAAGGTACCCAAGAAGTTTCGTGAAGATTAGTTCATAAATACAGCCTCTAGCCCGAGCCGTATTGACATGTGTAATTAATTACTGTGTATAAGTAGCACTGAATAAATCAAAGTTCATCCAATTTGCATAATTTCTGCATGAGAGAAAAAAACTGTGTTATATGTGATGTATTCCATGTTACTAAACATTAAAACAAAAATTTATTCAAATCAGAACTTTCATACAGAAGTTCTGTCCAAAAAACTGACTGCACTAATTTTGGATCGCTCCCCAAAACACTTGTTCTCGTCCCACGGTGATAACAAAGGTACCCAAGAAGTTTCGTAAAGATCGGTTCATAAATACGGCCTCTAGCCCGAGCCGTATTGAATTGTTGTCGGACAGGTGGATGACGGGCCATGGTATAACTTCAAATTTGACTTAGTCAAAGTTGATCTAAATAGACTAGAATGGTATCATTTGTGTGCAAAGCATACTATGATGTATCCCCGCATTTTCAGTTTGCCATCACGATGGTCACAAATCAATTCACATACAACCGAAGTGTTATCACTGGGCAATATCAGGGGCTTTATAAAACTAAGAATCTTCCATGCAAATCTATGAACCCTATCATAACATATCCAAACACTTGAATCATTTCAAGTAATACACCAATGATGCCCTCTGCTGGAAACTGGTTCTATAACAACAAAAGTGGTGTGATTGGAGTTATACAGGGCTGCATACAAAATTCCAACAGCTTTATGCACACCTTATGATTTGTAAGTATCAATAATATTTTTTTATTATTTACACCAAGGCAAAAATACACCTTAAATTAGATGAAAGGAAACAGTATATTGAGGGTTTTTTAATGTCTGATATTAAATTAAATATTTAATACAGTGTATTCATATTGAACATATGAACACACTTTCAATGTTTGGAGCCTTTCACCAGAAACCGATTCTCTAATGACAGAAGTGGCTCTATGGGGTGCATACTGCCTAACAATGACAAGAGAAGGAATGAACCATGATACTATGAAGGCTATTCCCCAAAACAATCTTCATTCCAAATTTCATTGAGAGCTGCTAACCCCATACCAGAGATATGAGGCAAACAGACAAAAAATTGGCGATTTTACAAAGCAAACAGCAAAATTATTGTCTTTGTTTTACAGCAAGGTAATTGTGAAGGCCAGATACACCTGGTACTTATGTGTGGTGACAATCCAACCATCTACATAAGAGATGTAGAACAAAGACATAATACCACATGCAGGGAGGGGATTTGCATGTATTTTCTTGTTTTACCGCAGGGACATGACTCACTTGAAAGTCTTTCCCATAAACAATCTTCATTCCAAATTTCATTGAAATCTGATAACCCAAACCTTTTAGAACAAAGACATAATGCCACATGTGGGGAGGTGATTTGCATGTATTTACTTTGTTTTACAGCGGGGACAAATTCATTGAAATCTGATAAGCAAACCTGAAATATGAGGCAAGCAGACAAAAAATTGGCTATTTTACATGGCAAACAGCAAATTTTCAAAGTTAAAAAGGGGCATAAGTCTAAAAAGTGAAAAGTAAAAGAAATATTATTAGAGACTCATTAGAAAGCCTTTCCCATAAACAATTTTCATTCCAAATTTCATCAAGATCCAATAAACCAAACCTGAGATACGAGACGAACAGACAAAAAATAGCCTATTTCTGTATATTCAAAGGGCCATAACTCACAGAAAAAATATTCCACCAGCAAAATGGCTGATGCTGCCGACAGATCTCATGATTATGAACATCTGTATCAAATTTCATCGAAATCTGAGCGGTAATGTTAGAGACATCTGAGTGCGGACGGACATACATATGGACAGACTGATGCACGGACAGGCGCAATCTAGTATAACCCACTTTTTCAAAAAGTGGGGGGTATAATTAAAATCCCTGGGACCCTTTCACCAGAAACTGATTGTATAATGACAAAAGCAGATGCCACATGAGGCCAGATCAAAAATTGGAAACCTTAAATTAGATGAAAGGAAGCAGTATATTGAGTTTTTTATTAATGTCTGCTATTAAATATTTAACGCAGTGTATTCATATTGAACATGTGAACACACTTTTAACATTTTGGAGCCTTTCAGCAGAAATCAATTCTCTAATGACAAAAGTGGCACCATGGGAACCACATGGGGACGAATCAAAAATCTGAACCTTTATGCACATCAAGAGACCCTACCTGAACATATGAACACACTTCCAACTTTTCAAATTGAAAACCCTAGGAGGTTTTTGTCAGAAAGCAATTGCGTAATAACAAAAGAGGCACCATTGAAGCCCATGGGGCCAGATAAAAAAAAAAAATCCCAAACCATTATGCACATCTGGAGACCCTACCTGAACATACTTTCAACATTTCGAATAAAAACACTTTAAACAATCAAAATTACATATCCTCAGAGTCTTTCGTTGGAAAACAGTCTTTTAGTTCAGTTTTTAAGTGGTGCCACTGGCACAACCTGGTGACAAAAATTCAAACTAAACCTATTTTTGTCATCTCTATACAATGCTTAAGAAGGTACAAACTTATGGCTAAAGAAAACCTGGATGCATGGACGTACAGACATAGATCATCACTGTATCCCCGTATTTTTGAAAACGTGGGGATAAAAGTCAAGGTTTTCTCATTTCTGTCAGCAATTCCCAAATGCAAATAGAAAAGAACAAGAAAAATGTTACTAAGGTAACACATGCCCCCCCCCCCCCCCCCCATGACTTTCACCTTGCAGATGCGGCGGAAACTATTATACGTGACACACCTTCTGACTGTCCTTAACATTTGTAAAAAGTTTAACAATTGTACTATGATTCATTTCTGAGTTATGGCTGAGACACGAATATTGACCGATTTTTAGTGTGACCTTGAAATGTGACATTGACCTTGAAGGTATGAACCCAGCTATGGTGTGTGACACATCCTCCCATGGTCCGTTATAATTGTGTGAAGTTTGATGACTGTGGCCCTAACCGTGTTCAGTGTGACCTTGAAATGTGACCTTAACCTTATGGAGCGTGTTGTGGGGCTTGACAAATCCACCCGCTGTCCTTTATAATTCAGCGATGTTAGATGATTGTAGCCCTAATGGTTTTGGAGTTATGCTTGAGACACGATTTGTGACTCTGAAATGTGTCCTTGACCTTGAAGGTACGAACCCGGCTATGGTGTGTGACACATCCTCCCATGGTCCTTTATAATTGTGTGAAGTTTGATGACTGTGGCCCTAACTGTGTACGGAGGGTGACCTTGAAATGTGACCTTGATCCTTACCTTACGGACCTGGCTGTGGTGTGTGACACATCCACCCGTTGTCCTTTATAATTGAGCGATGTTAGAAGATTATAGCCCAAATAGTGACCCTGAACATATGAAGGTCAATTGTGACCTCCATCTTGCAGATGCGGCGGAAACTATTATACGTGACACACCTTCTGACTGTCCTTAACATTTGTAAAAAAAAGTTTAACAATTGTACTATGATTCGTTTCTGAGTTATGGCTGAGACACGAATATTGACCAATTTTTAGTGCAACCTTGAAATGTGACCTTGACCTTGAAGGTCCGAACCCGGCTATGGTGTGTGACACATCCTCCCATGGTCCTTTATAATTGTGTGAAGTTTGATGACTGTGTCCCTAACCGTTCTCGAGTTATTGGCTCGGACACACACACACACACACGGACAGACACATGCACTCTTCAATCACTATATGCCACCTGACCTATGTCGGGAGGCATAAAAATCATTGATTCCATATTTATTGCATCATTCACAATACTGTTGTCACATGCATTTTGCAACAACCTTTGTTGTTGAATATCCTGGTATATTACCGGGTATGGTATATTCAGCTCAAGTGAATGCTCACGCTGCTTTTTTTGAGTGACAGCCTTTATAAAGGACGTTTCTCAATGCATGTGATGCAAGTATTGGAAGTCATGCAATAAATATCTAATCAGCAATTTCTCTTCTCTTTTCAATTCTGGAACAGTGCAGGCTCTCTCAGCTCAAAACCATTTCCAAAATGCAAAACAGAAAAGACAAGAGGCGCCAGGGGGCCTGAGGGCACTCACCTGACATGGTAGTCTAAATATCAAACCAGGGACTTAATTTGAATAAGCTGCATACGCCCCTCCTAAGAAAAGCAGTGTATTGTTTGCATGCTGTCTCAGCAAGTTCCTGGTGCACCTCTGTGCTTAGAGCAGACAAAGAGAGAATGAATTTCATCTTGAAAAAGGTTTAGCTCACATTGTTTACAGTATTGGTGTTCGCGCGGGACAGATTTGGGCTTAGTGTTTTGACTTCGTTCGATTTCCAATTCATGTGTACTTATTCTAAATTTTGTGACTCATTTTCTGTATTTCAAATCGAGGTTGTCTAAGTACCATTCAAGTGCATAGCTATTTTTGATAGAATAATAAAACTGTAGCTTGGAATGGTCGGATTTTGTTTTTTCTAAAATCATCTTTCCATGTCTGGGCATACATATCTTGGAGATGCATCCTTAAATGTCCGATGAAGTTTGCTGGGGTGGTCAAAGGATCCACCCAGACATTTCGGAATCTGGCCTTTGAAAGGATGTTTTCTATTTTAGAGATACCTGAATGGCCGAGTACTTGTAGTTCATCATAAGCTTTAGACAAAAGATGATTATCGTTACATTTTGCCTGAAGCCAGTTATTTACAAATCGACACTGTACTTCAATGAATAGTGGATATCTCCCAAGCTCTGCCATGAATGCCGCATTGGAAGCTTTTGAATGAACTTGTAAAATATATTTACAGAATTTGAGTTGAACTGTTTTAATTTGGAGCTGGGCATTTCGTGATATCTGGCCACCCCATGCTTCACACCCATAGAGGAGTATCGGCTTTACCAATGCGTTGATTAACTTTTCACGAACATGCAAATTATCATTTGACACAGATCGGAAAACACTTCGCAGTCAGAAGAACGCTTTCAGTGCTTTAGATCTAAGATTAATAATACCACTTGTGTAACTACCTGATGATGCCAATATAATACCTAAGTAGTTGTAAGATGATACCGTTGTCAGCTACTCATTGTCAAAATGGAACACGTTCTTCGATGTTTTGTCAGTTTTATTGAAAACCCTTGCCTTTGTCTTATTTTTATTTACAGTCAGTCTCCATCTCACACAATAGTCGGAAAGTGCATCCAATAATTTTTGAAGACCTGCTGATGACGTCGAAATCAGAACAAGGCTATCCACGTAAGAAAGGCTTGGTATAACAAACTCTTGAAGGGTGGGAAAGCTATTGAGACATACATTTTCCTTAATATACTCTGGAATATTGTCAATAAAGTTTAAACAGCAGAGGACTTAGATTATTCCCCTGTATTACCCCTACCAAAGTGGTAAATTTTCCTGACAGTCTACTCCCAGCTTTAACACATAGAGAGCTAGAGGTACACATCTGTTTGATGGATGAATAGAAACAGCCACCTACATCATTTTGTAAAAGTTTAAGGAGTAGCCCTTGCCTCCATACCCTGTCAAAAGCCTTTTGGAAATCTGCAAACAGGCATATAACTTTCTGTTGCTATGAAATACTTTACTGGTGATCTGAAGTTTTATAACTTTTCCAAAAACCAGCCTGACAGTCATTTGGTATCCCTTTATCTTTTAAAAAAAGTTGTTAACCGTTCATTTAATATGCGGGTGCATAATTTCACTATATTACTAGTAATGGTGGTGCCGCAAAATATATCTGGTGAGTCGGCACGTGCAGTCTTCGGGAGAGAAACAATAAGTCCTTCTGACCATTCAGGTGGGAACTTGCAATTACGTAAGAAAGTATTGAAAAGTTTTGTCAACACGGGAGTAATAACAGATTTCATACATTTTATCATTTCATTTTTTATACCACCCAGGCCTTCTGACTTGCCACTCTTTAGATTTTTGCACGACAACCAATGGCTCAGACTAGCTGGTGCAAACTCAAAATAATTCAGGGCCAAACACAAATTTTGCCCCCCAATCCCCAAAATTTGCATGCAAAACCAAAATGAAAGTGTCAGTGATACTGTAGCTCAACTTGTTTAAGACATGTACATGTATAGTATGTGACACAGCAATGACAAACATCTAGGTAATGACCTGATAACAAAAGGTACATGTAAAGTATTGTAACGGCCTGTACATAAATGCTGACCATAGCCTGTAACAAATGTGTAGGTAGAGTATTGTAAAGGTGGGCAACAGTTAGATGCTAAACTAAAAAGAAATCTTTGAGTCCCAGAGTGGGTCTGACTGAACCCAAAAATATTTGTTCTCATAGCACAGTATAACAAAGGCACCCAAAAACACTCATTCCTGTCACAAGGTGATAACAAAGGTACCCCAAGAAGTTTTGTGATTGTTGTTGATTGATACAGACTCTAGCCCGAGCCCTATTGACATGTGCACTTACTGTGTGTAAGTAGCACTGAACAAATCAAAGTTCATCTAATTTGCATAATTTCTGCACGAGAAAAAAACCTGTATTATATGTGATGTATTCCATGTTACTAAACATTCCTAAAAAAACTTATTCAAATCAGAACTTTCATACAGAAGTTCTGTACAAAAAACTGATTGCACTAATTTTGTTACAAAAAGGTTGCTGGCAGCCATCTTGAATTTTGGACCACACCCAAACACACTTGTTCTCATACCACGGTGATAACAAAGGTGCCAAAGAAGTTTCGTAAAGATCGGTTCATAAATACGGCCTCTAGCCTGAGCCGTATAGAAGTTGTGTACAAAAAACTGATTGAACCTAATTTCGGTACAAAATGGCCACTGGCAGCCATCTTGAATTTTGGACCGCACCCAGAAACACTTGTTCTCATTCCAAGGTGATAACAAAGGTACCCAAGAAGTTTCGTGAAGATCGGTTCATAAATACAGACTCTAGTCCGAGCCGTAATGACATGTGCACTTACTGTGTAAAGGTACCAATGAACAAATCAAAGTACATCTAATTTGCACAATTTTTGCACGAGAAAAAAAACTGTATTATATGTGATGTATTCCATGTTACTAAACATTCATACAGAAATTTATTCAAATCAGAACTTTCATACAAAAGTTCTGTACAAAAAACTGATTGCTCCAATTTTGGTACAAAATGGCCACCGGCAGCCATCTTGAATTTTGGACTGCACCCCAGAACATTCGTTCTCTTCCCAAGGTGATAATAAAGGTACCCAAGAAGTTTCGTAAAGATCGGTTCATATATACAGCCTCTAGCCCGAGCTGTATTGTCATTGGCAGTTACAGTGCTGAAAGTAACATTAAATAGATCAAATTTAGTCTAATTGGCATAATTTATGCACGAGAAAAAAACCTGTATTATATGTGATGTATCCCATGGTACCAAACATTCACACAGAAAATTATTCAAATCAGCGCTTTCATATGGAAGTTCTGCGCAAAAATCTGATTGCACCTAATTTTGTGCAAAATGGCCGCCAGCGACCATCTTGAATTTCAGACCGGACCCCAAAACACTTGTTCTCGTCCCACGGAGATAACAAAGGTACCCAAGAAGTTTCGTAAAGATCAGTTCATAAATACGGCCTCTAGCCCGAGCCGTATTGGCATTTGCACTTACAATGCTGAAAGTAACACTAAATAAATCAAAGTTAGTCTAATTTGCATAATTTATGCACGAGAAAAAAACCCGTATTATATGTGATGTATCCCATGGTACTAAACATTCACACAGAAAATTATTCAAATCAGCGCTTTCATATGGAAGTTCTGCATAAAAATCTGATTGCACCTAATTTTGTACAAAATGGCCACCAGTGGCCATCTTGAATTTCAGACCGGACCTCAAAGCACTCGTTCTCGTTCCACGGAGATAACAAAGGTAGCCAAGAAGTTTCGTAAAGATTGGTTCATAAATACGGCCTCTAGCCTGAGCCGTGTGTGCGGCACGATGGATGGACAGACAGACAGACGACAGGCCATGGCAATACCTCAAATTTGGCTTCGCCAAAGATAAGCTAAAAATGAAGTCCTAGATGGTCCATCATACTTTTCAGATCTGCACATGCACAGTATCCAGGAAGGCACCGAAATTGGCACAAACCATCATTCTTTGTTTGGCCCTAAAGTCAGCAACATTCAAATGACATCTGTGCTTTTAAATCTCCTTTTTTGAGGATGCCCGACACAAATCAATGGTAAAATTGGTGGATCCAAGGACATAAATGGATGATGGAAGTGAACAATGGTGGTTAGGAACGTTCAGGGCTGTAACTTTATAATTTTTATAATGCAAGTGTCAATGACACTGTAGCTTAACTTGTCTGTGTGTTGTGTTTGATGAAAAAGGGTTATGTTCAATGTTTATGAAGGGATTATGAAATAAGACAGTGTGATAATTGGGAATAAGTTAATTTCTGTTCCCTGTATGCTATGTTTTTAATAAAAAATATGAGGTGTAGACTGTACTCAAGAGCTGAGGGGTGGGTTAATGTGGCCTTCAAAGTTAATGTATGTGGCCCTCACAGTTACTGAATCATTCTACCAAGTTACAATGAAATCCCTTCACAAATACGACCTGTAGTCTGTACTTTCAGGTTTTGGGCTCGGGCAGCCATCATGGTTGAATGATCGCGACCAAAAGGGGACGTTCTCATCTGGGCATTATCTGGAGAGATCCTAAGAAGTTACTATGAAATCCCTTCATAAATATGACATGTAGCCTGTGCTAAAGGTTTTCGAGCTTCGGGCCCCTGTAGCCATCACAGTTAACCAATCACGACCAAAAGTGGATGTCATCATCTAGGCATTATATGGAGTCAACCTAACAAGTTAAAATGAAATCGTTCCATAAATACGACCTATAGACTATGCTAAAGGTTTTCGTGTTTTGGGCTCGGGCAGCCATCACGACTGAATGATCGCGACCAAAAGGGGACGTTCTCATCTAGACATTATTTGGAGTCACCTGCCATGTTACAATAAAATCCCCTTCATAAATATGACCTGTAGACTGTGCTAAAGGTTTTCAGGCTTCAGACCCCTGTAGCCATCACAGTTGACCAATCACGTCCAAAAGGGGATGTTCTCATCTAGACATTATTTGAAGTCAACCTATCAAGTTACAATGAATTCCCTCCATAAATATGACCTGTAGACTGTGCTAAAGGTTTTCGGGTTTTGGGGTCGGGCAGTCGTCACGGTTGACAGATCGCGACCAAATGGGGAAGTTCTCATCTAGACATCATACGGAGTCATCCTACCAAGTTACAATGAAATCCCTCCATATTAAATATGACCTGCAGACTGTGCTAAAAGTTTCTTGGTTTCGGGCTTGGGCAGCCATCACGGTTGACAGATTATGACCAAAAGGAGACGTTCTCATCTAGACATTATACAGAGGCATCCGAAATCCCTCCATATTAAATATGACCTGCAGACTGTGCTAAAAGTTTCTAGGTTTCAGGCTTGGGCAGCCATCACGGTTGACAGATCATGACCAAAAGGAAACGTTCTCATTTAGACATTATACAGAGGCATCCTACCAAATTACAATGAAATCCCTTCATAAATACAACCTGTAGACTGTGCTAATGGTTTTTGGGTTTTGGGCTCGAGCAGCCATAACGGTTGACCGATCGTGACCAAAAGGGGATGTTCTCATCTAGACATGACACCAAACCTGCATATGAAATTTTGTGATGATCAGACAAGAACTATGGGATGTAGCCTGTGCTAAAGGAAAATGTGAACAGACTCACAGGCTAACACACTTCCGCACGGGTGATGGCAATAGCTTATCTTGACTTTGTCACGTTGAGCTAACATCCTTAAATATATGTAGTATTTAGTTATTATTACTGTAGGATTGTTATAAGATACATTAATTAATATTCCGGTAGTGTAGCAATAATTTTTGGAATTTTGTCCACACTTAGGCTATACCGGGACACCCTTGGGCTCTTCATGTTCCCTTTGGGAACTTGGGCTTTTGTCAAAATTTTTTTGAAAATTTTTTTGAATCTAATTTTTTGATTTCGATTTTGATTGTTTGTTTATTATGTATCTTTATCATATATTTATTGTGGAGTTTGTGGGAGTATGATCGACTTTGTTTTGATTAATCATGAAAGCTTATTGCTCAAAATGGAAGGCGAGGAAGTCTTCCTCAGATTTACTTGCGTGTTGGATTGCCTGTAGTCGATGTACTCCTTCAGATTCTTGTCCTCCATGTGTCGATTGGGATGACAAACATTGGAAGCGGGTGTCACAGTACATTGTTAGTGTTGAGAGGCCTATGCCGGTATTCTCACCACAAGGTCATTCAAGTTTTTCAGTTTCTTTTTCAGGGGAACAAGAACATGGTGATGGTAATGTGACACCAAACAAAAGTGTGCTATCGTCGTCGTGCTCTGATGAGCAAACTGAGTTAGCTGCTAAGGTGCTCTTAAATTTTAGGCAAGGGATAAGGCCACTGGGCGGTGGTCTTCATCCTTTGCTGGCAACTAGCTCTACACGCGAAGCGGTTACTCTGGCTGTGGAAGTCGTAACAGCAAGTTTCTTGTCGGGAGGCTCGGCGAGGCCTGAAAAGGCCACAAGCGGGAGAGGTTACTCTCTAACCCAGCAACATCTGGGGCCTGATGTTGTTATGAGAAACTTGCGCAGGCAAGAGCATACGTCCACACCTGCCACTCCACCTAGAATGTAGTTGGCCTCGGCTGCAGTCACAGCTTCTTCCACTACGATAACTAAGCACACACAACCGCATCCTAGCTACCCAACTTCGGATATCCAGCCAGCTGCATGAAGAAGGATCCACTCTTTGTCCGTGAAGTCAGATCATCCGGTAGCTAGGGAACCGAGGCTTCGATCACCGGGAGATCCATCTCCAGAACACCGTCCCAGGAGCAACAAGCGGCTAAGAAACAGAAAACCGCTGCTCCTCAAGCCTCGGTAATGGACTTGCTGTTGCAGATTGTGCAGCTGATCGCAGCATCCCAGCAAGTGCGGGAGCAGCCTCCCTCAGACTCAGAAACTGTCGGTGCTGGGTCGATCCAGTTGTCTGTTCATGCAGATGCAATGGACCAAGATTCTCAACCGATTAGTCGGATGGTGAAAGGGATAAGGAAGAGGATTACAACAAATGGTTGCGATGGATTTTATCCATCAATACTATCCTGAGTTTGTTCCACCGAATCAGCAAGCTGCGACAAGGGAGAAACTGCTGGCGTCTCTAGACGCAGACTTGATACGGGGGAAGGAAGAAGTTCTTTCTTTCCCGGTTCAGTCTAGGCAGGTGTTGCAGGCCTTCGGCCATGTAGACAACGCCATATTCAACCTCTCGAGTCTGAGGTAAAAAGGCAGTTTGTTGTCAACATCTTCCATAAATATGCCATTCCTTGGACCACGTTCATTTAAAATGGCTGGAGATGTTCAGAGAGTTCCACTGCATTTGGTTGAGCAGGCAGGGGATTTAGGAATATCCTTACCTGCTTCATTCAATATTCACTCAGATGTAATGGAAACTGCAATTTCATCGAATGGAGCGAATTTGGACGCTATGTCCTACGCAGATCACCTTAAGAGCTATGGCGCAATGTATCAATGGGAAGGAATTTGAGGATGTGTGTACCTCGCTTAGAGTTCTTTCCAGGGCAATCATGTATGCCACGTATAACTCTGCCCTAACAGAGGCTAATCTGGAGTTAATTTGACGTGATGCTGCCCTTGCGTCATCATCACTTATAGTTGACAAGGTGAAAAGCTCTCTCTGGGTCGCTCCGGTCTCCAGACATACTATCTTTGACGACAAGCTTACGTTAGTATATGAACAGGCTACTAAGAATGCGTCCAGTGCTCTGCTCTTGAAGTCTGCATCTCAACAACTCGCTTCAGCAGACCGGGGTAAGTGAGGACGTTCCAAATCAAAATCATCAAAAAAGAGAACTCCTCGCGAGGGTACAAGAAACCGTCATACAATTACTCCGGAGGCCGTCAATACAGCGACTCGGGAAAGGGGTGTAGGTCTGATTGCGATTATCGGTCAGACGCCCCTAAGCCGATGGGACGGACGGGGAGGACGTAGTTTCTCCTCCCGTAAGCCCCGCAGGTCCTACAGGTGATGGTTTAGACCTCTACTGCCTGCTAGTTGGCAGAAGGTTATCAAACTTTGCAAAAAACTGGATAGCAGTCACAGAATATCAGTGGGTGAGAAGTGTAGTCTTGGACGGCCTACGGCTATCATTACGAGTGAAACCCCCCCACTAACGAGATGTCCGCGTTGGACAAATCTTCCGGTGGATCCGTCTCTCCTAGCGGTGGTACAGGCTCTCTTATTAAAGGAAGCAATAGAGGTCGTCGAGAATAAAAATTCTCAGGGTTTTTACAGTCACCTATTCCTTGTACCGAAGCCAGACGGCTTGTTCTGACCAGTAATAGACCTCTGCTGGATAAACAAGCTTATCGTGGCTCCAAAGTTCTATATGGAAACAATTCGTCAGTCGGTAAGAGCGAGTATTCGAGTGAATGACTATGCGGCAAGCATAGATCTAAAGGACGCTTACTTTCATGTCTTGGTAATCTGGTATTCAGAAAGTATCTGCGATTCGCCATACAAGGAAAGGTTTATCAGTTCAGAGCAATGTGCTTTGGTCTGAACCTGGCTCCCTGGGCATTCACTCAAATAATGAACTCGGTAATGTCATACTTCCGAGCTCATTCATCTGTGGTAACGTCGGCTTACTTGGACGACATTCTGCAGAAATACGGCAACAGAATTATACTTCAGAACGATGTTCAGAGTCGACATCTCGGTTTCATCGTAAAAGAGAAAAAGTCGGATCTGACTCTGTCCAAGTCGTTCACTCACTTGGGAATGAGCTTTGAGACTCACAACAATCTGGTTCGTCTGCTGTTACCCAGAAGGAAATTAGTCAGGTGTTATGCTCACTTTTGTCTACACTCAGATGTATTAACAGCGAGGGAATAAATGCGACTGATGGGGCTGTGCAGAGCAGCTGCGGATCTTATTCCGATGGGCCGTCTGCACACACATCCCCTCCAGATATTCTTTACTCAGAATTGGAGTGTGAAGACGCATTCACTCGAAAGCAGAATTGTTTTAACGGACCTAGTAAAACAAAAGGTTCAGATTTGGGCAGATCTTCAGTGGTTAACTGAGCTGCCGGATCTGGTTTTCACGATTATGATGGACGCAAGTCAGGTGAGCTGGAGCGTGACCCTAAGTACTGCAGACTTGAAGTGTCAGGGTCTTTGGGACTCTTGGTTCCTAGAGAAGCACATAAACATAAACATCAAAGAGATTATGTCAATATGGCTAACACACACAGCAACTATCAACTGACCTCGAACCCTCAGATTAATTCCTAAGTGGAATTTGGTTTGGGTTCTGTTGAAGCTCAAAGAAGCTCCTTTTGGATGACGTAGAGTTCAAATTCACGACCTATAAAATGGTGTTTCTCTTAGCCTTTGCATCTGCTAGAAGAGTCAAGTGAACTTCATGCTTTATCTGTTGATGAATCTCACTACTGTAGTGTGGGTAATATCATTACCCTCATTACGGAAGTGGGGTTTTGGGCTAAGAATCAGATTCCAGACAAACGGCCGGAACCTATTGTCATTAAGGCTTTACCATCCTCTGATAACCGTAGACCTTTGCTGTGTCCAGTCAGGGTTATGCGCATTTATAAATGTCGATCAAATTTTGTTCGAAAAGGAAGAAAACGTTTCTTTCTTTCATTGATTCCTAACAGAAAGGATATTTCTGTTCATGCTGTCGCTAGATGGATTCAGTTGCCTATGAAAATCTATCTTCGGATCTACGTTCGGTTAATAAGATATCAGCGCACGAGGTTAGAGCACTGTCCACTTCTTGGGCTTATTCCAACAGTATAGCCATTACTGATCTCCTGAAGGCTGTGTACTGAACACAGCCCTCTTCATTTATCAAGTTTTACCTGAGAAATTTAGAGTCCATCTCTGGTGATTTTAGATCTTTGGGTCCTCTTTCTGTTGCTCAGAATGTCGTCCATTAATGGTTACATCTATAGGTCTTGAGGCAGTCCGTTCCAGCATTGACACTGTTCCGCTGCCCTCTTCGTTCTGAGGATATTTACCTCAGAACAATGGGAAGGAGGGGGGGGGGGGGAATGGTTTTTTCCCTTGTGATCTGGCTTTATAGTGAAAAGAAAGGGAAGACCTCCTCCGGTGTCAGTAGTCCTGAGTCGGTGCTGGGATGGTTTTAAAGTATAGCTTGGTGTGAAGCAATAACTATGTCACCTGCTTTATAGTGAAAAGCAAGGGAATACCTTCTCTGGGATGGTTTTAAAGTGTAAAGCTAATGTCTATCTCATTTATGTAATATTTTTAAAGTGTAGCACGGTGTGAAGCATTTGTATATGTCACGTGTCAAACTGGTGTTAATATACAATCCTTAGATACTTTTAAAGAGTATAAAGAGTCTCATTCTCTGGACTATCTTTATACATTGGTTTCCCTTCACCGAATTAGCATAACGGGTTATGCTGGCAAAAATATATTATGTAATACTCAATTACATTTTTGGTGTTATGTCTTTTTCTCGTGAAAGAGAAAGACATATATAATTCCTATCTTCTATTCTCCTGTGGGAGCTATTCTTTACTGAAGTAATTGAGAGATTGGATTTTCCTTTAAGTCCTAAGCCCTCCAGCCTTTTTACGATTCAGCTAGTCTGGGCCATTGGTTGTCGTAGAAAAATATGATAAATTTCAAGTAATTTGTATATTTTTTATACTTACCAATGGCCCAGACAGGTGGGCTCTCATACCTCCACGCTGTTTATAACATTTAACAGGCAATCTGTAGTAAGAATGATGGTTGGCACCATCTGAAAAGTATGGAGGAGCATCTAAGTCTTGATTTTTTCGGTTTTGCATGCAAATTTTGGGGATTGGGGGGGGGGCAAAATTTGTGTTTGGCCCTGGATTATTTTGAGTTAACACCAGCTAGTCTGGGCCATTGGTAAGTATAAAAAAATATACAAATTACTTAAAATTTATCATTTTCGAGATCACCCGCAGTGTTTCAGTGTCCGTAATCACAAAATCTAAAGAGTCATTCATTCCAGATGACTGTTCTAGCTGAGATAGCCTGGAGCAGATCTGTGTTTGGAACTCTCATTAAACGTAGCACTGGGAGTCAGGTTTCCCAAAGAATTGTAATGTTTATTTGAAGAATCTATAGGTATATTGTTCGACAAATCTTATGTGTTGGAAATATCATCCTGTAATTTAGACACAGTATCCCTAAATTGTTTGGGGTTTGTAATGTGTAAATTGTCTAGTTGGTGAATAATTTCCCCTTTGTTCTGCCTTTTTCTCTGTCTTAAAACTTTTACATATTTGTGTTTGAAGGCATAATACCTCCCACAGACTATGGGGTCTGTGTTCAATTTTATAAATAAATGGTATTGGTGAAGCAGCTGCTTTTTCATTTCATAACAAGATTTGTCATACCACGGCTTTGGGGGGAGCACTTTTCCTGGCAGACCTCTTGCCAACTCTTCAATGGTAAAGGGACATATTGGCACAGTGACTGATTACTGCTGATACCTCACACAAAATATCCGCCGACTTTGCAAATTTTTTTTCACCTAACGCACTTAATTTTGTCGTGTTTTCTGGTGTGTGAAATGATTTAATGAATCATTCTTTAGCACTGTCATCCCAAATAAACGTAGAAGGTAGTGGAAAATGAAAAAAATTATAGTAATTTATATATTTTTTATACTTACCAATGACCCAGACTTAGCTGGTACTAACTCTTAATTATTCAGGGTCAAACACAAATTTTGCCCTCCCCCCCCCCCCAATCCCCAAAATTTGCATCCAAATCCAAAAATTCAATATCCTATATGGTCCTCCATACTTTTGTCCACTGCGCATGCACAGTGTCAAGGAAGCGCCGAAATTGGTGCCAAATCTTCATTCTTACAACCAGTGCCTGGTAAATGTTATATGATCAGCAGGGAGGTATGAGTTCCCAACTCATGGGAGGGCCATCCCCGTCTGGGTCATTGGTAAGTATAAAAAAATATATAAATTACTATAAATTTTTTCATATTTTTATACTGTACCAATGACCCAGACTTAGCTGAATAGAAAAAAGGCTGGCGGGCCTAGGACATAAAGGAAAATCCAATAGGCTCAATTACATATATACAGAATTATCCCCTCAAGGAGAAACAGGAGTTACATATATCTTTCTTGTTTATACAAAATAAAAAGGACATATTACCAATCCGTAATTGAGCACAATAACATCCAGTATAACCAATTATACTAATTTTTTTAAAGGAAAGCCAATAAATAAAGATAGTCCAGAGAATGAGACTCTTTATACTCATTTAAAAGTGTCCGAGGATTGTATATTAACGCTCGTATGACACGTGATATATACAAATGCTTCACACCGAGCTACACTTTAAAAATATTACATAAATGAGATAGACATTAGCTATACACTTTAAAACCATCCCAGCACCGACTCGGAATTACTAACTCCAGAGGAGGCATTCCCTTGCTTTTCACTATAAAGCAGGTGATATAAGGGAACACCCCCCCAACCAACCGCCCTGCTCTGGGTCAATCACCCCAGAACGAAGAGAGCAGCAGGACAGAGTCAGTGCTGGAACAGAAAGCCTACATAACTATAGTTGCAACTGTTTAGTGGACGACATTCTGAGCAACAGATAACGGACCTAAACATCGAAGGTCGCCAGAAATAGACTCAATATTTCTAAGGTAAAAATTTGTGAACGTAGAAGGCTGAGACCAGTATGCAGCCTTCATCAAACCGTAATAGCAATACTATTAGCATAAGCCCAAGATGTAGACAGCGCTCTAACTTCATGCCCTGAAATCTTAAGCACAGACTGCTGAGTAGAAAATAATCTTTCATAAGCAGTACAAATAGTCAACTGAATACACCTGGAAATAGAATGGACCATGATGTCCCTTCTATTAGGAAGCAGAGGCAGAAAGAAACGTTTTTGTCCTTTTCTGATAAACTCGGATCTACGTTTGTAAATACGCATAGCTCTAACTGGACACAGCAAAGGCCTATGGCCATCTGAGGACGGAAGAGCCTTAATAACAAGAGGCTCAGGGTACTTATTAGGAGCCTGATTCTTAGCCAAAAATCCAACATTAGTAGTCAAAGTAATAGTATTACCAACACTACGATAGTGAGAATCATCAACAAATAGAGCATGAAGCTCACTCATTCTTCTAGCAGAAGAGAAGGCTAAGGAAAAAGCTGTCTTATAAGATAAGTATTTGAAGTCTATCGTGTCAAGGGGTTCAAATGGTGATTCTTTTAGCTTCAAAAGAACCCAAGCTAAATTCCACTTAGGAATTAACCTAAGGGTTCTAGGTCTATTTATCGAAAAGTTTTTAACTAACTTTGATAAAGAGACATTAGATCCAATTTGTAAGCTATCATGATGAGCATAAGTATCCGACAGCATAGACCTATAACCTTTAATAGTTATTGGCTGCAGTTTGATCTTGTCAAACAAGTAGACCAAAAAGTTAGCAATGTCTGGAAGGGAGGGATCATAGATATCAATAGAATGATCCCTACACCAATGAGAGAAAACCTTCCACTTAGCAGCATAATTTAGCAAAGAAGAGGTCCTCCTACAGATAAAATTGCGTCCACTGCTCGTTCTGTAAATTGCTTGCTGTGCAAGAAGGACCGCACAACGGAAATACGTGAAGGTTGAGGGTTGCAGGTTGTGATGCAGTGTGCGTGATTTCCCCTGTGACAGAAGGTCCTCCCATGGAGGAAGCTTCCGAGGAATGTCCCATAACAGACACCTGAGTAGATTTATCCATGGTCTGTGGGGTGACAGAGATGCTACCAACAGAATCTTGCAGTGAGATTGCTTGATTTTTAGCAATATCTGTTGAATCAATGGAGCTGGAGGATACGTGTATCCTAGCATTCCGTCCCAAGAGATCGAGAGAGCATCTACTGCGAACGCTCGAGGATCTGGGCATGGTGACACATACGTCTGCAACTGATTGTTGAGATGCATCGCAAACAAGTCTATCATTGGATGACCCCATTGGTAGCAGATCTGATTGAATACTCATTTGTTGAGAGTCCATTCTGACGGCAACATAGACTTTTCCGAGAAAGGGGGTCCGCTAGAACATTCAGACGACCCAGAATATGATGGACTGACAGAAGAACCTGATGCTCTAGGACAAACAGAAGGATTCTTTCCGTTAAGCTGAACAACGGAATGGAATGAGTGCCTCCCTGGTTCCGAATGTACGCTACTGCTGTCGAATTGTCGGACAGTATTTGAACATGTGAATTCTGAATTATGTTCAACCAGTGACATAGTGCAAGCCAAATTGGCATCATCTCTTTGATGTTTATGTGCTTGTTCAGAAATTGCGGATGCCAAAGACCCTGGCACCTCGAATCTCTTGGGCTCATTGTCGCGCCCCAACCTGTTTGACTTGCATCTGTCATAATCGTAAAAACCGGATCCGGCAGTTGCAGTGGAACTCCCTGAGTTAACCACTGAATATCTGCCCAAGTCTGAATCTCTTGTTTTACTTGGTTCGACAAGACGATGTTCGTTTCGAGAGAATGAATCTTCACACTCCAATTCTGAGTGAAAAATATCTGGAGTGGATGAGTGTGTAGACGCCCCATCGGAATAAGGTCCGCGGCGGCTCCGCACAAACCTATCAGTCGCATAAATTCTCTCGCTGTTACTACATCTGAGTGTAGACAAAAGCGAGCGTAACAACTGACTAATTTCGCTGTGGGTAACGGCAGACAAACCAGATTGTTGTGCGTCTCGAAGCTCATTCCCAAATGAATGAACGACTTGGACAGACTCTGAACATCATTCTGAAGAGTTAATCTGTCACCGTACCTCTGAAGAATGTTGTCCAAGTAGGCCGACGTTACCGCAGACGAATGAGCTCGGAAATGAGTCATTACCGAGTTCATTATTCGAGCGAAGGCCCAGGGCACTAGATTCAGTCCGAAGCACATTGCTCGGAACTGATAAACGACTCCTAGGGCCGCGAAATGGAAGGTACTTTCTGAAAGCCGGATGTACCATGACGTGAAAGTACGCATCCTTGAGGTCTATGCTCACAGCATAATCGTTCACTCGAATGCTCGCTTTCATCGATCGAACGGTCCATATAAAATTTCGGAGCCACAATCAGCTTATTTATCCAGCTTAGATCTATAACTGGACGGAACGAGCCGTCTGATTTTGGTACCAGGAACAGGTGACTGTAAAAACCGTGAGATTCCTGGTTTTTTACGACCTCTATTGCATTCTTCTCCAGAAGAGATTGCATCTCTGATAGAAGCGAATCTCTCTTCTGTAGGTTTGACGGAAGCCGAGTCCATCGTGGACTTCGTGTTAACGGAGGTTTTTCGCTGAAGGACAGTTTTAGACCTTCCGAAATAACCTCCTGAACCCATCGGTCGTCCGTAATTGACAACCAATTGGTTAAGAATCTTGACAGCCTTCCGCTCACTGGAGTGCAATAGAGGTTCTGACCTTCACCTCCTGGACCTGCGAGGCTTGCGGGAGGAGAAACTACTCCTCCCCGACCCGCACCTCGACCAGTCGACCTAGGGGCATCTGACAGGTTGTCTCGGCCAGCATTACGTCCCCTACCTGAGTCGCTACTCTGATGGTCTCTGGAGTAAGAAGTAGAGGCTTTCTTAGATCCTCTATAGGAGCTTCCCTTGGACGTACTCGCCCCAGAAGTCCCTGACTTACTCCTCTCTGCTGAGTCCGGTTTTTTCGAAACGGACTTAAAGAGCAGAGTTTAAAGCTTTCTTGGTAATCTGATCATAGATTAATGAAAGCTTACTATCAAAGAGAAGTTCTCCTGAAACCGGAGCGACTCGAAGAGAGTTTTTCACCTTAGAATCCACCATAGTGGATGAAGCCAGGGCAGTTTCATGTTTGACTAACTCCAAATTTTCCACTGAAAGGGAGGAGTTATACATGGAATGTGCGACTGCCCTAGAAAGATCTCTCAAGGAAGTTTGAACATCCTGGAATTATTTACCATCGAGACGTTGTGCTAAAGCTCTGGTAAGGTGATCTGCGTAAGATAAGGCATCTAAACTGGCTCTGTTAGACTAGATTGTCGTCTCCAACGTACTGGAGAGAATCGACATAGACGCCGGCAATGACAACTCCAAGTCTTCTGCCTTGTCGTCTAAACACAGAGGAACTCTCGGAGCGCGATTTCCTGCCGTTTCAAATTTATTTCTACTGTTGATGAATGGCAGATGTAGAAGATGTTGCGATAAGAAAATGGATCTGCCAGTCTTAGAGGCTAGCCCAAAAATAGCGTCATTCAGCAATTCAAGCATCCGTGAGACATGGACTGGACCGGAAACTCAGGCGCGACGTCCTTAGTCTGGCCGAAGAAGTCTGTGTCCAGTGATGCTATCAGTCTCTTATCTGGTATCACAGCTCTCTGGTCCGGAGGAACAACTTCTGGAAGGTGTTGCCGGATAAAACCTACGGCCACCTTATGTTGTTCCAGAAGGGAAATATCCAGCACTGCAGATTCCCTTTCACCATCCGACTGGACCAAATGCGAATCTCAGTCGTCCCTATCTGACTCTGCAGGGAAGCGTACCGACCCAGCTTTCTCAGACAGCTCCTGATCTGAAAGAGTTTCCGAAGGTTGCTGGGATGCTGCGATGAGTTGCACTATCTGCGATAGCAAGTCCGTCACGGAGGCCTGTGGAGCTGTGGTCTTACGTTATTTAGCCGCTGGAAGCTCCTGGGACGGTGCTTCTTGCATAATTCTTTTATGTGTACGTCCCGACTGGTCTTGTGTCTTTGGCTACCGGAGGGAGTGACCTGGTCGACGTGGAATCCTTAGTCGGCAAAGCAGGCTGGATATCTGAGGTCACGTAGCCAAGGTGCAGTCGTGTGTGCTGGCGTGTGGAAGAGGAAGTCAATAGACTAGCCGACCCTGGCTGTCTATGCAACGGAGCGTCCCGAGCAGGAGGAGTGGACGTATGTTCCGACTGAGAAATGTTATGTTCGACAACATCTGGCCCCAGATGTTGTTGTAAGAGAGAGGGGCTTCCTCTGATCCATCCTCCGTCGCCGGGTGTGCATGATCCAAGATTATAGTGCTCGCAACACCCCTTCTCCTCTCCTGGACCGCAACGGACAAACCCGGCGTCACATCACCCACATTACGAGTGATAGCTCCGCCGGGCGAGCTAGCTGGCGACAAGGTCGCCAATCCTACTAAGGATCTAGGCACTTGACGAATTTCCTTGAGCACTTTTGCCGCTAGCTCTTCATTGGTTTGCGATGACGGCAGCACACTTCCTGAAGACATCACAGAAACATCACCCTGTTCTTCTTCCTCTGAAAAAGAGACTGAAAAACTAGAGAGACCCTGTGGCGAGAGGACCGGCATGGACCTCTCACCACTAACAATATACCGTGACACACGTCTCCAATGTTTTGTCATCCCAACTGGCACACACTGAGCAAGAATTAGTGCGAGTACAGTGACTACAGCAAATACAATGAGCATGAGAATCAGAGGAAGACTTCCTCGATTTACAATTTGAACAATATTCTTTCATATTAAAAAATATTATACAGCCGTAGTACTCGCACTAACCAGTGACCGTTGGGAATGGCGAGCGATCGCGCCAGCGCACCATCGCGCACCGCTTTTTCGTATACCGCGAGTAATTAGTCGCGCACGTTTATCTTCCGGTCGTGTTCAAAGCCTTCGTCGGAGTCTTTGAACACGACCGAAATTCAAGTCGCCCTCCCAAACTTCCTTGGGAGACATGGCAATTTAATGTATTTTCTTATGTTTTATTTTTTAAAAACACACGCTTCCGCAAAAAACAGTAAACACGGTTGCTGTTAAAGTCCGTCACACGGCTATGAAAATAGCCTAAACTAGCCCAATTTTATATTTCTGAAAAGAATTGCAATGGCGTAGTCGTTCGAAAATTCGCCCCAACTGATAGCAACCAGCACAAAATGGCTATTTAAAAACAAAGTACCAGACAAAACAACGAATCACACAAGACACGCATCGAGTTAATTAGAATTTATTAAAGTTAACCACCGTTTCAAAACAACAAAAAAATGTATTGGAGACAGTTCGTCCATATCGAAATTGCTTGCGGTTATGCTCTGTTCCACTGAAAAATTGGCTGCATTGAAATTCGCCCCGCAACACATTGAATGTTTTTCTTTGAAAACTTGTGAAGTTTGTTGGAAGGGGGTTAAATGTAATAAGGCTACAATAGAAATCACAGGTATTTGGATGGATAAGAATGGCAGACCTTCAAAGCACCAATCGCACGTGTCAGTGAAAGATGGTTGGCAGAAATTGTCAGTTTTCTGAACAGTGTATTATTACACAGCGCAGCCGGGAAGGGAGACAACTGAAATGTTTTGTCATTTACCAAAGAAATTAATTAACTCAAATTGTTAATAACGCTTAATTTACGAAGGATATCGAAAACTTTTTTAACTACGCTTTTCAACTCAGTTAGGGTATTCAGAAACCATGAATGACCCAGCTTCTTATATGAACTTGAAATTTATTTTAAACACTTTAAATATTTTTTTAAAAAGAATATACCTTCTGTTACAGAGAAGAACACTCTCACCATGGGTCATACTAAATTTCAAATCCACATCGTTGACGCAAATACAAAATCAACTGCACGGTAACCTTAGTCATCACTGTTCGGCAAAGAGTTAGGGGGTATTCAGAAACCATGAACGACACAGTTTTTTTGTGGGGTGGGGTGGGGGTGGGGATTTTAACCTACATTCTGTTATGTAACCATCTGACTTAGTTTTGTGTGTGTTTGTATGTTTGGATAACTTTTATTTATTTTTTTCTCCACAATTGTGTCCTCTATGTTCATTTATTTTGTCACGATGACATATACGTTTTATGTTTTTTTTCTGATTTCTCCTTCATGTCCACTGACTTCTTCCTCCTGGGTCCTGACTTCTCCCTAAAGTCTCTGAAGGGAGAAGTCACTTCTCCCTAAAATCAGCTGCCAGGCTGACCCCTGGTCGGAGAAGTGCAAAGTACAGAAGAACCTGTCATGAGCGACCACCCTTGGGACTTGCCAATTTAAAACTCCACAAACCCCTCCACACAATCACATCTAAAAAAGAATTACCGAATGTGAAGACGTTTCGGCCCAATTTCTAAGACGTTTTGGCCTCTTAGGGCCGAAACGTCTCAAGGCCGAAACGTCATAAAACCAATTATTTTGGAAATCGCGCGTTATTAGGCCTACTGATTTCTCAACAGCAATCACCACCAATCCTCGTTATTCCACCTGGGGGCGAATTGGCCCGAGGCATTATTTTTTATTTTAAAAATCACTCTCCTAAAATTTTTCACTCTCGTAAAATCTAAAAGTGGAGAGTGAATTTCCACTCTCCTGCTCTCCCGCTCCCAACGGTCACTGACTAACCCTTGAAAATACAAAGATACATGATAATAATATAATCCATAACAAATATTTTGAAAAATAATTCAAAAGAAAAAATTTTCGAAAAAATTTTGACCTGAGCCCAAGTTCCCAAAGGGAACGATGAGCCCAAATGGATCCCAAAAAAGCATAAGTGTGGACAAAAATTTTAAAACATTTCTAAAAATTAATGTTACACTTACGGACAATATTAATGTATCTGGCTATGTACTAAACCTTACAGAAGACAAGGAATCACTGACAGAAGTAACCGTTGTCAACGTAAACAAAAGTCAATAAAAACCGGAAACAAGACTCCAGGCACTGAAAAACATGGCCCGAAATCAGTAACCAATTTAAAACACTATCCGATGTAAAACAGAATCTTCCACAGAAGAAGCTGAAATACATCGGATGGTAGATGCATGACCAAAATGCCTAAACACCCCTAGGGTGAGGACGTAACCATGGGGATAACAGAATAAACATTCTGTAACTGCTAAAACTCCCAAGAAATTTCAATAAAAAAATTTCAAAAATTATACCAAAAGCATGGGAGATTAGCAAGGGGGGTATCAAGAAAAGGGAGAGAGGAAACACTTAACAAACAGTGGAGATTTCATAGCAAGAATGACAACATCAGGCCCATGCCCCGAAATTAGGGAACATGAAATAATATTACATAAAAGTTAAAAAATTTATAGTAATTTCTATATTTTTTATACTTACCAATGACCCAGACATAGCTGGTGCTAACTCTTAAAATATAGGGCCAAACACAAATTTTGCCCCCCAATCCCCAAAATTTGCATCTAAAACCAAAGAAAACATGTCCTGAAAGGCCCTCCACACTTCGCCCCTACTGCGCATGCGCAGTGTCAAGGACGTTCCGAAATTGGCGCCATTAATCATTCTAATAACCAGTGCCTGGTAAGCGCTATGTACTCAGCGGGGAGGCAAGAGTTCCCAACTCCTGGGAGGGCCATCCCCGTCTGGGTCATTGGTAAGTATAAAAAATATAGAAATTACTATAAATTTTTTAACATTTTTATACTGTACCAATGACCCAGACATAGCTGAATAGTAAAAAGGCTGGAGGGCCAAGGACATAGAGCAAAATGGAATACGCTCAATAAAAATAAAATAGAGTCATCCCCTGTAGGGAAAAAGAAGTAATAGGCCTTACATGTATCTTTCTTATTTATGATAAATTAGAAAGATACAACACCTTCCAAAATTGAGCTTCATACATCCATATACTCTATTAATATCCAATATAATCCTTATACTAATAATTTTTAAAGTAAGCCAATAAATAAAGTAAGTCTAGAGAATAGAGACTCTTATACTCCTAAAAGTGTCTGAGGATTGCATAATCATGTCCGTTGACATATGCAATATTCAAAAGCTATACTTTAAAAACTAAGACTTGAATGAATTTTAAAAACCTAAACTTCTCACTAAACAACCATCCCAATAACAGCTCAGAATTACTAACTCCGGAGGAGGTATCCCCTTGTTTTCATAGTAAAACAGGTGACCCAAGGGAACACCCTCCCCCCCCCCCCCCCCTTTTTCTTGCCCTGGGTCAAATAGCCCAGAGCGAAGAGGGCAGCAGAACGGAGACACTGCCGAAACAGACAGCCTACCTAGCTATAGTAGCAACTGTTAAGTGAATGACATTCTGAGCAGTAGATAATAGCCCTAACAATAGAGGCCTCCAGAAATGGACTCGATATTTCTGAGATAAAATTCATGAATGTGGATGGCTGAGCGCAATGAGCGGCCTTCAAAAATCTATAATAGCGACACTATTAATGTAAGCCCAAGAAGTAGAAGAACTCTTACTTCATGAGCCGAAATCTTAAGCATAACTGCTAAGTCAATGATATACCATAAGCAGTACCGATAGTTAATAGAATCCATTAACAATAAAATGGAGCGTAACGTCCTTCTACTAGGCATCAAAGACAGAAGAAGCTTACGCCCATAGTAATAAACAGATATCTGTTTATAAATACATAAACTGTACCCGGAAAGAGTAAAGGCCTATGCCCATACGAAGACGGAAGGACCTTAAAATAATAGGTTCCGGATAATAGGAGCCTAACTCTTAAGCAAAAATCCAACCTAAATAGTAACGGAAGTAGTGATTCCGAAACTACGAAAGTGAAAATCATCCATCGATAGTGCATGAAACTCACTGACTCTACAGTAAAAGAGAAACCAACAGAATTACTGTCTAAAAGGTCAGAATTTGAAAACTACTGTTTCCAGAGGCTCAAATGATTACTTAGCTAAATAAGAACCGAAGTTAAAATCCATATAGGAATTTAATCTAAAGATTCTAAGTCTATTTATCAAAAAGTTACTAACTGACTTAGATAAAGAGACAAAAGACTCAATTGTAAACTATCGTAGAGTGCATAGGTATGAGGTAACATAAACCTATAACCTAAATAATAACAGGCTGCAGTAGATCTTGTGAAACAAGTATACTAAAAAATTGCAATGAGTAGTATGGAGGGATCAACAATATGAACATAATGATCCCTACACCAACGACGGAAGAGCCTCCACTTTAGCCGCATAGAATAGCGAAGAAGAGGATCTCCTATAGTAAGAAATCGCGTCCAAAGCTCATCCAGTACAGTGCTTACAATGCAATACGGACCACACAACGGAATACATGAAGGTTGCGACCTTGCGGGTTGTGATAAAGATGACACGATTTACCCAGTGAAAAAAGATCCTCACATAGAGGAAGATTTCACGTTAAGACCCACAGTAGACAAGAGAGTAAATTACCCATGATCTCTGTGAAGATAGAGATGCTATCAACAGAAATGTATTGTGGTTGTTTATCTTAGCAATACCTGCTGAAACAACAGCGCCGGAGAATATGCGTATCCTATCATTCCGTCCTATAGATCAATAGAGCGTTAACAACATTAGCTCAGAGATCTGGACAAGCCAACACATACGTCTGCAATTGATTAGCAAGCTGTGTCGTAAATAAATCATCATTGGGCGCTCCCATAGATAGCAAATCTGATTGAATACTTGTTTGTTGAGAGTCCATTCTGACAGCAACAAGCGACCCGTAAGAGAACGGGAGTCCGGTAAAACAATCAGACGACCCGGAATATGACGGACCAAAACAGAACTTGGTGTACTATAACCAACAGACGGATTCTTTCCATTAAATTGAATAACGGAAACGAAAGAGTGCCTCCCTGGTTCCGGAGATACGCCACTACTGTCGAATTAAAGGACAGGATTTGGGCATGCGTTTCTGAATAATGTTCATGCAATGACATAAAGCAAGCCTAAAAAACATTATTCCGCGTCAGAAAACTGATTGCTAAGAGACTGCGGAACCCAAAGACCCTGGCACTTCGAATCCGTAGGGATCAGTATTATATCCCAATCTGTTTGACTGGCAACCGTCATAACAGCCACACTCGGGTCCGGCAACTGCGGTGGCACTCTCTGAGTCAACCACCGAATGTTTGCCCCAGTCTGAATCTCTTGTAACACTAGATAGACAAGAGAACGTGTAAATCGAGCAATTCATGGATTGCCGAAAAGTTGCCGTCGAAGAGAAGCTCCTCCGAGAACGAAGCGACTCTGAGAGAGTTCTTAACCTTACTATCCACGCGTGTGGATGTAGCTAGGGCTGCGTCACGTCTAACCAACTCCAATCAGCCACTGAAGGGCGGAGTTATACGTGAACAAACTACTGCCCTCAAAAGAAACTACATTGAGAATAATATCCAGTAAATCTTTTCTTGAAGACGTAATGATAACGCCTCAGTAAGGTGAATTACGTATGATAAAGCGTCTAAGTTAAGTCTACTATACATCATGTCGTATCCAACATTGAAATTGGAAAAGACATAAACGGCGAAAAAGAATATTTGCAGTCTTTAACCACACCGTCTAGACGCATATGAACTCTCGGTATGCCCTGCTCTGCCAAAATAAACTATTCGTATAAATGATAAAATAGCAGAAATGAGCAACACGGACAAGAAACTAAACTATCATGCTTGGTAGCAGGCTTGTATATATATATATATAGCGTCAAAAAATAAAACACATGTTGTAATGGCAATATTGGACTGCGTCGGTAAGTCAGGGACAATGTCCCTGAACCGATCGAAAAATCCGAGTCCAATGACCTATAAGTCTCTTATCCAAGATCGCAGCAATGAAGTCCGAAATAACAATCACTGGAAGATAATGCCAGAAGATATGAAAGGCAGCTTCCGATACTACTAAAGGGAAAACTCGAAATCTTTCGAATCCCTTTCGCCATCCTGTCGGACCCTATAAAGCGTTCGGTCGTCCGTACCTGATGCAACCGCGGACCGCACCGACCCAGTGCCGTCGGATAATTCCTGATTCGACCGAGAAACTGTCAATTGCTGGGATGCTGCGAAACAACTGTGCTAACTCGGATAGCACATCCGTCACTGAGGCCTGAGGAGAAGCGGTCTTACGATGCATTGCCGCTGGAAGCTCCGTGATCGTTACCCCGTGCATACTACCAATATGCGAGCGAACGGAGTGTATAGGCCTCGTGTCCCTTGGCTACCGGATGGCGCGACCTATTCGCCGTGGAATCACTGAATGACGAAACTGATCGGATACTCGAGGTCACGTAGCCAATGTGCGGTCGTGTGCCCTGCTGTGAGGATGAGGAAGCATTAAGGACAGTCTCTCGGACTGTCAATATAACGGAGCGTCCCGACCGACGGACATATGCTCCGAATGTAAAATATCTGAACCACAACATGCGGTCCCCTATGTTGTTGGACGAGAGGGACCTCTCTCGCTCACAGCCCGGACGGACCTGGACAAGCCAGGAACCGGACTATTTCCTCCGATCTGTCCTGAATCTGCCGTCAGTGGGTGAGTACTAAAGTAATTAAAGTGCTCGCATCACCCAAATCTCCTTCCTAGACCGCAACGGACGAACCCGGCAGCCGAACCATTCGATGAATGTACGCTACACCGGGTGAGCTAGCGAATGTCACTCCGTAGGCGATAGACATATTCCATGAGCACTTATTGCCACTAGCTCTTCATTAACTATGACGACAGAGGCACACTTTTGAAAGGCATCTCCGTAACTCTGCGAACAAGAAACCAGAAATGCTTGGTTATAGCAAGCATAAAATAATAATATATATAGCGTCGTTCAATAATTCGAAAGTTTGTGTGACATTATTGGACTATGTCGGAACTGAGGGACGATGTCCCTGAACCGAACCAAAAATTTCTAAGTCCACCGACGCTATCAGTTTCTTATCCGGCATCGCAGCATTCTGGTCCGACGAAAGAAGCTGTAGAAGACCAAGTCAGATGACATACACAACAGCATATGTTGTTCCGAAAGGAAAAGCTCGAAATCCTCCAAATCCCTTTCGGTATCCCGTCGAACCGGATGAAACTTTCGGACGTCCGTACCCGCTTCCGCGGAGCGTCCCGACCCAGCATCGTCGGATAAAATATATGCGACAGATTCAGTTGATGCTGGGATGCTGCGATAAACTGTGCTATTAAGGAAAGCATGTCAGTTCCCGAGGCCTGTGCAGTAGCGGTCTTACGATGCATTGCCGCCGGAAGCTCCGTGTACGTTGACTCCCGCACACTTCCTATGCAAACGTCCGGAGTCTGCAGGCCTCGTGTCCCTGGCTACCGGATGGTGTGACCTGGTCGCCGAAGAATCCTTGATCGGCGAAGCTGGTAATATATCGGCGGTCACGCAGCCAAGGTGCGGTCGTGTGCGCTGTCGAGAAGAGGAAGCCTTAGCAGTCTCCGCGGACTGCCTATACAACGGAGCGTCCCGAGCGACGGACGTATGCTCCGTTTGCGACACATTTTGTACCACAACATCTGGGGCCAGATGTTGTTGAACGAGAGAGGGGCCTCTCTCGCTTGCCGTCCGGATGGACCGGAACGAGCTATGAACCGGACTAAAAGGCTTCCTCCGTTCTCCCTCCGATCCGCCGTCACTGGGTGTGCATTAGGTTAATTTATAGTGCTCGCATCACCCCAAAATTCCTTCTAGACCGCAACGGACGAACCCAGCTGCCGAACCATTCGGTGAATGGACGCTACACCGGGCGAGCTAGCGGACGTCAAAGGCCGTCGAACCTACTAGGGTCCTCTTAGGCAATTGACGTATTTACATGAGCACTTTTCCGCTAGCCCTTCATTAATTGTGACGACGGAGGCACACTGTTGGAAGACATCACAGATACATCACCCTAATCTTGATCGTCTGAAATAGAAATTGATAAAGTAGAGTGACCCTGCGGGGAAAGGACCGGAGTGTCCAAATCCCCAATAACATACCGTGACATACGCTTCCCATATTGTCATCGAAATCATACGATACAGAACAGGAGATAATGCGAGTACACTGACCACATATAGAATGATTATAAAGTCAGAGGAAGACTTCCTCTTAATACAATTGATCAATATCCTTTCAATGTGAAAAGAAAACAAGTCCTGGTACTCGCACTAACCCCTGGCAATCAAAATACATAATAATAATATGATCCATTAAAATAGAAAAAATAATTGAAATCAAAATATTTTGAAAAAATATTTTTTCAGAACAGCCCAAGTTTCTGAAAAGTAACGTTGAGCCCCAATGGATCCCAAGCCTAAGTGTGGACAAAAATTTTAAAAATATTTTAAACAATTTATTCAACACTTACGAACAATAATAATGTATCTAGTTATGATTAAAATAACATCAAGATATTATTTTCCAGAAATCCCCCCCTCACACAGAGGGCTGTTGTAAATGTAAACAATGAGTGTAAAAACACTAAAATAAGACTCCAGGCACCCAGGCCCGAAATCAGTTACCAAAAATACACTATCTGATGCAAAACAGAGACTTCCAGGGAAGAAACTGCAGAACATCAGATGGTAGATGCAAAACACAACGCCTAACCACCCGTAGGTGAAGACGTAAACATGGGGAAAAGAACAGAATTCATTCTGTTATTCAGCTAAAACTCCCAAGAAAATTTAGTAATAATAATTACAAAAACTATGCCAAAAGCATGGGAGAATAGCAAGGGGGGACTTAAAGGACAGGGAGAGAGGAAAACACTTAAAAAACAGTGTAACTAAATAATCAGAATGACAACAAAATGGCTGCTGCCTCGAAAATAGGTAACTTAACATAATTTCATTAAAAAATTTTAAGTTACAGCCCTGATAATATTCTGTCACACATTTTTTTCCTCTCCTCCTTCTCTATCCTCCTTAGAATCACCATTTCACTAATATTTATGTGTCTGGCATCATTTAAACGGAGATTTATAAGCACAAAGATCAGTCAGATGTTAACTGATGAAGGGCCAAACTTAGAATGATTAATGGCGCCAATTTCGGAACGTCCTTGACACTGCACATGCGCAGTAGGGGCGAAGTGTGGAGGGCCTTTCAGGACATGTTTTCTTTGGTTTTAGATGCAAATTTTGGGGATTGGGGGGCAAAATTTGTGTTTGGCCCTATATTTTAAGAGTTAGCACCAGCTATGTCTGGGTCATTGGTACTGTATAAAAATATTATAAGTTACAGCCCTGAAAACATCCTTCCACTGTTTCTTCCTCTCATCTTCTTATTTCATTCTTGGATCCACCATTTCTTTCATGATTTTGTGTCTGGCATCATTTTAACTGAGATTATAAGCACAGATATCAGTGAGATGTTACTGATAGAAGGGCCAAAGAAAGAATGAAGATTTTGTGCCAATTTCGGCATTTCCTTGACACTGCGCATGCGCAGTGGACAAAAGTATGGAGGACCATATAGGACATTGAATTTTTTTATTTGGATGCAAATTTGAGGGATTGTGGGGGCAAAATTTGTGTTTGGCCCTGAATAATTAAGAGTCAGCACCAGCTAAGTCTGGGTCATTGGTACAGTATAAAAATAGAAGTATTCTGTTCACTTACAATTTTAGGTTCAGCTCTTAAGATATACCACAGTTGTGAGTGATCGGAGCAGAGATTTAACTCATTAACTCTAAAGATGGGTATACTTTGAAGGAGAGCTTCAGTGGCTATAACATAACAACTGAGCTGCCACAGTACTGGTTGGTATGAGGTGTACCTTATATTGGAAAGAGTTAAAATTTGGGTTCCCATAAAGAGCCCAAATATGTACCCAAGGACTTGATTTGAACAAACCTGAATCTCACCCCACTGAGGATGCTGCATACCAAATATCAAAAGATTCTGATGGATCTGAAGAAGATTTTTAAAAAATATATCTCCTATTACACAAAGTTGAAATTTGGGCTCCAACAGTGAGCCCAAATATGACTCCATGGACTTGAGTTGAACAAATTTCAAACTGGCCACCCTAAAGATGCAGCATCCCAAATATCAACAGATTCTGAATGGTAGATCTGAAGATTTTTAAATAAATTTTCTCATATTGCACAAAGTTAAAATCCAGGATCCTGTAGGGAGCCCAAATATGAACCTGGGGACTTGTCGCAAACAAATTTGTATCTGACCCATATAAGGATGTTGTATATCAAGTATCAAAAGATTCTGATTGGTTGTTCTGGAGAAGAAGATTAATTTTGAAAATAAAGTTTGTGAGTGCAAACAGAGTTAAACCCCTTGTGGTGCCCCTGTGGGCATGGCAACTTTATTTGAACAAACCCGAACCGACATATGATAACATGCACATGTATTGTTTTTACATCATTTTCGAAAATTCTTATTTATTAAAATGATGATCTGAAAGTGAAACGTATGTACATGTATAAGATAATCATATGACTTTTTTTATTGTTAATATGAAGGTGTTCCTGAGAAGATTTTAACTCTGGAGAAGTAGGATTAGCATTGGTTGAAGACAAGAGCACCATCAACGTGCAGCATGCCCATACAGTGCCACTATGCCCCCCACATCTGACATTTAAACATTCTCTCCAAAGCACCTTATTCATCCAAATATTGGCTATCCAGAATTCAAAACAGCATTGGCAACTAACCTTCTATCATCTGTCTCTTCAGCATTTGTCTTTGGTCGAATTGATGGATCTGGAGCAGTACTGCTATTTGATAATGTCCTGGATGTGGCAGATCGCGTTTCTGGCAATACTCCTTCTTTCTTTCCAACACCAGCACCTAATATTACAAAACAAAAACCATTTTATTTCTTTTTTTCTCCAATTGAATCTAGACATGATTAACTGGTAGAGCTCGAATTTGTTTTCAAAGGTGAGTTGTAACTTTAGTGTTTTTCCACAACACAGTGTTACATACAAGGCGAGCCTTAGTTTAACCCTTCACCCAATGCACATGATATCAAAATTTATTATTTTAATTATCGTTTTTTAAAATTGTTAAAAAAATTTCCAACAAAACCATATCATGTGACCGCCTCATTGGAATGCGCTCGATGAGCGCATTCCAATGAGAGGGGTCACATGATGTTTTTTTAAAAATTGCTTGAAAGATATATATATTTTTAAACTGCTTAATTTGTAAATTTGGCGGCCGATTCATTAGGTAAAGTGTGAACATAATTTTGTTCATAAATAATTATATGGTCTCATTTTATTGGAGAATACCCATTGGCACTCAACATCTTTAATTCTGATGCTGAGCAAACAAGCTAACGCAATAAAGTGTAAAGCCACTAAAATCAATACAGCCATGACAGTGTCTTCCAGCAGTCAATTAAGAAACTGCATCCGTTTTGAACTGTAATCACAAATAGAGTTGGGTGGTTTTCAATTTTCCAGTTTAGTTTTGGTTTCTGCTGAAAACTGGAAAACCGAACCACAAGACCCAGCAAAAATGGCCTAATGGTTTGAATTTGTGCATAAACTGATCAAACTACCTTACAGGTAGGGAATTGGACAAGTGGCCCTATGGAATTTCATCACTCAGTCTGTGCAGAAAAGGGGGCAAAAATGTTGTATTCTCATTTTCACTTTTTCTCCCTTAATGTCATCCTCCGGATGAGTCAAAAAGGGACAAAATGTGACAATGGGAACAAAACACAGATTAGATAAACTTTATTCATTTGTTACCCCTATGTATTTTTTATTATTTATCCCATAAATGGTCGTTGCTGGGTCCAGGTCATCATAACTTTTAGTGTGAGGAGATATCAGAATGTAACTTACACGACCTATGAATTTCAGTAGAATGTTTTTCAACTCAGGGTGTCAAACAACAGCTTGCTTCTTATGGATGAAAGGTTGATTTGACAGTATTTATTGCTAATGAACAAAATTATGGTTTTTGTGTTATTAATCCCATAAATGGACGTATATTCGAACAATAAAAGCCTTGGAGAAATTTTTGCTTTATTCACCTAGTAGGGTGATAAATTTTTCCTGTAGGTTTAACACTGAAAGAATTTATTCCTACAGTAGAGACGTGCTTGTTGACATCTGACCTCTACCACATATGTGTTGTTGTGACCTGTTTTACGCTTGTGGGAGACATAATGAACCAACGTTTATTGAACACTGACTGTCGCTTAAATGTTTAGATTTAGAATATATGACACATTTCAACTCTGCCTATAAATAAAACGAACAACAATTAACAAAGAAAACACAAAATAAATCAATCAAAACCCTGCGCTGAAAAGCATATAAGTTTGATTGTGAAAGGAGGGAGCATGATGATTGTTGTTTCATTTTCCAAATTAGGAAAGTGTAAATAAACAAATGCATATGTCGTCTGCTCTGTTTATAAAAAGCAAGTTGAAAAAACGACGAAAAAAACAAAAAATAAATGAAAGTGTCAATGACACTGTAGCTCAACTTAAGACATGTACATGTATAGTATGTGACACTGCAATGACAAAAATCTAGGTAATGACCTGATAATAAAGGTACATATAAAGTACTGTAATGGTTTGTACATAAATACTGACGTAGACTGTAACAAATGTTTAGGTCAAGTATTGTAAAGGTGGGTGACAGTCAGATGCTAAACTAGAAAAGAAATCTTTGAGTCCCAGAGTTGGTCTGACTGAACCCCAAAATATTTGTTCTCATAGCACAGTGATAGCAAAGGCACCCCAAAACAAACTCGTTCCTGTCCCAAGGTGAAAACAAAGGGACCCAAGAAGTTTTGTGAAGATCAGTTCATAAATACGAGCTGTATAGAAGTTGTGAGAAAAACTGATTGGACCTAATTTCGGTACAAAATGGCCACTGGCAGCCATCTTAAATTTTGGATCGCACCCAGAAACACTCGTTCATGTCCCAAGGTGATAACAAAGGTACCCAAAAAGTTTTGTGAAGATCGGTTCATAAATACAGCCTCTAGCCCGGACATGTGCACTTACAGTGTATAAGTAGCACTGAATAAATATGTACATGTGTAAGTATAAGTATATGTGATGTATTCCATGTTTCTAAACATTCATACAAAAATTTATTCAAATCAGAACTTTCATACAGAAGTTCTGTACAAAAGACTGATTGCACTAATTTTGGTACAAAATGGCTTCGGGTGCCCATCTTGAATTTTGGACCACACCCAAAAACACTCGTTCTCATCCCACGGTGATAACAAAGGTACCCAAGAAGCTTCATAAAGATTGGTTCATAAATATGGCCTCTAGCCTGAGCCGTATAGAAGTTGTGTACAAAAAACTGATTAGACCTAATTTCGGTACAAAATGGCCACTGGCAGCCATCTTGAATTTGACCCCACCCAGAAACACTCGTTCTCGTCCCAAGGTGATAACCCAAGACATTTCGTGAAGATCGGTTCATAAATACAGACTCCAGCCCAAGCCGTATTGACATGTGCACTTACTGTGTGTAAGTAGCACTGAAAAAATCAAAGTTCATCTAATTTGCATAATTTCTGCATGAGAAAAAAACCCGTATTATATGTGATGTATCCCATGGTACTAAACATTCACACAAAAAATTATTCAAATCAGTGCTTTCATATGGAAGTTCTGTGCAAAAACCTGATTGCACCTAATTTTGTACAAAATGGCTGCCATCGGCCATCTTGAATTTCGGACCGGACCCAAAAACACTCGTTCTCGTCCCGCAGTGATACCAAAGGTACCCAAGAAGTTTCGTGAAGATCGGTTCATAAATACGACCTCTAGCCCGAGCCGTGTTGGCATTTGCACTTATAGTGCTGAAAGTAACACCAAAAAACATCAAAGTTAGTCTAATTTGCATAATTTACGCACGAGAAAAAAACCCGTATTATATGTGATGTATCCCATGGTACTAAACATTCATACAAAAAATTATTCAAATCAGAGCTTTCATATGGAAGTTCTGTACAAAAACCAGATTTCTGCATCGACGGTACAAAATGGCGGCTGGCAGTCATCTTGAATTTTGGACCGCACCCAAAAACACTCGTTCTCGTCCCACGGTCATAACAAAGGTACCCAAGAAGTTTCGTAAAGATCGGTTCATAAATGCGGCCTCTAGCCAGAGCCGTATCCAATTGTTGATGTACGGACAGACGGCCGACGGTCCATGACAAAAGCTCAAATTTGGCTTCGCCAAAGTTGAGGTAACAACAAAAATAAGAAAAACATTGTTCATTTGATAAAGTATTTTTTGCAAGTTAGCTCAAGTTTGTAGGGGAATTATTTTTAGACAGAAATGTATCACTGCGCATTGTTTATTTATGGCAATTTTGCTTGTCGATAGAATTGGTCCAATGTGCTCCTCACTTCTTGCTGTGTTTCGTAGTGAATAACAGCACAATTTCACTGCGACTGCCCAGCAAAATATTTATGGGATAAACAAATTTATTTATTTATTTGTGATTAAGGTCATATACTTATGCACAATGTCTAATCATGACCATGACAGTTTTATGGGTGGAGGAAGCCGGTGTACCTGGAGAGAACCACCGAGCAACGACAAGCAACTGCCAGCTCCCCAACATTGTAAATCCGCACTGCAACACAGGCAGGGTTAGATTGGCTGAAGACATGCCTACCATCGACGTGCAGTATGCCTTAGTGCACAGTGTCATCGTGCCCCCATGTGGACAATCGGGGTTAAGTGCCTTGCTCAAGGACACAACGCAGAAGTTTGAATTGATCGCTCAGACGGTCACCCATCCAGTGATTAACCGGGCTCAACGTTGCTTAACTTCGGTGATCTGACGAGAACCAGTTACCACAACGCCACTGTGCCCCCTGGGATAAACAAAATGAAAGTGTCAATGACACTGTAGCTCAACTTGTTAAGACATGCAAATGTATAGCATGTGACACAACAATGACAAACATCTAGGTAATGACCTGATAACAAAGGTACATATAAAGTATTGTAACGGTCTGTACATAAATGCTGACCGTAGCCTGTAACAAATGTATAGGTAAAGTATTGTAAAGGTGGTTGACAGTCAGATGCTAAACTAGAAAAGAAATCTTTGAGTCCCAGAATGGGTCTGACTGAACCCCAAAATATTTGTTCTCACAGCACAGTGATAACAAAGGCACCCCAAAACACACTCGTTCCTGTCCCAAGGTGAAAACAAAGGTACCCAAGAAGTTTCGTGAAGATCAGTTCATAAATACGAGCTGTATATAAGTTGTGACAAAAAACTGATTGGACCTAATTTCGGTACAAAATGGCCACTGGCAGCCATTTTGAATTTTGGACCGCACCCAGAAACACTCGTTCTCGTCCCAAGGTGATAACAAAGGTACCCAAGAAGTTTTGTGAAGATCGGTTTATAAATACAGCCTCTAGCCCAAGCCGTATTGACATGTGCACTTACAGTGTATAAGTAGCACTGAATAAATCAAAGTTCATCTAATTTGCATAATTTCTGCACGAGAAAAAAACCTGTATTATATGTGATGTATCCTATGGTACTAAACATTCACACAAAAAATTATTCAAATCAGCACTTTCATATGAAAGTTCTGTGCAAAAATCTGATTGCACCTAATTTTGTACAAAATGGCTGCCATCGGCCATCTTGAATTTCGGACCGGACCCAAAAACACTCGTTCCCCCACGGTGATACCAAAGGTACCCAAGAAGTTTCGTAAAGATCGGTTCATAAATATGGCCTCTAGCCCAAGCCGTATTGGCATTTGCACTTACAGTGCTGAAAGTAACACCAAAAAGCATCAAAGTTAGTCTAATTTGCATAATTTACGCACGAGAAAAAAACCTGTATTATATGTGATGTATCCCTGGTACTAAACATTCATACAAAAAATTATTTAAATCAGCGCTTTCATGTGGAAGATCTGCACAAAAATCTGATTGCACCTAATTTTGTACAAAATGGCTGCCAGCGGCCAACTTGAATTTCGGATCGGACCCAAAAACACTTGCTCTCGTCCCACGCTCATAACAAAGGTACCCAAGAAGTTTCGTAAAGATCGGTTCATAAATACGACCTCTAGCCCAAGCCGTATTGAATTGTGGACGGATGACTGACCATGGCATAAGCTCAAATTTGGCTTCGCCAAAGTTGCGCTAATAAACATATAGTGTTTTCAAGAAAAAAAAAAATTATTCTACTCATAGAATTAAGAATAAAACGGACTCGCCAGAGGTTCAATGGTTTCATTCTTAATCCTACTTGTAGAATAAATTTGTTATTTGAAAACACTATATGCTTATTCTACATATTTCAATAGGCTAAGCAACTAATCCCACAGAACACCAAAGAATGATCAATAGAAAGTTAAGCTGAAGCCAATGGAGATATTTACAGACAGCGCTTTTTGTGATGAGTGTTGTCACACAAACTATTGTCTGTTTTATCAGTTAAGGAGCCTAGAGGATTGTTTACTATATGTTCCGTGTACTTAAAACATACAAAAACTGAACCAAAACTAAAATTTTTCCCGAAAAACCGAACTGAATCTGAAAAATCAAAATCTCTAAGCTCTAACCACAAACATTTCATCAGTAAACAAAATATGCAATATGAGATACCAGTTGAAAAGAAAATAGTTTGCTCAACTAATGAATGGTAGCAGAAACTACAACTTAAAACAAAATTTCTAATCAAGTCAAATTGGCCAGTTGTTCACAGCTAAAGTTGGTCTGTCAGTCCTTGTTACATCAGGCATTTCATCACAATCCGACAAGTAAATGAAAAGAAGCTTTACTGGTGAACATCAACTGAATGAAGGGTGAAAATCAAGGCACCAAGCATTTAACACTTTACCTAATCAGAGTAGAAAACATTAACAAAACAAGAGGGGGGTGGGTGGGGGTGTACATCCCCATTAGCTAACCAACGCATGGCATGCAATAAACCTAGACTTATTACAAATCTGCAAAAAATGTCTGGTCATGTACAAGTATAGCAAAACAGGTCAGATATTTTCGAAGTCTCCAAGTCCACACTGACAAAAAAGTCAAACACTGCATTAAAAAAGTCCAAAATCTCCAAAAATGTCCAGTCAAGGGTTAATGTCATCTTATATTGATACATTTAACACATATATGAAATACAAAAGCCACAGCATACTGGTGGTAGCCTCCACTCATGTACATGTTTAGCAAAACAGGTCAGAAACTTTTTAAGTCCACACTTACAAAAAAGTCTAACATTGCATGAAGAGAGGCCAAAATCTTCGAAAAATGATAATTTAAAGTAATATGTATATTTTTAATACTTACCAATGACCCAGACTTAGCAGGTGCAACCTCAATATTATTGAGGGCCAAACACAAATTTTGAACCCTCCAAATTTGCATACAATACCAAAAATTAAAAGTCCTATCTGGCCCTCCATACTTTTAGTACTTGGGCATTCACAGTACCCAGGAAGAGACCGAAATTGGCGCCAACATCATTCTTCCTAGCTGTGCCTACTGAAGTGATAACTCAGCGGGAAGGTATGAGTGCCCACTCACGGGAGGGCCATACCCGTCTGGGCCATTGGTAAGTATTAAAAATATACAAATTACTTTAAATTTATCATATTTTAATACTAAAACCAATGGCCCAGCCTTAGCTGAATTGTAAAACGGCGGAGAGCCTAGGTCTTAAAGAATTAGCAGAGCAAAATACAGCTCCTTAGCCTGCATTAGAACTCCCGAAGTGAAAAGGAGTTTCAAATTTTAAGGAATTACCAATAGTCTCGCTATACCATAATATAGAAGACATACCACCGAAATAAGGAGCAATATCCATGTAATTCCCTATTACTTAGCATAAATAATTATGCTAAATGAGTGTAACAAGCCCCCAATTTTAAGGCTAGTCCGGAATAAGACACTTAAAATTAGGAAAAGCGTGTCCGTCCACAAACACACGCCATATATAACAAAACAAGCTGTCCATAATATCAGAATAATCTACAGACGATAACAGCTTAACTCATAGTTACACACTTATTAAAAGGCCAGAAAAGCTAAGGAGAAACCCCCCCCCCCCCCCCCTACTTTTTTTGAAGGAATAATATTAAAAACAAGAGGCCCCAAGGGGCCTGAGGGCGCTCACCTGACATGGTAGCCTAAATTTATATCAACCCAGAGAATTGATTTCAACAAGTTGCATCTGCTCCTCCTAAGAAAAGCTTATACCAAATATCCAAAGATTCTGACCAGTGGATCTAAAAAAAAAAGATTTTTAAAGAATATTCCTCATATTGAACTAAGTTATAATTCAGGCTCCCACAGGGAGCCCATATATGAACCCAGGGACTTGGCTTTAACAAACTTGAATCTCACCCCCCTAAGGATGCTGCACACCAAATATCAAAACATTCCGACTGCTGGATCTGAAGAAGAAGATTTTTAAAGAAAAGTCCTCATTCTGAACTATGTTACAATTCGAGCTCCCACAGTGAGTCCTAATATGGACCTAGGGACATGGCTGAAGAAGAAGATTTTTAAAGAAAAGTCCTCATTTTGAACTAAGTTACAATTCGAGCTCCCACAGTGAGTCCAAATATGGACCTAGGGACATGGCTTGAACAAACTTGAATCTCACCCCCTAAAGATGCTGCATACCAAATATCAAAACATTCCAATTGCTGGATCTGAAGAAGATTTTTAAAGAAAATTCCTCATTTTGAACTAAGTTATAATTCGGGCTACCACAGTGAGCCCAAATATGAACCCATGGACTTGGCTTGAACAAACTTGAATCTCACCCCCCTAAGCATGGTGCATACCCAATATCAGAAGATTCTGCCTGCTGGATCTTGAGAAGAAGATTTTCAAAGAAATTTGCCTGAAATGCACTAAGTTCAAATTTGGGCTCCTATAGTAAGCCCAAATATAAACCCAGGGGGCCGATTTGAACAAACTTGAATCAGATCCACCCCACAATGTTGCATACCAAATATCAAAAGATTCTGCCTGCTGGATCTGGAGAAGAAGATTTTTTAAGAAATATGCCTGAAATGCACTAAGTTAAAATTTGGGCTCCTATACGGAGCCCAAATATAAACCCAGGGGGCCGATTTGAACTAACTTGAATCAGATCCACCCCACAATGTTGCTTACCAAATATGAAAAGATTCTGAAGCTGGATCTGGAGAAGAAGATTTTTTAAGAAATTTGCCTGAAATGCACTAAGTTCGAATTCGAGCTTCTATAGTGAGCCCAAATATGAAACTAGGAAGCCGATTTGAACAAACTTGAATCAGATCCACCCCACAATGTTGCATACCAAATATCAAAAGATTCTGCCTGCTGGATCTGGAGAAGAAGATTTTTTAATAAATTTGCCCGAAATGCACTAAGTGCGAATTCGGGCTTCTATATTAAGCCCAAATATGAATCCAGGGGGCCAATTTGAACAAACTTGAATCAGATCCACCCCGCAATGTTGCATACCAAATATCAAAAGATTATGCCTGCTGGATCTGGAGAAGAAGATTTTTGAAGAAATTTGCCCGAAATGCACTAAGTTTGAATTCGAGCTTCTATAGTGAGCCCAAATATGAATCCAGGGGGCCAATTTGAATAAACTTGAATCAGATCCACCCTGCAATGTTGCATACCAAATATCAAAAGATTCTGCCTGCTGGATCTGGAGAAGATGATTTTTTAAGAAATTTGCATGAAATGCACTAAGTTCGAATTCGAGCTTCTATAGTAAGCCCAAATATGAATCTAGGGAGCCGATTTGAACAATTTGCATCAGATCCATCCCACAATGTTGCATACCAAATATCAAAAGATTCTGCCTGCTGGATCTGGAGAAGAAAATTTTTTAAGAAATTTGCCTGAAATGCACTAAGTTCGAATTCGAGCTTCTATAGTGAGCCCAAATAGGAATCTAGGAAGCCGATTTGAACAAACTTGAATCAGATCCATCCCACAATGTTGCATACCAAATATCAAAAGATTCTGCCTGCTGGATCTGGAGAAGAAGATTTTTTAATAAATTTGCTTGAAATGCACTATGTTCAAATTTGGGCTCCTATACTGAGCCCAAATATAAACCCAGGGGGCCGATTTGAACAAACTTGAATCAGATCCACCCCACAATGTTGCTTACCAAATATGAAAAGATTCTGCCTGCTGGATCTGGAGAAGAAGATTTTTTAAGAAATTTGCATGAAATGCACTAAGTTCAAATTCGAGCTTCTATAGTGAGCCCAAATATGAATCTAGGAAACCGATTTGAACAAACATGAATCAGATCCACCCCACAATGTTGCATACCAAATATCAAAAGATTCTGCCTGCTGGATCTGGAGAAGAAGATTTTTAAGAAATTTGCCTAAATGCACTAAGTTCGAAATTGGGCTCCTATATTGAGCCCAAATATGAACCCAGGGGGCCGATTTGAACAAACTTGAATCAGATCCACCCTACAATGTTGCATACCAAATATCAAAAGATTCTGCCTGCTGGATCTGGAGAAGAAGATTTTTTAAGAAATTTGCCTGAAATGCACTAAGTTCGAAATCGGGCTCCTATACTGAGCCCAAATATTAACCCAGGGAGCCGATTTGAACAAACTTGAATCAGATCCACCCCACAATGTTGCTTACCAAATATGAAAAGATTCTGCCTGCTGGATCTGGAGAAGAAGATTTTTTAAGAAATTTGCCTGAAATGCACTAAGTTCGAATTCGGGCTTCTATAGTAAGCCCAAATATGAATCCAGGGGGCCGATTTGAACAAACTTGAATCAGATCTATCCCGCAACGTTGCATACCAAATATCAAAAGATTCTGCCTGCTGGATCTGGAGAAGAAGATTTTTGAAGAAATTTGCCTGAAATGCACTAAGTTCGAATTCGAGCTCCTATAGTGAGCCCAAATATGAATCTAGGGAGCCGATTTGAACAAACTTGAATCAGATCCACCCTACAATGTTGCATGCCAAATATCAAAAGATTCTGCCTGCCGGATCTGGAGAAGAAGATTTTCAAAGAAATTTGCCTGAAATGCAGTAAGTTCAAATTTGGGCTCCTATACGGAGCCCAAATATAAACCCAGGGGGCCGATTTGAACAAACTTGAATCAGATCCACCCCACAATGTTGCATATCAAATATCAAAAGATTCTGCCTGCTGGATCTGGAGAAGAAGATTTTTTAATAAATTTGCCCGAAATGCACTAAGTGCGAATTCGGGCTTCTATATTAAGCCCAAATATGAATCCAGGGGGCCAATTTGAACAAACTTGAATCAGATCCACCCCGCAATGTTGCATACCAAATATCAAAAGATTATGCCTGCTGGATCTGGAGAAGAAGATTTTTGAAGAAATTTGCCCGAAATGCACTAAGTTTGAATTCGAGCTTCTATAGTGAGCCCAAATATGAATCCAGGGGGCCAATTTGAACAAACTTGAATCAGATCCACCCTGCAATGTTGCATACCAAATATCAAAAGATTCTGCCTGCTGGATCTGGAGAAGATGATTTTTTAAGAAATTTGCATGAAATGCACTAAGTTCGAATTCGAGCTTCTATAGTAAGCCCAAATATGAATCTAGGGAGCCGATTTGAACAATTTGCATCAGATCCATCCCACAATGTTGCATACCAAATATCAAAAGATTCTGCCTGCTGGATCTGGAGAAGAAAATTTTTTAAGAAATTTGCCTGAAATGCACTAAGTTCGAATTCGAGCTTCTATAGTGAGCCCAAATAGGAATCTAGGAAGCCGATTTGAACAAACTTGAATCAGATCCATCCCACAATGTTGCATACCAAATATCAAAAGATTCTGCCTGCTGGATCTGGAGAAGAAGATTTTTTAATAAATTTGCTTGAAATGCACTATGTTCAAATTTGGGCTCCTATACTGAGCCCAAATATAAACCCAGGGGGCCGATTTGAACAAACTTGAATCAGATCCACCCCACAATGTTGCTTACCAAATATGAAAAGATTCTGCCTGCTGGATCTGGAGAAGAAGATTTTTTAAGAAATTTGCATGAAATGCACTAAGTTCAAATTCGAGCTTCTATAGTGAGCCCAAATATGAATCTAGGAAACCGATTTGAACAAACATGAATCAGATCCACCCCACAATGTTGCATACCAAATATCAAAAGATTCTGCCTGCTGGATCTGGAGAAGAAGATTTTTAAGAAATTTGCCTAAATGCACTAAGTTCGAAATTGGGCTCCTATATTGAGCCCAAATATGAACCCAGGGGGCCGATTTGAACAAACTTGAATCAGATCCACCCTACAATGTTGCATACCAAATATCAAAAGATTCTGCCTGCTGGATCTGGAGAAGAAGATTTTTTAAGAAATTTGCCTGAAATGCACTAAGTTCGAAATCGGGCTCCTATACTGAGCCCAAATATTAACCCAGGGAGCCGATTTGAACAAACTTGAATCAGATCCACCCCACAATGTTGCTTACCAAATATGAAAAGATTCTGCCTGCTGGATCTGGAGAAGAAGATTTTTTAAGAAATTTGCCTGAAATGCACTAAGTTCGAATTCGGGCTTCTATAGTAAGCCCAAATATGAATCCAGGGGGCCGATTTGAACAAACTTGAATCAGATCTATCCCGCAACATTGCATACCAAATATCAAAAGATTCTGCCTGCTGGATCTGGAGAAGAAGATTTTTGAAGAAATTTGCCTGAAATGCACTAAGTTCGAATTCGAGCTCCTATAGTGAGCCCAAATATGAATCTAGGGAGCCGATTTGAACAAACTTGAATCAGATCCACCCTACAATGTTGCATGCCAAATATCAAAAGATTCTGCCTGCCGGATCTGGAGAAGAAGATTTTCAAAGAAATTTGCCTGAAATGCAGTAAGTTCAAATTTGGGCTCCTATACGGAGCCCAAATATAAACCCAGGGGGCCGATTTGAACAAACTTGAATCAGATCCACCCTACAATGTTGCATACCAAATATCAAAAGATTCTGCCTGCTGGATCTGGAGAAAAAGATTTTTTAAGAAATTTGCCTGAAATGCACTAAGTTCGAAATTGGGCTCCTATACTGAGCCCAAATATGAACCCAGGGGGCCGATTTGAACAAACTTGAATCAGATCCACCCTACAATGTTGCATACCAAATATCAAAAGATTCTGCCTGCTGGATCTGGAGAAGAAGATTTTTTAATGTTTTTCCCATTGCCTACAGTGTTATTCAAAGTCCCGAAACTGTACCCTATGATAAAACCGATGGCAATTTTTTTTTACCAATCCTTTCTGTTGGTCCTAAGAAAGCTGCACACCAAATAAAAATTCTCAGTGCCGTGCAGTTTTGGAGATATGGGCATTTTAAATTTTTTCTATTTTTAGCTTCTGCGGTTCCCACGGGGCTGCGGGAAATTTTTTTTTTGCATAAATCAAGTACTCATGACCCAATAAGCCCTCACATAAAATTTGGTTCAAATCAGCCTCTCGGTTTGGAAAATAGAAATTTTGGGCGGGGCACAAAATTTTGCCCCTCCCATAACGACGCCAAGTATAGCCCCACAAACTTCTCTTGAACAAATCTGAGTCTACACCTCAAAAGAAAGCTGCACACCATATATCAAGTCTCTGCTACTGCTGGTTCATGAGAAGAAGATTTACAAAGATTTTGGTGCCCCTTGGGGGCGTGGCACCACCCAGGAGGAGGGGCAACTTCATTTGAACATATCTGAATTGGCATTAGGTAATAAACATTTAGCCAACATTTGAATAAAATTGGGCTAGTGGTTTAGGAGGAGAAGTCGATAATGTAAAGTTAACGCCGGACGGACGACGCCGGACAGAAAGTGATTAGTAAAGCTCCCCTTGAGCTTCGCTCAGGTGAGCTAAAAAAGAGGGGAGCGGTCTGGAAACAGTGAAAATGCAGTACCGAATAATATATATATTCGTCTAAAAAGCACCCGGCTGTTAATTATTATTAATTTATTGGTGCTTAACGCCACATCAGCAGCTAAGGCTATATTGTGGGGATCCCGGTTATTAAAATTACAAGCTTCAAAATGTATGCCGCACCCGGAATACATATATAGGTTGAAAACCGGTGGAAAACTTGTCCAACTGAATCCCAATGGAAAGTTATCAAATAGAACTATACGTTTCTTAGCGAACATACAGGCGACCACATTCAGGTGTACAATTCCAATAATGAACCACCCAATTGTTCCGTACAATTATATGAGTGCAGGAATATAAGCCCCGTGTACCACTTTACGGTTGAAAACTGGATTCCGAATATGGAACGGGATACCATTAAAAAGCCTGTCACAGACCGTCCCCAATAATTCACTGTTCCCCCAGGTCTGTTAAAACCAATGACTGTTCGGAGAAAGAATTTACCACTCTGAATAAGGAAGTCAAAAATAGAGAACATATGCATAGACGACCTGCTGGAAACTCCATAACTGATCCAACTAGCCTCAAAATTCTCATAAGCTCAATAGTAATGCAGAGCCAGAATCAAGAGAATCTATTCCGTAATAAGTCTGCCTACTAACGTATACATATTAATTATGCACGCAATCAACAGAATCCCTCCTTAAAACGACGTTAATGCAATTAACCTGAGGAATAGACTCATACGTCTTAAGAAAAAGCAGACAGGTCTGAGCGTAACTACTCAGAGTAGACAAATTGCCACATTTAGAGAATGTCGCCCAGATAACCGACATGCCTGACATACAGGAACATGAAGGCTAGTAATATCAACCGAATGTATTTGTGATAGAATTTAGAATTCAAAAAAAGTTACTGTTCAGGAATCATATGTCCATATATCACTTATGAACGATCAACCACAGGAAGCAAACCAACTAGAGTGGCTGGGCCCCTGATGTCACTGTTAGACTACAACCCACCCGCCAATCGAAGAGCAATGAAAGGCATGCATGTAATTGAATGCATACCAGGCTAACAGGAAGAGAACTACGTCCTGCCCTGTAATCGCCTCTTAACATATTGCTGGGGGGGGGGGGGGCAGGGGGGGGGGGAGCACAAATAAGTAATTTCGAACCCCCTTCACCCGCAATACTTGAATCACTAGATACCTGTAAGTAAGGCCGGCGCAGTAATATTAAGGCTTGGGACAGTGACAAATTGCATTTTCGGTACAAGAAAAAGAAACTTCACGCTACATTCCCAAGCTATACTGCTGCTGAGTTCTCAGTAAAGAGTAATACAGCTAAAAAGCTTGTAGTTAGCCCAAGCAAGCAGAATGACACTAACCCGGAGCAACTCGTAGCACTTTAGTGTTAGTTATCTAGAATAGTATAGAAACCATATGGCTCCTTCATGTCTGACCGACTCCATAATGCCACTAAGGACGGAGGGGGATGTGATGGCACTATTGCAAGGAATATACCCGCTGAAACAGCGTCGACATATCTCTTGAAATCAAGGCAGTATGCCATGTTGTCAAATAATACACCATATAGACATAATAACCAATCATCGAGCGGAAATACGATCCACAACATTAGATTTGATAACGAAAGTGTCAATGACACTGTAGCTTAACTTGTCTGTGTGTTATGTTTGATGAAAAGGATAATGTTCAATGTTTATGAAAGGATTATGAAATAAGACAAGAATTGTGATAATTGGGAATATGTTAATTTCTGTTCCCTGTATGCTATGTTTTCAATAAAAATAATATGAGGTGTAGACTGTACTAAAGAATTGAGGGGTGGGTTAATGTGGCCTCACAGTTAATGTATATCAACAAAAGTTACCAATTTACAGTGAAATTATTCCAAAACGAGTCATCCTATCAAGTTACAATGAAAGCCCTTCATAAATACAGCTTGTAGACTGTGCTAAAGGTTTTTGGGCTTTGAGCCTGTGTAGCCATCACGGTTGACCGATCGCAACCAAAAGGGGATGTCCTCATCTAGACATTATACTTAGTCATCCTTCCAAGTTACAATGAAATCCCTTTAAAAATATGACCTGTAGACTGTGCTAAATGTTTTTGGGCTTCGCGCCCCTGCAGCCATCACAGTTGACCAATCGTGACCAAATGGAGACGTTATCATCTAGACATTATATGGAATCAACCTACAAAGTTACAATGAAATCTCTCCATAAATACGACCTGTAGACTGTGATAAAGGATTTCGGGTTTTGGGCTTGGGCAGCTGTCACAGCTGAATGATCGCGACCATAAGGGGACGTTCTCATCTAGACATTATCTGGAGTCATCCTACCAAGATACAATGAAATCCCTTCATAAATATGACCTACAGACTGTGCTAAATGTTTTTGGGCTTCGGGCCCCTGTAGCCATCACAATTGACCAATCGTGAGCAAAAGGGGATGTTCTCATCTAGACATTATATGGAGTCAACCTACCAAGTTACAATGAAATCCCTCTATAAATATGACCTGTAGACTGTGCTAAAGGTTTTGGGCTTGGGCAGTCATCATGGTTGACAGATCGCGTCCAAATGGGGAAGTTCTCATCTAGACATCATACAGAGTCATCCAACCAAGTTACAATGAAATCCTTCCATATTAAATATGACCTGCAGACTATGCTAAAAGTTTTGGGTTTCGGGCTTGGGCAGCCATCGCGGTTGACAGATCATGACCAAAAGGGGACGTTCTCATCTAGATATTATACAGAGGCATCCTACCAAGTTACAATGAAATCCCTTAAAAAATACGATCTGTATCATCTAGACATTATATGGAATCAAAGGTTTTCGAGTTTTGGGCTCGGGCAGCCATAAGGGTTGACCAATCGTAACCAAAAGGGGACGTTCTCCTCTTGACATGACCCCAAATCTGCATATGAAATTTCATGATGATTGGATAAGAACTACGGGGTGTGGCCTGTGCTAAAGGAAAATGTGAACAGACTTACAGACTCACAGAGCACGCATGATGGCAATAGCTTATCTTGATTTTGTCAAGTTAAGCTAAAAATGAAAGAGGGAGACCAAAACTATGCTCTGGCACCCGATCACAAGAAAACTAGATGAACTCCTTCCATCTCATACCGATTATAGCAGGAATATAATCCTGAAAAGGAGTTAACTATAGGCATTTGAAAGAATGCTCATTAATCACACTAGGTTAATATGGCGTTATCAATAGGGCTAAAAGACTCAGACAACTAACATAATGAAAGTGTCAATGACACTGTAGCTTAACTTAACTTGTGTGTTGTGTTTGATGAAAAGGATAATGTTCAATGTATATGAAAGGATTATGAAACAGGTGTTTGACCACCGAGGTGGTAATAGTCCCCTACGGCGCTTTTGTGACATAAGGTGTTTTTGTCACAGAAGACTCTAGAGTACATAAGCATCTTGGATTTTGAAAAAAAAAATATTGAGCGTGCATAATCCCCTTACAACCCTTTATCCATGTACCATATATGAAAGGCGTAGCTTGAACCATGTTGGAGGGAGGGGTGGTAACATAAAATAGAGAAAAAAGCTTAAAAAACACAACAAAAATGGCCGCCATTCTGCCATCTTGGATTTTGAAAAATAAATATTGACTGTGCATCATCCCCTCAGAACCATTTATCCATGACAGACAGACAGACAGACAGACAGACAGACAGACAGACAGACAGACAGACAGACGAACAGATGTTAGATTTTGAAAAAAAATTTTGAGCATGCAACATCCCATTACAACCCTCTATCCATGTGCCAGATATAAAAAGTGTAGCTTGAACCATGTTGGAGTGAGGGGTGGTAACATAAAATAGAGAAAAAAGCTTAAATAAAAAACACAACAAAAATGGCCGCCATGCTGCCATCTTGGATTTTGAAAAGAAAATATTGAACGTGCATCATCCCCTCCCAACCCTCTATCCATGTGCCAAATATGCAAAGTGTAGCTTGAACCATGTTGGTGGGAGGGGTGGTAACATGAAAATAGAGAAAAAAAGCTTGAAAAACACAACAAAAATGGCCGCAATTCCGCCATCTTGGATTTTGAGAAAAAAAATTTTGAGCGTGCATCATCCCCTCAGAACCATTTGTCCATGTACAGAACCATTTATCCATGTACCAAATATGAAAGGTGTAGCTTGAAGCATATTAGAGGGAGAGGTGGTAACATAAAAACAGACAGACAGACAAACAGATGTTAGATTTTGAAAAAAAATATTGAGCGAGCAACATCCCATTACAACCCTCTATCCATGTGCCAGATATAAAAAGTGTAGCTTGAACCATGTTGGAGTGAGGGGTGGTAACATAAAATTGAGAAAAAAGCTTAAAAAACACAACAAAAATGGCCGCCATGGCGCCATCTTGAATTTTGGAAAAAAAATATTGAACATGCAACATCCCATTACAACCCTCTATCCATGTGCCAGATATAAAAAGTGTAGCTTGAACCATGTTGGAGTGAGGGGTGGTAACATAAAATAGAGAAAAAAGCTTAAAAAACACAACAAAAATGGCCGCCATCTTGGATTTTGAAAAAAAAATATTGAACATGCATCATCCCCTCCCAACCCTCTATCCTTGTGCCAAATATGCAAAGTGTAGCTTGAACCATGTTGGTGGGAGGGGTGGTAACATGAAAATAGAGAAAAAAAAGCTTAAAAAACACAACAAAAATGGCCGCCATTCCGCCATCTTGGATTTTGAAAAAAAAATTTTGAGCATGCATCATCCCCTCAGAACCATTTATCCATGTACCAAATAAGAAAGGTGTAGCTTAAAGCATGTTGGAGGGAGAGGTGGTAACATAAAAAAAAAAGACAGACAGATGGACGGACGGACGGACGGACGGATGGACGGACGGACGGACGGATGGACGGACGGACGGACGGAGTGCAATCCTATAGTCCCCTCATGGTTCCCGTGATCGCGACCAAAAGGATACGGTCTCATCTAGACATTATTTGGAGTCATCCTACCAAATTACAATGAAATCCTTCATAAATATCACCTTCAGGTCCCTGTATTTATATATTGATGTTTTAAGGTCACATATTTATGCACAATGGCTAATCATGACCATGACAGTTTTATGGGTGGAGGAAGCCGGAGTACCCAGAGAGAACCACCGAGCAACGATGAACAGCTGCCAGCTCCCCAACATCGTAACTCCGCACTGCAGCACAGGCAGTGTTAGATTGGTTGAAGACATGCGTACCATTGACGTGCAGTATGCCTTAGTACACGGCGTCTTCGTGCCCCCACGCGGACAATGGAGATGAAGTGTCTTGCCCAAGGACACAACACGGTTGCCGCAGGTGGGATTCGAACTGAGGACCTCTCGACGTGCCTGCACCTCTACCTACTGAGCTACCGCACTCCTCCTTCAGGCCACTGTAGCCGTCACAGTTGCCTAATGGTGTCCAAAAGGGGCTGTTCTCATCTAGACATTATATGAAGTCAACCTACCAAGTTACAATGAAATCCCTTCATAAATATGAACTGAAGACTGTGCTAAAGGTTTTCAGGCTTTGGGCTCGGGCAGCCATCATGGTTGAATGATCGCAACCAAAAGGGGACATTTTCATCTGGGCATCATCTGGAGTGATCCTACAAAGTTACAATGAAATCCCTTCATAAATATGACCTGTAGACTGTGCTCAAGATTTTCGGGCTTTGGACACCTGTAGCCATTACAGTTGTCCAATCACAACCAAAAGGGGATGTCATCATCTAGGTATTATATGGAGTCAACCAAACAAGTTACAATGAAATCCTTCCATAAATACGACCTATAGACTATGCTAAAGATCTTTGGGCTCAGGCAGCTATAAAGGCTGAATTATCGCGACCAAAAGGGGATGTTCTCATCTAGACATTATTTGGAGTCATCCTACAAAGCTACAATGAAATCCCTTCATAATTATGGCCTGCAGACTGTTCTAAAGGTTTTCAGGTTTCGTGCCCCTGTAGCTGTCACAGTTGCCCAATCGTGTCCAAAATGGGAAGTTCTCATCTAGATATTATATGAAGTCAACCTACCAAGTTACAATGAAATCCCTTCATAATTATGACCTGTAGACTGTGCTAAAGGTCTTCGGCCTTCAGACTCGGGCAGCCATCATGGTTGAATGATTGCAACCAAAGGGGACAATCTCATCTGGGCATCATTTGGAGTGATCCCTTTATATTTATTTATTTATTTATTTTTTTATTTATTTATGTCATGTATTTCTGCACTGTGGCTAATCATGACCATGACAGTTTTACGGGTGGAGGAAGCCGGAGTACCCGGAGAGAACCACCGAGCAACAGCGAGCAACTGTCAGCTCCCCAACATACTAACTCTACACCAGCAGGGTTAGCATTGGTTGAAGACAAGTGCACCATCGACGTGCAGTACACCTTAGTCCACGACGTCACAGTGCCCCCAGATGGGCAATGGGGGGTGAAGTGTCTTGCCCAACGCGGTTGCCGCAGGTGGAATTCGAACCGAGGACCTCTCTGCTTGCAGCCTGCACCTTTACCTACTGAGCCACCGCGCCCCTGAAATGCCTTTATAAAAATGACCTGTAAACTGTGCTCAAGGTTTTCGGGCTTTGGTGCACCTCTAGCCATCACAGTTGACCTATCACAACCAAAAGGGGATGTCATCATCTAGGCATTATATGGAGTCAACCTAACCTAACAGGTTACAGTGAAATCCTTCCATAAATATGACCTTTTGCCTATGCTAAAGGATTTTGGGCTCGGGCACCCATCAAGGCTGAATGATCACGATCAAAATGGGACGTTCCCATCTAGACATTATTTGGAGTCATCCTATCAAGTTACAATGAAATCCCTTCATAAATATGACCTGTAGACTGTGCTAAAGGTTTTCGGGCTTCGAGCCCCTGTAGCCGTCATGACCAAAAGGGGACTTTCTCATCTAGACATTATATAAAGTCAACCCACCAAGTTACAATGAAATTCCTCAATAAATATGACCTGTAGACTGTGCTAAAGGTTTTCAGGTTTTGGGCTCGGGCAGTCGTCATGGTTGGCAGATCACGCCCAAATGGGGAAATTCTCATCTAGACATCACAAGGAGTCATCCTACCAAGTTACAATGAAATCCCTCCATATTAAACATGACCTGCAGATTGTGCTAAAAGTTTTTGGGTTTTGGGCTTGGGCAGCCATCACGGTTGACAGATCATGGCCAAAAGGGAACGTTCTCATCTAGGCATTATACAGAGCCATCCTACCAAGTTACAATGAAATCCCTTCATAAATGTGACCTGTAGACTGTGCTAATGGTTTTCGGGTTTTGGGCTCGGGCAGCCATACTGGTTGACCGATCGCGACCAAAAGGGGATGTTCTCATCTAGACATGACTCCAAACCTGCATATGAAATTTCGCGACAATCAGACAAGAACTGTGGGGTGTAGTCCGTGCTAAAGGAAAAATGTGAACAGACTCACAGACATCTGCACGCATGATGGCAATAGCTTATCTTGACTTTGTGAAGTTAAGCTAAAAATTGAAATTGATTTGAGTCAGTATTCATTACCTTGGAAGCCATAATGAATTGGCCAGTGGTGGCCATCTTGGTTCAGCTGACTAGTCCAAAATCTAAAGGAAGCTTCCTCTTGATACCAACAATGCATAATTAAATGAAAGTGTCAATGACACTGCAGCTTAACTTAACTGTGTGTTGTGTTTGATGAAAAGGATAATGTTCAATGTTTATGAAAGGATTATGAAATAAGACAAGAATTGTGATAATTGAGAATATGTTAATTTCTGTTCCCTGTAAGTTATGTTTTCAATAAAAATAATTTGAGGTGTAGACTGTATTAAAGAATTGAGGTGTGGATTAATGTGGCCCTCATAGTTAATGTATGTTACCAAAGTTACCAAGTTACAGTGAAATTATTCCAAAATGAGTAATCCTATCAAGTTACAATGAAATCCCTTCATAAATACGGCCTGTAGACTGTGCTAAAAATGGTTTTCGGGGCTTCAGGCCTGTGTAGCCATCATGGTTGACTGATCGCAACCAAAAAGGCACGTCCTCATCTAGACATTATACTGAGTCATCCTACCAAGTTACAATGAAATCCCTTCATAAATACGACCTGTAGTCTGTGCTAAAGTTTTTCGGGATTTTGGGCTCGTCCAGCAGTCACAGTTGAAAAAAATCGCAACCAAAAGGGGACTTTCTCAATTAGACATTTTCTGGTGTCATCCTACCAAGTTACAATGAAATCTCTTCATAAATATGACCTGTAGACTGTGCAAAAAGGTTTTTGGGCATCAGGCCCCTGTAGCCGCCACAGTTAACCAAACCCGCCCAAAGGGGATGTTCTCATCCAGACATTGTACAGAGTCATCCTACAAAGTTACAATGAAATCCCTCCATAAATATGACCTGTAGACTCTGCTAAAGGTTTTCAGATTTTGGGCTCGGGCAGCCATCACGGTTGACAGATCGTGATCAAATGGGGAAGTTCTGATCTAGACATCATACGGAGTCACTATACCAAGTTACAATGAAATCCCTCTGTATTAAATATGACCAGTATACTGTGCTAAAAAGTTTTTGGGTTTCTGGCTTGGGCAGCCATCCCGGTTGACAGATCATGACCAGAAGGGGACGTTCTCATCCAGACATCATACAGAATCATCCTACCCAGTTACAATAAAATTCCTTCATAAATACAACCTGTAGACTGTGCTAAAGGTTTTTGGGGTTTTAGTCTCTGGCAGCCATCACGGCTGACCGATCGTGACCAAAAGGGACATTCTCATCTGGGCATGACCTCAAACCTGCATATGAAATTTCGTGACGATGGGACAAGAACTATGGGGTGTAGCCTGTGCTGAAGGAAAATGTGAACAGACTCACTGACAGACTTCTACACGCCTGATGGCAAGAGCTTATCTTGACTTTGTCAAGTTAAGCTAAAAATAATTAAAGTGTCAATGACACTGTAGCGCAACTTGTGTAAGACATGTACATGTATAGTATGTGACACAGCAATGACAAACATTTAGATCATGACGTGATAACAAAGGTACATGTAAAGTATTGTAGAGGTCTGTACACAAATACTGACCGTAGCCTGTAACAAATGTACAGGTAAAGTATTGTAAAGGTGGGTGACAGTTAGATGCTAAACTAGAAAAAGAAATCTCCATAGGGTTAATATTACAATGGGGATCCTTGTATGGTGCACCATAAGCCAAATGTTAGCAATTGTTTTGGCCTGTTTGATTCAAACCCTTCTAAGGTTGATTCATACTAATTAATAAATATTTGTCCAGTCCTTCTTAAAATATAGATATTTGAATTTTTTATCTTTAGCTCATAGGCTTCCCACATGTGAGGAGGTTTTATTTTTCTCATTGGAAATAGAAAATTGGGTTGTGCTAATAATGTTTACCCTCCCCAAACAACACCAAATATTAACATAGGAACATGACTTCAACACAATTGAATATACACATCCTAGGGATGCTGAATTCAAGAAACATTATTTTGTCTGGTGTTTCTGAAAAATATTTTTAATTATCTCCCTTTTTGAGTCACCAAGGGGGAGCTGACTGAACCCAAAAATATTTGTTCTCGTACCACAGTGATAACAAAGGCACCCAAAAAATTTATAGAAGACATTACTGACATAAAAAATCTTCTTTACAGGTTCTGTACAAAAAATGTAATACACACAATTCCCGAAAATATGACTGCCGACACGCATTTTGAATTTTGGGCTGAGCCCAAAAGCACTTGTTACCATCCCATAATGATAACAAACATAGTCCTAGAAGTTCTGTACAAAAAACTGATTGCACCTAATTTTGGTATAAAATGGCTGCCGGCAGCCATCTTGAATTTTGGACCCCACCAAAAAACACTTGTTCTCGACCCAAGGTGATAACAAAGGTATCCAAGAAGTTTGGAGAAAATCAGTTCATAAATACAGTCCCTAGCCCGAGCCGTATTGACGTGTGCACTTACTGTGTATAAGTAGCACTGAATAAATCAAAGTTCATCTAATTTGCATAATTTCTGCACGAGAAAAAAAACTGTATTATATGTGATGTATTCCATGGTACTAAACATTCTTTCAAAAATTTATTCAAATCAGAACCTTCATACAGATGTTCTGTACAAAAAAAAACTGATTCTACCTAAGGTCTGCTCCACAGTTTTCCAGGCATTTCCAAAAATGACATGCCATACACTCTCTTCAAATCCAAATATTCTGTAACTTAGTTATGTAACACATAATATGAATTACATTTACCAAATCCACAAAAAACATATAACACTATCTGACTAAGTAGAAATAAACAATCTGAATGTGGGTGGAATAATTTATTGTCAAACGCAAGACTTCAACCTGAAAAATTGCTTGAAAAAATGCCGAACATTACGTGTACGCTCCCTGTAAAACACTGCCAATCGACTCCCCACTAACTGCTCTATGAGGTGGGGTATCAAAACCCAACCACGTGACTTCAATAAGGCGTACAATCGGTTATAATTAGCACGAAGTGTTTCCCAGTGTTGTGACAAGGTTATGCTTCCGACCCAAAATAGGACCTCCAAACATTATTTCTCTGCAAAACGGCCATTGATAATTAGGGAAAAAAGCGCATCGCTCCCAAACTATACAAAGAAAAATAAAATCATTAACATTTATTTTGAAATATCGTACAAAATGACTTTTGAGGGCAGTTTTGATCTCGCATGAATATTTGTGAAGACCTTCTCGTTACTTTTTGTCAATGTCGGTGTTTCTTTGATCCCGTAATTTTTGGATACCAATTAGCACATTTTTCCAACCAGTCGGTCAAATCCTATTTTTAATATCATAGGGAAATTTTAAAAACGTGTTACGTTTCAAATATATTGAGTAATGAAAGTGTCAATGACACTGTAGCTTAACTTGTATGTTGTGTTTGATGAAAAGGATAATGTTCAATGTTTATGAAAGGATAATAAAATAAGACAAGAATTGTGATAATTGGGAAAATGTTCATCTCTGTTACCTGTATGCTATGTTTATGATAAAAATAATATGAGGTGTACACTGTACCAAAGAGCTGAGGGGTGGGTTAATATGACCTCACAGTTAATGTATGTGGCCCTCACAGTTAACGTATATCAACAAAAGTTACCAAGTTACAGTGAAATTATTCCAAAACGAGTCACCCTATCAAGTTACATTAAAATCCCTTCATAAATATGGCCTGTAGACTGTGCTAAAGGTTTTCGGGCTTCGGGCCCCTGTAGTCGTCAGTTTCCCAATTGCGTCCAAAGGGGACGTTCTAATCTAGACATTATATGAAGTCAACCTACCAAGTTACAATGGAACCCCTTAATAAATATGACCTGTAGACTGTGCTAAAGATTTTTGGGCTTTGGGCTCTGGCAGCCATCATGGTTGAATGATCGCAACCAAAAGGGGACATTCTCATCTGGGCATCATCTGGAGTGATCCTACAAAGTTACAATGAAATCCCTTCATAAATATGACCTGTAGACTGTGCTCAAGGTTTCTGGGCTTCGGGCCCTGAAGCCGTCACAGTTGACCAATCACGAGCAAAAGGGGATGTCATCATCTAGGTATTATATGGAGTCAAACTTACGGGTTACAATGAAGTCCTTCCATAAATATGACCAATAGACTATGCTAAAGGTTTTGGGTTCGGGCAGCCATCAAAGCTGAATGATCGTGCCAAAAAGGGGACGTTCTCATCTAGACATTATTTAGAGTCATCCTACCAAGTTACAATGAAATCCCTTCATAAATATGACCTGTAGACTGTGCTAAAGATTTTTGGGCTTTGGTCTCTGGCAGCCATCATGGTTGAATGATCGCAACCAAAAGGGGACATTCTCATCTGGGCATCATCTGGAGTGATCCTGCAAAGTTACAATGAAATCCCTTCATAAATATGACCTGTAGACTGTGCTCAAGGTTTTTGGGCTTCGGGCCCCTGAAGCCGTCACAGTTGACCAATCACGACCAAAAGGGGATGTCATTATCTAGGCATTATATGGAGTCAAACTTACAGGTTACAATGAAGTCCTTCCATAAATATGACCAATAGACTATGCTAAAGGTTTTGGGGTTTTGGGTTCGGGCAGCCATCAAGGCTGAATGATCGCGACCAAAAGGGGACGTTCTCATCTAGACATTATTTAGAGTCAGATTACCAAGGTACAATGAAATCCCTTCATAAATATCACCTGTAGACTGTGCTCAAGGTTTTTGGGCTTTGGGGCCCTATAGCCAACACAGTTGCCTAATGGTGTCCAAAAGGGGCTGTTCTCATCTAGCCATTACATGAAGTCAACCTACCAGGTTACAATGAAATCCCTTCATAAATATGATCTGAAGACTGTGCTAAAGGTTTTCGGGCTTTAGGCTTGGGCAGCCATCATGGTTGAATGATCGCAACCAAAAGGGGGCATTCTCATCTGGACATCATCTGGAGTGATCCTATGAAGTTACAATGAAATTCCTTCATTAATATGACCTGTAGACTGTGCTCAAGATTTTCAGGCTTCAGGCACCTGTAGCCATCACAGTTGACCAACCACGACCAAAAGGGGATGTCATCATCTAGGCATTATATGGAGTCAACCTAACTAGTTACAATGAAATCCTTCCATAAATACGACCTACAGACATGCTAAACGTTTTTGGGCTCGGGCAGCCATCAAGACTGAATGCTCATGACCAAAAGGGGACGTTCTCATCTGGACACTATTTGGAGTCATCCTACCAAGCTACAATGAAATCCCTTCATAATTATGACCTGTAGAGACTGTTCTAATGGTTTTCGGGCTTTGGGCCCCCGAAGCCGTCACAGTTGCCCAATCGTGTCCAAAAGGGGACATTCTCATCTAGACATTATATGAAGTCAACCTACCAAGTTACAATGAAATCCCTTCATAAATATGACCTGTAGACTGTGCTAAAGGTTTTCGGGCTTCAGGCTCGGGCAGCCATCATGGCTGAATGATCGCAACCAAAGGGGACAATCTCATCTGGACATAATCTGGAGTGATCCTACGAAGTTACAATGAAATCCCTTCATAAATATGACCTGTAGACTGTGCTCAAAGTTTTTGGGCTTCGGGCACTTGTAGCCATCACAGCTGACCAATCACGACCAAAAGGGGATGTCATCATCTAGGCATTATACGGAGTCAACCTAATAGGTTACAATGAAATCCTTCCCTAAATATGACCTTTTGCCTATGCTAAAGGTTATTGGGCTCGGGCACCCATCAAGGCTGAATGATCGCGATTAAAATGGGACGTTCTCATCTAGAAATTATTTGGAGTCATCCTACCAAGTTACAATGAAATCCCCTCAAAAATATGACCTGTAGACTGTGCTAAAGGTTTTCGGGCTTTGGGCACCTTTAGCCGTCACAGTTGCCCAATCATGTCCAAAAGGGGACGTTCTCATCTAGACATTATATGAAGTTAACCTACCAAGTTACAATGAAATCCCTTCATAAATATGACCTGTAGACTGGGCTAAATGTTTTCGGGCTTCAGGCTCGGGCAGCCATCATGGCTGAATGATCGCATCCATAGGGGACAATCTCATCTGGGCATCATCTGCAGTTATCCTAAGAAGTTACAATGAAATCCCTTCATAAATATGACCTGTAGACTGGGCTAAAGGTTTTCGGGCTTCGGCAGCCATCATGGCTGAATGATCGCAACCATAGGGGACAATCTCATCTGGGCATCATCTGGAGTGATCCTAAGAAGTTACAATGAAATCCCTTCATAAATATGACCTGTAGACTGTGCTCAAGGTTTTCGGGCTTCGGGCACTTGAGCCATCACAACTGACCAATCACGACCAAAAGGGGATGTCATCATTTAGGCATTATATGGAGTCAACGTAACAGGTTACAATGAAATCCTTCCATAAATATGACCTTTTGCCTATGCTAAAGGTTTTTGTTGGGCTCGGGCACCCATCAAGGCTGCATGATCGTGATCAAAATGGGATGTTCTCATCTAGACATTATTTGGAGTCATCCTACCAAGTTACAATGAAATCCCTTCATAAATATGACCTCTAGACTGTGCTAAAGGTTTTCGGGCTTCGGGCCCCTGTAGCCATCACAGTTGCGCAATCACGTCCAAAAGGGGACTTTCTCATCTAGACATTGTATGAAGTCAACCCACCAAGTTACAATGAAATTCCTCAATAAATATGACCTGTAGACTGTGCTAAAGGTTTTCGGGTTTTGGGCTAGGGCAGTCGTCACAGTTAGCAGATCATGCCCAAATGGGGAAATTCTCATTTAGACATCATAAGGAGTCATCCTACCAAGTTACAATGAAATCCCTCCACATTAAACATGACCTGCAGACTGTGCTAAAAGTTTTTGGGTTTCGGGCTTGGGCTGCCATCACGGTTGATAGATCATGCCCAAAAGGGGACGTTCTCATCTAGGCATTATACAGAGGCATCCTACCAAGTTACAATGAAATCCCTTCATAAATACGACCTGTAGACTGTGCTAATGGTTTTGGGCTTGGGCAGCCATACCGGTTGCATAATTGCGACCAAAAGGGGACATTCTCTTCTAGACATGACCCTAAACCTGCATATGAAATTTCGTGCCAATCAGACAAGAACTGCGGGTGTAGCCCGCGCTAAAGGAAAATGTGAACAGACATCACAGACTAACAGACTTCCGCACGCGTGATGGCAATAGCTTATCTTGAATATGTCAAGTTAAGCTAAAAATCAGGCGATTTCGTCCTTGAATTTTTACAATCCGACTATTAGCGAAGTTACGCCAAAAATGGAAATAATAAAAATATCTCATTTGTAACAGGTTGAAGAACCTTTCGAAAAGAGTCATTCAAATACACACCCTTTTTATTCTGCAGTGGTAGACATATTCTGGGTATGAAAAAGAACTTTACACAATTTGGTTGCGTTTCCAGGTATTCGTATGAAGGACGTCCACTTAACAGGTTGAGAACAATGTAGTTTCGTTACCCACTAAACGGGCCAAATTGCCAGAGTTATTAGACCACAGACGTCTGGAAACCTGATCTAAATCACCCCTACCTCAAAACACCTCATTCTTATATGCACCCCCCCCCCCCCTCCCCGAGATATATAATACACAGATCTGTGTATTATTTATTTTGGAAGTGTGTGTGTGGGGGGGGGGGGGGGGGAGGGCATATATAAGATGGAGATGTGACGTTGGGGGTGATGTGATATTAATCAGGTCTCCAGATGTCTGTGGTTAGACTAGGCAGTGGGACCTGGGGGCGGGATGTTCAGTGTTGCTGTAAGCCTACTATTTGTGGGCCTAGGCCTATTAAAATTTAAAAAAATCCCGGTGAACTTGGGTGGGGTGGGAATCTTACGCAGCATCAAGTGGGATATGCAAGTGCGATATAGGTATTGCTCCTCGCCGTATGGGGCGGAACAAAATTTCCTGACAGACCAAAATAATTTCCAGACTGATTTCAGATTTGGAACCAAATTTGATAAACAAACCGCGCATGCACCTACATATCGGTTCCTGGATGTAAGATAGAGCTTTGCTGAAATTGTTTATTATGATTGAATAACACGTGCGGTGAGAAATCTGAGTCAATTCCTCTCAAACACAGTTTTGTCCAGCATGCGGGTACCCATTCTTCAGGTGAACAGAATATTCTTTTACACTGAACCATGCAGGGCCTTTGAAAACACTGTGGATGACCAAGACTGTAATTGTGGATGTCCTGAAACCCATCAACGTACATGGAGAGAAATTCTAAACAGAAACACTAACAGAGTGGAATTTTCACACGTATATCGTCTTAACCCATGTGAAAGAAGCAATTCATTGAACTGAGGGTCCTTTGAACGACAACCTACAGTCCATCTGCAGAAATATGTTGTGTTCGATGTCCCTTTTCCATCGAAGCTGAGAACATATATTGTGAGAGGAAACATCACTCCTCGAGTGTTTTAGCAGAGAACCTTCTTCAAGTGGCGAGATGGGACACGATATGTCTGAATGTATCTGAGATCAGTTAAAAATTATAAATTGGCAGAATTTGGGAGAGTTTTCAGTTTCCCGTCTGAACTCAGCAAAATTAGAAGAAACATATACATATATTTTATATTTCATTAAAAAACGATGCATGTAGCTTGGGGTTTGTTGCTTTGGACCACTGAGAAAAGTAGACCCAGGCTATTGTAATATAACTGAATATAACACAACACTTAACATGATCAATTATTGAGTTCTCGCGGCAGCAATAAAATTTGGTAGCAATAACATTTCCTAATCCGAACTCATCCTTTAATTACCCTTCCAAAGATGTAAAACAAGAGCTGACAATAGTGAGTGATTGCTTCTGAAACAGCCTCTGATCGCAAAAAAAACATTGACTGGAGACAATAGATATAGCACAAATTACTCCTATGAAGTTTATTCTTTTGAGATTTCCAACATCAGAAACTGGTTAAATTGAATTACAATTATGTATATCTATATACTTTTATATTTGCACTGCGACTTGTAAAGAAAATTTTGTTTCTGACATTCGACCTACCATTTAATAATTTTATTAGCACTACGACAAATACTGAAATTATTTTGAATCTATTTATAGGAAAAGACAGCGCTCGTGTGGTGTTTTCCAACAAATAGTTGCAATACAATGAGAAAAAATTCAATTTCTAACATTCGGCCTGTCACTTAAGTTAACCGTGCACATGTATATTAGCACTACGAAAAAGCCTGATTTAATCCATGGACCGACTTAGGGGCATACCTCAATTGCTGACTTTATTTTTGGCCGACTTTTCTCATGGGCGACTTCCCACCATTTAACTCTTTGTAGACTTTACACCACAACAACAAAGCTTGAATTTTTTTTTTGCGACAATTTATTGGAAATCATCCAGCGGTGTTTTGAATAGATAGTTGCAAAAAATGAGAAAAAAAAAAAATTTCTACAGCCCCGTGTCTTGCAGCACACTGAGAGACCATGTGTTCGAGTGTTGTTTTCTTAATACTGGATAGCTGTCTTTTCCATCTAAGATTGCCGTATGTACATGTGCCGAGTCGACGTCCAGTAAGAGCAGGCTTCGACACCCTTATAGATTAAAGCCCCCACCACATGTCGGGGATCACATGTCACCTATCGCAGAGATAGGCCTGCTGACACCACCTCCAGTTCCACAGAAAGTTAAAAGTTATTTTCGGCATAATTATGTTGTTGCCGGAACGCAATTTAATTTGAGTGCATTCAAAAACGGAAACCGGACATTGCAAATAAAATCATTAAAATTATTTTAAACAGTATTAATATGGGCAGATCATAAGCAGTCATAACTGAAATAGAAGGCGATCAATTGTATCCGATTTGTTGTCACTCTTGTTTGTGTTGATGATGTAAATATGTGTTGAATAGTTTTAGTCGATAACTTGAAAGAAATCATAACAAGAGGGATGTTACATCCCAACGCTCATCTACATTCGCGCTTGATAATGTCGTTCCAATGTAACATGCCTAATATTTAGTTAATATAAATCATTAACTGGACATCAAATGATTAATGTGGTTTATGTGATGGCTTTGGAAAGTCTATATTTCTGCATTTATTATATATCAATTCAACATAGAATCATTGGATATAAAAGCATTTTTTTCTTTTAGAAATGTTTATGATTAAGAATATGAATCGTGAGGCCAGATATTAAATCATAAATAAGAATTAGGAAAGGCTTTCATAAATCACTGAAATTGTAATTGAAGAACATTCATTGGTTAAAGAGGAGTTGCGGAAAAACATTCGTTCAAGAAAGTGACTATAAGTCCCAACAAAAATACATCACATCAACAACTAAAATAAGCCTTAATGTTACAAGTAACAAGTATGAGAAAGTATTAAATAAAAAAAAAAGTTAAAAAAAATTTTTTTTAAAGAAAGTGAATATAAGTCCCCAAAATCCCCCTCAAATTCCTCAAATATGCATGTAATAAGGGCGCAACATTACCGCAATGTAGTTCAGTAACCCATGCGTACAATATCAATTGCCTGGAAAGACACATAGAAACAGAACTCACCTTAACACCTCACCTTAACACAAACTTTTAGAACTTAAAATTGAGTAAGTCAGAGAAAAACGTGAACATTGTGACTGAAAAAAAGAAAAGAAATCAGTTAAATTTCTGCATACAGTAGGGTTAATACCTACAGTTGTTATTGAAATGAGAAAATAAACAGTAATGAGAGGTGAAGACACCACAACCTGCACAAAAGCTGACTTTAACGCAAATTCTTACAACACCTAAACGCTAATTCTTACAAGTTTTGGCAGAAAATCTGCCTCAAATTCCTCAAACATGCATGTAATGAGGGTTAAATATTACTGCAATGGAGTTCAGTAACCCAAGTGTAGAATATTAATCGCCTGGAAAGACACATAGAAACACAACTCACCTAAACACAAAGTTTACAAAGTTTTACAACTTAAAATTTACTAAGTCCGAGAAAAACATGAAAATTTTGAGTGAAAAAAAGAAAATTTCTGTTAAATTTCTGCATACAGTAGGGTTAATACCTACAGTTGTTTTTGAAATATGAAAATCAACAGTAATGAGAAGTTAAAGCAGCACAATCTGCACAAAAGCTGAATTTAACACAAATTCTTACAACACCTAAACGCAAATTCTTACAACAACTTTTGGCAGAAAATTTTAGGTGAAATTTGGACAAAAGTCGTAGTATCAGGGTTAAATACTGTTCTAATAGTCCCCTACAACCTACATATGTAATATCAAAGGCCTGAGCCCACTGATGTTTGAGAAATTAACCTTAACATTAAATCTTACAATATTGGACACGCCGGAAGCCGACGCCCGAGGTTATGACAATAGCTCACCACATCTTACAGATGTAGGTGAGCTAAAAATGAATTTATATTCTTTATATATCATTACAATAACCCATCCGAACATCCTGAGGCTGAAGGGCGCCAGACCCGGCGAGGCCGAAAACCGTGAGTCGAAAAGCGCAAAACTTAAAGTGCAGGCCAAATCGGCCAAAAAGCATCGACCCGGACAGTACTTTTTACATGATTCTGTTTCATAATATAATTTATGACCCCTAACTGAAACTAGCCCAGTCCCCCAGACTAGTTGCAAAGGAGGGAGCATAAGCTATATTTCAGAAGCAAAGGTGTAGGCTTTTGTGCAAGAATCTGGACAGTACTACTGAACTGTTGGGTAAAGGATTAACCGATAAACCGTTTATCTAACCTTAGTTAAAGTAGAAGACAACAGTTGTCAAAATAGTTTTTGCCTCCAAAACACAGCTTATGACCCCTGATTGAAACGGACGCTACCCACTCGTTTCAATCAGAAGTCATAAGATACGCTTTGGAAGCAAAAAATTAAGATAAAAACCTAAAAAAAAAATGGGAATGATGAATTTCGTGTATAGCACTGGCCGATTTTTACAGTTGTGTCACGTAAAGTGTCAAATGCAAAAATGAATATTACACAGTAATTAGACTTGAATATTTCTCCATTTGAACTTTATATGCCATGCCAAGATTTTAATGTGATTTTTTGTTTTTGTTACAAATTACAATTAATTGAATATATTGATATATAAGCATTCCCAATAAATTATAACAAAATACAGAATAAATTTCAAAAAGATATTTAATAACATTTGATAAATAAAAGTTATCAGAAATGTTATAAGTTGTCGTTGTTTGTTGGTGGTTAACGTCACATATTTATGCACCATGGCTAATCGTGACACAACATGGAGATGAAGTCAAGTTTAGTCAATCGTTGATCAACATGTTGCCCATTTTAGAGGACTTTCACCCCAAGCATTGGTGACTGGGTCCTATTTCACTAGTAAAGCGGAACTGGTTTACCACAGTAAACAAGTGCTGCTTACTTCCCGGGGTTCCCACGGGGAAGAAATGTTATAAACAACATCTCAAAAGTGTTATGCTTTATCAGACCAGTATCATTAATTAGCTCCGCACATTCATAAAAAGTTCCTCTATAAATAGACACAGAGATCTTAATTGAACCGGATTAACAGTGACTGTATTATGTAATTTGGAAGACAATTTTTACAGGGACTGTACACGTAATGAAACCTGTCATTTTCAGCTACCCAGCAGCCTCAAAAGCAGTATTTTCCAACCACCCCCCACCTACCTACCCCTGGAGCATACCATCCCCCGTTTCTAAAATGCAAATTTTTTTTTATATGTTTCCGTTTCATTTTTTAGTTACATGTCTGGTAACAAACTCGTGCAAAAATTACATTTTAAAAAATAGCCAATTTTTCAAAGCCACTGTTTCCCATAATTCATCTGGGGATTTACCCCTATGTATCAGACTCCAACTTTGGGACCAAAACTTCAAATTCTCTTGTCCAACAAAAAGCCTAATGTAATCATATTTCTGATACTAAAAATATATCTCTATTTTACATGGCCTTAGTTTCAACACATGCCCTATGTTTAGAATTTCACTCCTGTGCAATAGTGCAAAATTGTAGAGCAGAACCTAATTTTGGTACAAAGTGGCCACTGGCAGCCATCTTGAATTTTGGACGGCACCCAAAAACACTCGTTCTCGTCTCAAGGTGATAACAAAGGTACCCAAGAAGTTTGGTGAAGTTCGGTTCATAAATACACCCACTAGCCCGAGCTGTATTGACATGTGTACTGACTGTGTATAAGTAGCACTGAATAAATCAATGTTCATCTAATTATTTATTTATTTAAGGTCACATATTTTTGCACAATGGCTAATCATGACCACAACATGAGTATTAACTCAAGACCAAGGGTGAGCGTTAATAAGCCATGTTGCCCATTTTAGAGAGGGTTTGCATCTCCCAAGCACTGAGGACTGGGTCCTATTTTACCAGTAAAACAGAGCCTGTTTCCTGCAGTGAACAGGCACTGCTTCACTTCCCGGCGTTCCTGCGGGGCAAAGTTCATCTAATTTGCATAATTTCTGCACAAGAAAAAATCCATGTATTATATGTGATGAATTCCATGTTACTAAACATTCACACAAAAATTTATTCAAATCAGAACTTTCATACAGAAGTTCTGCACAAAAAACTGATTGCACTAATTTAGGTACAAAATGGCTGCCGGAGGCCAGCTTGAATTTTGGGACGCACACCAAAATACTCGTTCCCATCCCATGGTGATAACAAAGGTACCTAAGAAGTTTTGTAAAGATCGGTTCAAAAATACAGCCTTTAGCCCGAGCCGTACTCAATTGGTGATGGACGGACAGATGACAGGCCATGACAAAACCTCAAATTTGACTATGTAAAAGTTGAGCTGAAAATGATTAGACAGATAACATGGTGGCCATATTGAATTGGCTAGCTGGACCAAAATCGAAAGGAAGCATTATCTAGTCATCCACAAGTTATCCCTAAAATTATGATTTGATCAAATAAGTGGTTCATTAGTTATTTGACGGAAACCAAAAGTTAACAGACGCACATGGTGAAAACAAACTTTGGGCATAAAAGTCTGCTAAAGGTTTTCAGATTTTGGGCTCAAGCAACTTGCTGCGCTCCATTTAAACAAAATTTAATCTTATCCACCCACATATACATCGGACTAAATTTGACAATTAGACTCGTTACTCATAGCCAGACTCCATTATACAGAATCAATGGAGCTTTTCACTTCTGCATATCTTCTTTGCTTTCGTGGAGACATATACAATAGATTTTCTTCTAAATGGTAGCATACGAACTGAAAATGGGAATTTCCAGGTATCAGACATTGAAGTTTTTTAATTTTTGTAAAATTAGCAAAAAACGAAGAAACTCTAATGTCTTCTATTTAAAGATGAGTATGATGTCACCCAGGAATCTGTGTTGAACATCATATGGTATATTAAAATAGAATGAGTGAGAGATGTGTCCAGAATTACAGGTGCATTATGTTTTCAGCTATAAGAGAATGACGTCACACGATGAAATCAACAGACTATAGATTACACTTTGCTACAGTCTTCAATTTAAGACTGGCAATGTGTGATAAGTGAAACATGGTTCCATGATAATCCAAATATGTGTTTTTGTAATTAGGCTTTCCCAAACCCAGTTTGGGAAAGACTCTTGTTATTCTTCTTTTTCAAAATTTTTCTTCTCTATTTTTTTTTTTTAATTTTTTTTATTTTTATTTTTTTTTTCCTCCCTGAATTTTGTCTGTTGAACTGCTAGAAAACAAGCTGTGCAATTTTGACGAAATTTGGCACACTTATGTAATGTCATAAAATCTCGTGAAATGCGGTATCATCATATCTGTGAAAACGCGTATTTTCAAAATATTCTGCCAAAACCTTCAAAATTTCACCATTTTTTGAATGTCTCAAAATTGTTTACAGTTATTTAGCTCAAATTTTCCACACATTTAGAGCATAATATGATACACCACAATCACCACTCAGATCTTACAACTTTAACCCCCACTGGCCAAAAAGGACATGCATATAGAATTTTTCTTCAAAATTTACCAAATTCAAGGGCAAATTTCTCTAATAACAAGGTTGTTGTAACAATTATTTTGGTTTGGATAGATGCAACAATGATTGCAGAAGAAAGTTACTGTTTACTTTTTAATCTCAGATTTAACCCCCAAGCACAATGAGGGTGAGAATAAGAGTACCGTTTGAAAATGCCAAAATTAGCCAACTTTGGTTGCTTTTTCCATCATTTTGGAAAGGGGTTAATTTCAAACACTTTTCGTGTATGTATTCACAATTGACTACCGAGCATATTGGCTGTTGTAAGTTTAGTTGTAAAGTTTAACCCTATCGCATTCTGGTTGCATAAAAGTAGGTACCGTCCAAAAAAAACTCCAATTTTTTCAGAATTTAGTAAGTTTAGGTGACGATTTACTCCATTTTCAATTGCTTGAGCTCTGAATGTTTTCTATAGCTGCTTGCCGAAGTCAAAGTATGACAAATTTTGTTCTATATGTTATTATTAAAAGTTTAACCCTTGGCAGATTTGAGATTTCCCATAAGGGTACTGTCAGAATATTTGTTATTTTCGCCAACTTCAAGAGCAATTTTTTCTAATTACAAGGCAATTGTAATAATTATATTGGTATGGCTAGATGCAACAATGATTGTGGAAGAAAGTTACTGTTTACTTCTTAATCTCAGATTTAACCCTCGAAAATGCCAAAATTAGCCATTTTTGGTTGCCTTTTCTATCATTTTGGAAAGGGTTAATTTCAAACACTTTTCGTGTACGTATTCACAATTGACTACCGAGCATATTTGCTGTTGTTAGTTTGGTTGTAAAGTTTAACCCTATCCCATTCTTGTTGCATAAAAGTAGGTACCGTCCAAAAAAATTCCATTTTTTCAGAATTTGGTAAATTTAGGTGGCGATTTACTCCATTTTTAATTGCTTGAGCTCTGAGTGTTTTCTACAGCTGCTTGCAGCAGTCAAAGTGTGACAAATTTTGTTCTATATGTTATTATTAAAAAGTTGACCCTTGGCAGATTTGAGACTTCCCATAAGGGTTCAGTCAGAATAATTGTTATTTTCGCCAACGTTTACATGCACTTTCTCAGCACTGGAGCCATATTGTCTCAAAACCTTTTCCATGAGAGGATTGGGCCTTCATCCAAGAACAATTTTGCTGTTATATTTTTTATTCAAAGTTTTAACCTTCACCCAGTTTTCGGGCCTTGAATTTGAGTGCCCTAAAATTCTTCATAAAATTGGCTAATTTGGAGCTCACTTTTCTTCCATTTTCGAAAGGAATATCGAAAAATGATTTACATGTTCGTATTTACAATTGCCTACCGAGCATATTTGCTGTTGTAAGTTTGGTTGTAAAGTTTAACCCTATGCTTGTTCTGTTTGCAAAAAGATAGGTGGAGTCCAAAAAACCTCTCGTTTTCAGAATGGCTGTATGCAGCAGTCATAGAATGACAACTTTTGTTTTATATGTCATTATTAAAAGTTTAACCGTTGGCAGATCTGAGACTGCCCATATAGGTATGGTCGGAATAATTTTAATTTTCATAAAATCACTGAATATTGATAAGTGTCCAGTGGTAGTTTGGAATAGAATATCCGAAAATGCTTTCGAAATTCGGATTCACAGTTCAATTCCAAGAATATTTTCTGTTATAAGGTTGCTGTAAAGTTTAACGCAATCCCTGTCTCAGATGCATAATGGTAGATGCCATAGAAAAAAACTCATTTTTTTCAGAATTTTGTAGGTTTAAGTGACAGTTTACTCCATTCCTAATTCATTGAGCACTGAATGTTTTCTATGCCTGCATGCAGCAAGCATAGCATGACAACTTTTGTTTTATACTTCATTATCAAAAGTTTAACCCTTGGCATATTTAGGAGTTCCCATGTGGGTATAGTCGGATAATTGTTATTTTTGTAAAATCAATCCCTGAATATATTGGTAACCGTGCAGTGGCCTTTCAGTGGTGCTACATGAAGCCGCAACTAGTTAAGGTTGAAAAGTTCATCAAATAGACAAATATAATACCTTACTCAGCTGGTGACAGGTAAATAATGAATGGAAAAGTCGTTGATTTGAGAATAAAGTAGGGACGAATCGTGCCCTCGGTTTCCACCTGATCCACGGTATTTCCACGTGGTCTCAGCACTTGACAAAGATACTAAACTGTCGGGCAGGGACAGTAGGAAACATTCTGGGAATTTCAAGTTGCTGGCTTGCATGATCGGGACATAATTGGAATATATCCGACATTGTATCTGTCGGATATATTCCAATTATGTCCCGATCACTTCACCCCGACTGTCAGCATGGGGGCACCATGACGCAGTGTACTAAGGCATACTGCACGTCGATGGTGCGCATGTCTTCAACCAATCTAACCCTGCCTGTGCTACAGTGGGGAGGCACTCTGTTGGGGAGCTGGCAGCTGCTCGTCATTGCTCGGTGGTTCTCTCTGGGTACTCCGGCTTCCTCCATCCATACAACTGTCACCGACATAATATGACCTTGGCTGTTAATGTGTCGTTAAAACCTAATAAATAAATAAATAAATAAATCCATTACCAGTTTTGCTCGTACAAATATTAGTACCATCAGACAAAATTCATTTTTTGATTAATTTCGTACTTTTCTGTACTCACCTTCCCTGAGTAAGATTGGTATACCTTTTCAATCTCAGATTTAATCCTCAGGCACAATGAGAGTGAGAATAAGCGTACCATTTGGAAATACCCAATTTATCCAACTTTGGTTACTCTCTACTATCATTTTGGAATGGGTCAATTTGAGGCACTTTGCTTTGCTATATGCAGAGATGTTTTATCAATAAATCAGGCTTTAGTTATGCTCTGGGACTTAATGAAACATGTGCTTTGGCCACTTAAAAATAGCACTGTCTGCAGAAAATGACTTTAAGTGAATACTCACTTGTCCAAAAGCAAAAAGGAAAGAGCTCTTTGAGCTTTTCATAACTGCTTTCAAAAATCAATGGGGAACAAATTTTGTGTTATATGTTTTGGTGTTCCGTGTTATCCAACACCAGTTTGGCCGTACAAATATGAATACCGCCAGGAAAGAAAGCACATTTTCTCAGTGGTAGACTGTTTGACTTCTACGATAGAGGTCCCGAGTTCGATCCCTATCTGGGATGACCCACGTAATGTCCTTGGGCAAGGCACTTTATCCCAGTTGCCAACATGGGGGCACGATGATGCCATGTACTAAGGCGTAATGCATGTCAACGGTGCACGTCTTCAACTGCTGGTACCCTGCTTCAGCGGAGCTTGAACATAATTAGAATGTTGAGCTGACAGTTGCACGTCGATGCTCGGTGGTTCTCTCTGGGTTCTCCGACTTCCCCCACCCGTAAAACTGTCACGGTCACAATTAGCCATTGTGGATAAGTATGTGACCGTAAACACAAATAAATAAATACTGTCAGGGAAACCCTCTGTGAAATCCTTCTGTCAATAAATAGCAAAGTAGTAATGTAATGCAAGAAATATTAACAAGCTGTTCAACATCCCTTTAATCAACTCATTTTGACTTGAACTGTACCCATCACTGTGTATACTAGCTCTCTAGATGGTTTAAACCATATCAAATAAACAACTAATTTGTGTGTGACAGTAACTCATATTACATGCATTTCATTGTATCTGAAACAGATATGTTGGAAAAATTGTGAAATCATGGATTAGGAAGCTTCCCCTCGTTTGTTGACAAATCCCACACATTCACAAACAGACAGAATGGTAGAGAATAAATTAATTATTGATATTTACGGTCACTTTCAGCATCTACAGCTATATCATGACCCTAATATAGGTATTTATTCAAGTCCAGGTATTCATTGCATAGGCATACAGGGCTATTTTTCAGGGGGGGGGGGGGGGGGGGGGGTGAACCCTTTTAGCCCGAAAAAGTTGAATCTCAGGAGGAAATGCCAAATGTGGGTATGGGGGAGTGGGGTGTCTCCCTCCCATTGAGAACCCGGAGAGAACCACCGAGCAATGGCACAGCAACTCAGACTCCCCAGCATACTAACTCCACAAAAGCAAGGTTAGCATTGGTTGAAGACAAGTGCACCCTCAAAGTACCCTTAGTGCACATCGCCATCATGCCCCCCTCCACGCCCCCCCCCCCCCCCCCCCACCACCACATGGGAAATTAAATTGGGATGAAGTGTCTTGCCCAAGGACACAATGTGGGATTCGAACTGGGGATTTCTTGGATTGCAATAATCATCTCTACCTTCTGAGCCACCGTGCTCCCATAATATGCAGTAATAGAGCTCTTTATGTGTACTTGTGTGATTATAAATGAATAATATTAACGTGCATACGGTTCCACTGAATCAACTTGTACAGTATAATGGTCAGTTTACTCGCAACTTCTAAGTGATGAGATAGGAAAACAACATTTTGTGTGGAAAACCAAAATGATTTGAGGTCATTTCTGGCAACTAAATTGTCCGAAATGTTCTGGCATATTGGCCGAAAAATCGGCTCCTTCCTGACTCAGGGGTGGGTTGGGGCACAGTCCTTCATAAAACCTCGGCCCATACGCCCATAATTCATATGTACTTATTTTTTCCAAACCACAAAGGACATCGCTTGTTTTGCTTTCTATGAAAATATTCTGTAATTATTGAAGAGCAAATTTTGTGTTAAATGTTTTGGTGTCCTACTGTATCTCAAATATCTGTTTTGGCTGCATAAAAACTAGTAGCATCACAAAAACTTTGATTTCCACTAAATTTTCTGTTTTCAAAACTGATCGATAGTTTTGTGTACAATACAGTTTGCCTTTTCACATTAAAAAGTTGGGAAAGCCCGTAATTTGTCCAACAAATTACAATTCTCTAGTTTTTTTTTTTTCTCCTCCCTGAATTTTGTCTGTTGAACTGCTCGAAAACAAGCTGTACGATTTTGACCAAATTTGGCACACTTATGTAATGTCATAAAATCTAGTGAAATGCGGTATCCTCATATCTGTAAAAACGCGGGTTTTCAAAATATTCTGCCAAAACCTTCAAAATTTCACCATTTTTCAAATGTCGCAAAACTGTTTACAGTTATTTAGCTCAAATTTTCCACACATTTAGAGCATAATATGATACACCACAATCATCACTCAGATCTTTCAACTTTAACCCCCACTGGCCAAAAAGGACATGAATATAGAATTTTTCTTCAAAATTGACCAACTTCAAGGGCAAATTTCTCTAATAACAAGGTTGTTGTAACAATTATTTTGGTTTGGATAGATGCAACAATGATCGCGGAAGAAAGTTACTGTTTACTTTTTAATCTCAGATTTAACCCTCAAGCACAATGAGGGTGAGAATAAGAGTACCATTTGAAAATGCCAAAATTAGCAAACTTCGGTTGCTTTTTCCATCATTTTGGAAAGGGGTTAATTTCAAACACTTTTCGTGTACGTATTCACAATTAACTGCCAAGCATATTGGCTGTTGTAAGTTCAGTTGTAAAGTTTTACCCTATCCCATTCTGGTTGCATAAAAGTAGGTACCGTCCAAAAAAACTCCAATTTTTTCAGAATTTGGTAAGTTTTGAAATCGTCTATTATGATTGAATAACACGTGTGCTGAGAAATCTGAGTCAATTCCTCTCAAACACAGTTTTGTCCAGCATGCGGGTACCCATTCTTCAGGTGAACAGAATATTCTGTTACACTGAACCATGCAGGGCCTTTGAAAACACTGTGGATGACCAAGACTGTAATTGTGGATGTCCTGGAACCCATCAACGTACATGGAGAGAAATTCTAAACAGAAACACTAACAGAGTGGAATTTTCACACATATATCGTCTTAACCCATGTGAAAGAAGCATTTCACTGAACTGAGGGTCCTTTGAACGACAACCTACAGTCCATCTGCAGAAATATGTTGTGTTTGATGTCCCTTTTCCATCGAAGCTGAGAACATATTTTGTGAGTGGAAACCTCACTCCTCGAGTGTTTTAGCAGAGAACCTTCTTCATGTGGCGAGATGGGACGCGATGTGTCTGAATGTATCTGAGATCAGTTAAAAATCACGACATCGACGCCGTAGCTGCGACGGGTGGTGCAATTTCACAAAATTCTAAGTTCATCAAGGGCCATAACTCCAAGAAAAATATTTGGAACAACACATGCATTGAACAGTGGCTAGACACCAATAAGATACACTTACATGCCAAATATAAAGTCATTCCATCAAGTATTTCAAAAGTTATTGAGTTTTGAAACTCGTTGGTCACAGAAGGACCGACCGACATTCTAAGTTCATCAAGGGCCATAACTCCAAGAAAAATATTTAGAACAACGCATGCTTTGAACAGTGGCTAGACAACAATAAGATACACTTACATGCCAAATATAAAGTCATTCCATCACGTATTTCAAAAGTTATTGAGTTTTGAAACTCGTTGGTCACAGAAAGACCGACCGACAGACAGACAGACCAACAGACAGACCGACATTGCCACTTATCGAGCTGCTAGTCGCAGCTAAAAATTATAAATTGGCAGAATTTGGGAGAGTTTTCAGATTCCCGTCTGAACTCAGCAAAATTAGAAGAAACATATACATATATTTTATATTTCGTTAAAAAACGATGCGTGTAGCTTGGGGTTTGTTGCTTTGGACCACTCCGAAAAGTAGACCCAGGCTGTTGTAATATAACTGAATATAACACAACACTTAACATGATCAATTATTGAGTTCTCGCGGCCATTACGTGTACACTCCATATAAAACCGCACTTCGCGTACCCCACTTTTTGTATAGAAAAGTGGGGTACCCAAGTGCGGTTAGGAGAGAAGCATTACATAATCAATTAATGCTCGATGAGAAATTTCTTCCAGAGTCTGAACCTGATTTGCAATATTAGTCTTCAGTCAGCGAATTTCTTAAACCTGCATTTCATAAAATAATGACATAAAAATACCATATCTGTCTTTTCCAGATCATTGTACCCCAGAATAATGTCCGATTTTAAACAATTCGCCCAGTATTTTCGAGATATTGAACTTGTTTCCGTATTAAAATAAAATGTTTTGCCGATATGTCATTTGGATAACCCCCCTGTATAATTAAAGGTAAGTTTGTCGCCATCGAACATGATCTTGTCCACCTTCATTCTCGAAACAGTTCGTCGAGACATTTTTAAATAAAATTACCAAATAGAGGAAGTATTTTAAAATAAAATGTATTCTGTGCTTTGTTATGTTTTTTAGAACAATACTGTGACAGTCTCGGTGATAATCCTGTCTTTACGAAGCGCGGCCCCTGTTTTTCAGACTCGGGATCATTACGATCCTGGCATATGATTTAATATCATTGCAGATAAGCTGATCCCCATTTACCTCAGTAATTATTTTTGACGAACTAAATTGAGAATGGAACAGAATTAATAAATAAATCCATCTTCTCCTTCCGGTCATTTTCGTAACAACTCGGGTGGATTTTTCAAATTAAGTTCAGTCTTTGGAATCATGAAATTTTAGAAGCAAGGGACGGACGAATCATGGCCTATGGTAAACAAATTTATAGTGCATTATAGGAAGCGGATTGATACTAAGACACCCACAATGGGATTTTCTTGTCAACTTCCAATATCTGAAAAAAGGCATGAAAAATTGGTGGCGTCACTGGGGGCCGGGGGTAGGCATTTGCCTCTTAAACGTAGATTTTGCCCTCATTTGCTTCCCACGTCCATAACACACACACACACTCTCTCTCTCTCTGCCCGCCCCCCCCCCCCCCCCCTGTAACCCTGGCGTATTCACGCCTCCCGTCAGTCCACTTTTAAATCTGATCCGCTGCGCCTGGAAAAATTCTCCCTTAAAATTTTATATATTTTCCTTTTTTATCCAGCTTGTGGCCCTCATTGATGGGGGAGAGGGAACATTCCAATGAGGGACCATAAACTATGTGACTGAGACAAAATATGGAAATTAACTATAGTCCTACATCCAACGCCAATGGCCGAATTTGGCCAGCACTCAGGCTATACAAAAATCTGCATTCAAATTTTATTACGTTTAAGTTTTTGTTTCAAAAACATAGCTTATGACCCTTCATTGGAATGAGCTAGTGGATATTGAGTCGTTCCATTGAGGGGTCCCAAGCTCTTTTTTGAGACAAAAAATTTCAAATTTTTAGTTGTTATTAAAGAATTTATCTTGCAAGCGCCACCTGGTCCTGTAGGCCGATGGAGACTAATGGATCACCGGGTTTATCTTCCTAGCATTTGGTATGTTTTTTCTTGGAAATAGTATGTTTATTTTCGTGGCTGGAAACTGGGTAGACTGATAACATTTTAGCCAGTCGCTGTCGTCTGCATGTTGGTGTTTTGGTAATAATAATTGTCCCCAGCCAGCATGGGTTTCTTTTCAATAGATGCGTCAAATGCTTCGGCCCTTTGACAGATAAGTAAATTAGCCTTGGAAAAGGTGTTGAAGATATGACATACCAGTATACAATTAAGCTCAGTCAGTTACTTCTGTTCAGTGGCGTGTTAAATTAAATCCTTTGTTAATCCCCAAAGCCTAAGCCAAACTTGACATTTAAAAAGAATCTACATATTTTTTGCTGGCAAAGCACATTTGATGCACTTTTGGGCGTGAAATTTTTATTAAAATAATAAATATTTCTGTTTTCTATGCGCTCAAAAGGAGAAGGGACATTTTGAATATGGCCACTAACAAAATGAAATTCATGGAAACCGTTAATTTACTGTCATCTCTTCACGGAAAACTCGTTTTATCACCTATATCAGTCACCAGTGATATGACCGTTTCCCCGGGTTGAATAAGATGTCACGACGGTGTTCTCATGACCATAAAGTCAAGTAATTTTGTTCCCGTGGGGACACATTTCATCGATCGGAATGGTCCTGAGTTGAATTTCGATACCGTGTTTTAAAGTAGCTCCGGGAAAAAGATAAGAGAAGTACGGACCGGTTTTACCCTTATTGGATCTGATCCGTGTTTTGAAGATAACCTCCCCCGTGCCTGGGGTTAAATAGCGGCTGTCAGATAGAATAAAAAATGTGTTTTAATTTAACATTTGGGTGGATTATGATGTTATATCCCAGGCGAAAAGCAGATAAATTGCCAGTATGTTCAAAAAGAAAAATGTGTAGTTATCTGTACCCGTCCATTTCGGTTGAGAATCAGAATGTTTTTTTCAACAACAATGACCTCGATTAAGCAAGTTCAGACTATTTTATGTCAAGTAAATCCAATAAATGGAAGAGCCACACTGCTTCACGGGATCGTCAAAATTCGCATTTTTTTTCAAGATCTATTCGAATACAAAACGTGAATTATTGGACCGATTTTCACATTTAAAGGATTTTTTTGATACAGAAAATTCCCCCCCCAAAATATTTCAGGCACAGAAAAAGGATTTTGTGAAGAGAACTTATTATGTAAACTGCAAGGTGTTTTCCCAATCAGCACTGATTAGTGAGTAAATACCTGCTGTTATATAATCATACATAACACACTTAGTCAATATTGGGATAATTTTTTTATATGGAGTGTACACGTAATGGCAACAATAAAATTTGGTAGCAATAACATTTCCTAATCCGAATTCATCCTTTTTAATTACCCTTCCAAAGATGTAAAACAAGAGCCGACAATAGCGAGTGATTGCTTCTGAAACAGCCTCTGATCGCAAAGAAAACATTGACTGGTGACAATAGATATAGCATAAATTACTCCTATGAAGTTTATTCTTTTGAGATTTCCAACATCAGAAACTGGTTAAAGTGAATTACAATTATGTATATCTATATACTTTTATATTTGTACTGCGACTTGTAAAGAAAATTTTGTTTCTAACAATCGACCTACCATTTAACAATTTTATTAGCACTACGACAAATATTGAAATTATTTTGAATCTATTTATAGAAAAAGTGTTTTCCAACAAATAGTTGCAATACAATGAGAAAAAATTCAATTTCTAACATTCGGCCTGTCACTTAAGTTAACCGTGCACATGTACATTAGCACTACGAAAAAGCCCTGGGCTGATTTAATCCGTGGACTGACTTAGGGGCATACCTCAATTGCTGACTTTATTTTTGGCCGACTTCTCCCATGGGCGACTTCCCACCATTTAACTCTTTGTAGACTTTACACGACAACAACAAAGCTTGAATTTTTTTTTTGCGACAATTTATTGGAAATCATCCAGCAGTGTTTTGAATAGATAGTTGCAAAAAATGAGAAAAAAAAAAAATTTCTACAGCCCCGTGTTTTGCAGCACACTGAGAGACCATGTGTTCGGGTGTTGTTTTCTTAATACTGGATAGCTGTCTTTTCCACCTAAGAATGCCGTATGTACATGTGCTGAGTCGACATCCAGTAAGAGCAGGCTTCTAGACCCGTAACGATACGCTTTGACCACGATACGATTCGTATCTCGATATTTCACCCGCGATACGATATGTATCTAGATACGTATCTTCAAACTATCTTGATTCAGTTTATATATATACACTGCACCAGTGCACCTGTCACTTCAGTATAACTCCCTGAACTGCAGTGATTGAGAATGGGTGCTCTTGTATGACTTGAACTTCTATAGGGTCACTCATTCCCAGCCAGTGGGATTCAGGGAGACTGGGGGAGTGGGGTTCTGAACATTTTTCATTGCTTAAAAATTTTAATATTGATTGCATTCTTATATTCTGACAGGGTCACACAGTGTGTAACCCTGTCAGAATATAAGAATACAATCAATGTTTAAATACAAACAGGGAATCAGGGATTTGGGGAATTTAATTAATTTGTTTCCAGGCAAAGCTTGTTCAACTTCAATGAATTTTATTACCGTACTGACTCGTGTCAGTCTGACTCGTGTCGAAGCCCATACTCGTGCCAAAGCCCCCCCCCCCCCCCCCCCCCCCCCCCCCCCCCCCCCCGTTTCTTCAGATTTGTGAACCAGGGTGCCCTACTCGAGTCAAAGTCCACCCCCCAAGTTTCAAATTGGACGAAAGTTGTTTGAGACAAGACGTCAAATTTACAGGCATCACATGGAAAAACAGGTGACTTGTTGCAACACTGTACATACCAAATAGAACTGTAATACTGTATTATGTATATTTTTTGGAGTTGAGATTTTTGTGTTGTTAAATTCGTCTTTTGTGTAATACATTATGTCTGTCTTCAGTGTAATAAGTCGTTATTAAAAATTATATATCCCAAGCAAAATTGACTTATTTTTTTGTTGACCTTGTTTTGGAAGCTGTCACTTGTTTCAAATGAGTGTGCAGGCTGCTGTCAATAGTTGTCTGGAACACGCCCACAACATATAGTTTTCACAGTGGTAGAATATCATCAGAAAGATACTGATTAAACACTGCCACTTTCGAGCGGTGCACAACTCATTGTGAAAGAACACTGCCACTTTCGAGCGTGCACAACTCATTGTGAAAAACGGGTGTTCAGAAATTAATGAGAAAGTGGTAATTAAAAATAAAATATAATTACAACCTTGTATTTGAGAATTATATAACAATATAACCAGGGATATGATTTATGACTTATTGGTTCAATAAAACATGCTGATTTATCATTTCGTGATGCTCTGCAACATGTGAAATTATGACTTTCAGCGTAAAATAAATTTTTCGAATTTTGCTAAGGGAGGCAACTATTTTGTTATTCATATTCCGCTGTGCCAAATTTTATCTGGTCTTCCAAGTTCATATTATGATTTTTTTATTGATTTTGTGTGAAGCTATATTTTTGTGTTATTCGTAATAAATGTACATATTTTAAAAAAAACAGCTATTTTTAAACAGACTATGTTTGTCTGTTTTCAAGGGGGTGGTTTGCAGTGTTGATTGACATACTTACGTCCATTTCTGGCTTCGAGAGTAACCTGTACAAAAAAATATGAAAACAACACCGCATGGTTTTCTGTTTGTGTTATTCATTAAATTGAGGATTAAAACCCGAAATCTGAAAATGAAACGTATGTACAAGATAATAATTATGAGAATTTTTAAAGCAAATTCTACAAAATTGGTAGGCGGTTTCCAAAGAAACGTAACATACCCAGTGCCAGTGGATACTGACTTGTCTAATATCGCCAATTTCCGTCGCATCCAAACGCGACTTGCAAGCACTATTACTCGTCCCAAAGCTTCCATCCCTCCCAACTTTGCAATTTATCCACTGTAAGCACCCCCTGGGCTTCGCGACGAGTCAGTACGGTATAAGAAGAAGAGATAGACTGTCGTGTGTGTAAGCATTTAATCAAGCGACCATTACCAATCCAACCGCATTGCGATTCCCTGATACGGCACTTCCCAACCGATACACGTATCTTGGGGAGAGAGTATCGCGATGCACCGATACATCGGTGTATCGTTACGGGCCTACAGGCTTCGACACCCTTATAGTTTAAAGCCCCCACCACATGTCGGGGATCACATGTCGCCTATCGCAGAGATAGGCCTACTGACACCACCTCCAGTTCCATAGAAAGTTAAAAGTTATTTTCGGCACAATTATGTTGTTGCCGGAACGCAATTTAATTTGAGCGCACTCAAAAACGGAAACCGGACATTGCAAATAAAATCATTAAAATTATTTTCAACATTATTAATATGGGCAGATCATAAGCAGTCATAACTGAAATAGAAGGCGATCAATTGTATCCCAATTTGTTGTCGCTCTTGTTTGTGTTGATGATGTAAATATGTGTTGAATAGTTTTAGTCGATAACTTGAAATAAATTATAAAAATGAATTTATATTCTTTATATATCATTACATTAACCCATCCGAACATCCTGAGGCCGAAGGGCGCCAGACCCGGCGAGGCCAAAAACCATGGGTCGAAAAGCGCAAAACTTAAAGTGCAGGCCAAATCGGCCAAAAAGCATCGACCCGGACAGTACTTTTTACATGATTCTGTTTCATAATATAATTTATGACCCCTAACTGAAACTAGCCCAGTCCCCCAGACTAGTTGCAAAGGAGGGAGCATAAGCTATATTTCAGAAGCAAAGGTGTAGGCTTTTGTGCAAGAATCTGGACAGTACTGCTGAACTGTTGGGTAAAGGATTAACCGATAAACCGTTTATCTAACCTTAGTTAAAGTAGAAGACAACAGTTGTCAAAATAGTTTTTGCCTCCAAAACACAGCTTATGACCCCTGATTGAAACGGACGCTACCCACTCGTTTTAATCAGAAGTCATAAGATACGCTTTGGAAGCAAAAAATTAAGATAAAAACCTAAAAAAAAAATGGGAATGACGAATTTCGTGTATAGCGCTGGCCGATTTCTATAGTTATGTCACGTAAAGTGTCAAATGCAAAAATGAATATTACACAGTGATTAGACTTGAATATTTCTCCATTTGAACTTTATATGCCAAGATTTTAATGTGATTTTTTGTTTTTGTTACAAATTACAATTAATTGAATATGCTGATATATAAGCATTCCCAATAAATTATAACAAAATACAGAATAAATTTCAAAAAGATATTTAATAACATTTGATAAATAAAAGTTATCAGAAATGTTATAAACAACATCTCAAAAGTGTTATGCTTTATCAGACCAGTACCATTAATTAGCTCCGCCCATTCATAAAAAGTTCCTCTATAAATAGACACAGAGATCTTAATTGAATCGGATTAACAGTGACTGTATTATGTAATCATATGTAACAACTGGGGTAATTTGGAAGACTACTTTTACAGGGACTGTACACGTAATGAAACCAGTCATTTTCAGCTACCCAGTGGCCTCAAAAGCAGTATTTTCCAACCATCCCCCACCTACCTACCCATGGAGCATACCATCCCCCGTTTCTAAAATGCAAAATTTTTTTAATATGATTCCGTTTCATTTTTTAGTTACATGTCTGGTAACAAACTCGTGCAAAAATTACATTTTAAAAAATAGCCAATTTTTCAAAGCCAGTTTCCCATAATTCATCTGGGGATTTCCCCCTACGTATCAGACTCCAACTTTGGGACCAAAACTTCAAATTCTCTTGACCAACAAAAAGCCTAATGTAATCATATTTCTGATACTAAAAATATATCTCTATTTTACATGGCCTTAGTTTCAACACATACCCTATGTTTAGAATTTCACTTCTGTGCAATAGTGCAAAATTGTAGAGCAGAACCTAATCTTGGTACAAAGTGGCCACTGGCAGCCAACTTGAATTTTGGACTGCACCCAAAAACACTCGTTCTCGTCTCAAGGTGATAACAAAGGTACCCAAGAAGTTTCATGAAGTTCGGTTCATAAATACATCCACTAGCCCAAGCCGTATTGACATGTGTACTTACTGTGTATAAGTAGCACTGAGTAAATCTATGTTCATCTAATTGTTTATTTATTTAAGGTCACATATTTTTGCACAATGGCTAATCATGACCACAACATGAGTATCAACTCAAGACCAAGGGTGAGCGTTAATAAGCGATGTTGCCCATTTTAGAGAGGGTTTGCATCTCCCAAGCACTGGAGACTGGGTCCTATTTTACCAGTAAAACAGAGCCTGTTTCCTGCAGTGAACAGGCACTGCTTCACTTCCCGGCGTTCCCGCGGGGCAAAGTTCATCTAATTTGCATAATTTCTGCACAAGAAAAAATCCGTGTATTATATGTGATGAATTCCATGTTACTAAACGTTCACACAAAAATTTATTCAAATCAGAACTTTCATACAGAAGTTCTGTACAAAAAACTGATTGCACTAATTTAGGTACAAAATGGCTGCCTGAGGCCAACTTGAATTTCGGGCCGCACACCAAAATACTCGTTCCCATCCCATGGTGATAACAAAGGTACCTAAGAAGTTTTGTAAAGATCGGTTCAAAAATACAGCCTTTAGCCCGAGCCGTACTCAATTGGTGATGGACGGACAGATGTACAGACAGATGACAGGCCATGACAAAACCTCAAATTTGACTATGTAAAAGTTGAGCTGAAAATGATTAGACAGATAACATGGTGGCCATATTGAATTGGCTAGCTGGACCAAAATCGAAAGGAAGCATTATCTAGTCAACCACAAGTTATCCCTAAACTTATGATTTGATCAAATAAGTGGTTCATTAGTTATTTGACGGAAACCAAAAGTTAACAGATGCACATGGTGAAAACATAAACTCTGGGGCATAAAAGTCTGCTAAAGGTTTTCAGATTTTGGGCTCAGGCAGCTTGCTGAGCTCCATTTAAACAAAATTTAATCTTATCCACCCACATATACATCTGACTAAATTTGACAATTAGACTTGTTACTCATAGCCAGACTCCATTATACAGAATCAATGGAGCTTTTCACTTCTGCATATCTTCTTTGCTTTCGTGGAGACATATATAATAGAAGATTTTCTTCTAAATGGTAGCATACGAACTGAAAATGGGAATTTCCAGGTATCAGACATTGAAGTTTTTTAATTTTTGTAAAATTAGCAAAAAACGAAGAAACTCTAATGTCTTCTATTTAAAGATGAGTATGATGTCACCCAGGAATCTGTGTTGAACATCATATGGTATATTAAAATAGAATGAGTGAGAGATATGTCCAGAATTACAGGTGCATTATGTTTTCAGCTATAAGAGAATGACGTCACACGATGAAATCAACAGACTATAGATTACACTTTGCTACAGTCTTCAATTTAAGACTGGCAATGTGTGATAAGTGAAACATGGTTCCATGATAATCCAAATATGTGTTTTTGCAATTAGGCTTTCCCAAACCCAGTTTGGGAAAGACTCTTGTTATTCTTCTTTTTCAAAATTTTTCTTCTCTATTTTTTTTTTTTTCTCCTCCCTGAATTTTGTCTGTTGAACTGCTCGAAAACAAGCTGTACGATTTTGACCAAATTTGGCACACTTATGTAATGTCATAAAATCTAGTGAAATGCGGTATCCTCATATCTGTAACTTAGATGTGAGTCTTCCATGGAAGACGTGTGTCGCCTGGCGTTTCGGACAGAATTCTAAGTAGAAAAGGGGCATAACTCTGGGAAAAATACAGCGGATCAAAAAATAAAATAGGAGGTGCACAATGCCATTATGTGATAAAGAATCACTGAAAGTTTCATCAAAATCCATTCATAGGTTAAAGAGGAGTGGCAGATAAGAGAAAGTGTGGCGTTTCAGACAGAATTCTAAGTGGAAAAGGGCCATAACTCTGGAAAAAATACATCGGATCAAAAAATAAAATAGGAGGTGCACAATGCCATTATGTGATAAAGAATCACTAAAAGTTTCATCAAAATCCATTCATAGGTTAAAGAGGAGTGGCGGATAAGAGAAAGTGTGGCGTTTCAGACAGAATTCTAAGTGGAAAAGGGGCATAACTCTGGAAAAAATACAGCAGATCAAAAAATAAGATAGGAGGTGCACAATGCCATTATGTGATAAAGAATCACTGAAAGTTTCATCAAAATCCATTCATAGGTTAAAGAGGAGTGGTGGATAAGAGAAAGTGTGGTGTTTCAGACAGAATTTTAAGTGGAAAAGGAGCATAACTCTGGAAAAAATACAGCGGATCAGTAAATAAAATAGGAGGTGCACAATGCCATATTATGTGATAAAGAATCACTGAAAGTTTCATCAAAATCCATTCATAGGTTAAAGAGGAGTGGCGGATAAGAGAAAGTGTGGCGTTTCAGACAGAATTCTAAGTGGAAAAGGGGCTTAACTCTGGAAAAAATACAGCGGATCAAAAAATAAAATAGGAGGTGCACAATGCCATTATGTGATAAAGAATCACTGAAAGTTTCATCAAAATCCATTCATAGGTTAAAGAGGAGTGGCGGATAAGAGAAAGTGTGGCGTTTCAGACAGAATTCTAAGTGGAAAAGGGGAATAACTCTGGAAAAAATACAGCGGATCAGTAAATAAAATAGGAGGTGCACAATGCCATTATGTGATAAAGAATCACTGAAAGTTTCATCGAAATCCATTCATAGGTTAAAGAGGAGTGGCGGATAAGAGAAAGTGTGGCGTTTCAGACAGAATTCTAAGTGGAAAAGAGGCTTAACTCTGGAAAAAAAAAAGCGGATCAAAAAATAAAATAGGAGGTGCACAATGCCATTATGTGATAAAGAATCACTGTAAGTTTCATCAAAATCCATTCATAGGTTAAAGAGGAGTGGCGGATAAGAGAAAATGTGGCGTTTCAGACAGAATTCTAAGTGGAAAAGGGGCATAACTCTGGAAAAAATACAGCGGATCAAAAAATAAAATAGGAGGTGCACAATGCCATTATGTGATAAAGAAACACTGAAAGTTTCATCAAAATCCATTCATAGGTTAAAGAGGAGTGGCGGATAAGAGAAAGTGTGACGCGGACGACGCAAGACGACAAAAGTAATCCCTATGTGTCGCTCCCCACCTCGTCGGCGACACAAAAATGCGGGTTTTCAAAATATTCTGCCAAAACCTTCAAAATTTCACCATTTTTCGAATGTCTCAAAATTATTCACAGTTATTTAGCTCAAATTTTCCACACACTGAGAGCATAATATGATACACCACAATCACCACTCAGATCTTTCAACTTTAACCCCCACAGGCCAAAAATGACATAAATATAGAATTTTTCTTCAAAATTGACCAACTTCAAGGGCAAATTTCTCCAATAACATGGTTGTTGTAACAATTACTTTGGTTTGGAAGGATGCAACAATGATCGCGGAAGAAAGTTACTGTTTACTTTTTAATCTCAGCTTTAACCCTCAAGCACAATGAGGGTGAGAATAAGAGTACCATTTGAAAATGCCAAAATTAGCCAACTTTGGTTGCTTTTTCCATCATTTACGAAAGGGGTTAATTTCAAACACTTTTCGTGTACGTATTCACAATTAACTGCTGAGCATATTTGCTGTTGTAAGTTTAGTTGCAAAGTTTAACCCTATCCCATTCTGGTTGCATAAAAGTAGGTACCGTCCAAAAAAACTCCAATTTTTTCAGAATTTGGTAAGTTTAGGTGACGATTTACTCTATTTTTAATTGCTTGAGCTCTGAATGTTTTCTATAGCTGCTTGCAGCAGTTAAAGTATGACAAATTTTGTTCTATATGTTATTATTAAAAGTTTAACCCTTGGCAGATTTGAGACTTCCCATAAGCGTACTGTCGGAATATTTGTTATTTTCGCCAACTTCAAGAGCAATTTTTTCTAATTACAGGTAGTTGTAATAATTATTTTGGTATGGCTAGATGCAACAATGATTGTGGAAGAAAGTTACTGTTTACTTCTTAATCTCAGATTTAACCCTCTAGCACAATGAGGCCGAGAATAAGAGTACCGTTTGAAAATGCCAAAATTAACCATTTTTGATTGCCTTTTCTATCATTTTGGAAAGGGTTAATTTCAAACACTTTTCATGTACGTATTCACAATTGACTATCGAGCATATCTGCTGTTGTTAGTTTGGTTGTAAAGTTTAACCTTATCCCATTCTGGTTGCATAAAAGTAGGTACCGTCCAAACAAATTCCAATTTTTTCAATTTGGTAAATTTAGGTGGTGATTTACTCCATTTTTAATTGCTTGAGCTCTGAATGTTTTCTATAGCTGCTTGCAGCAGTCAAAGTATGACAAATTTTGTTCTATATGTTATTATTAAAAGTTTAACCCTTGGCAGATTTGAGACTTCCCATAAAGGTACTGTCAAAATAATTGTTATTTTCGCCAACGTTTACATGCACTTTCTCAGAACTGGAGCCATACTGTCTCAAAAACTTTTCCATGAGAGGATTGGGCCTTCATCCAAGAACAATTTTGCTGTTATATATTTTATTCGAAGTTTTAACCTTCACCCAGTTTTCGGGCCTTGAATTTGAGTGCCCTAAAATTCTTCATAAAATTGGCTAATTTGGAGCTCACTTTTCTTTCATTTTCGAAAGGAATATCGAAAAATGATTTACATGTTCGTATTTACAATTGCCTACTGAGCATATTTGCTGTTGTAAGTTTCATTGTAAAGTTTAACCCTATGCTCGTTCTGTTTGCATAAAGATAGGTGCAGTCCAAAAAAACTATCGTTTTCAGAATTTGGTAAGTTTAAGTGCCGATTTACTCCATTCCTAATTGATTGAGCGCTGAACGTTTTCTATGGCTGTATGCAGCAGTCATAGTATGACAACTTTTGTTTTATATGTCATTATTAAAAGTTTAACTGTTGGCAGATTCGAGACTGCCCATATGGGTATGGCCGGAATAATTTTAATTTTCATAAAATCACTGAATATTGATAGGCTGTGCAGTGGAAGTTTGGAATAGAATATCCGAAAATGCTTTCGAAATTCGGATTCACAGTTCAATTCCAAGAATATTTTCTGTTATAAGGTTGCTGTAAAGTTTAACACAATCCCTGTCTCAGATGCATAATGGTAGATGCCGTCGAAAAAACCTCATTTTTTCAGAATTTCGTAGGTTTAAGTGACAATTTACTCCATTCCTAATTCATTGAGCACTGAATGTTTTCTATGCCTGCATGCAGCAAGCATAGCATGACAACTTCTGTTTTATACTTCATTATCAAAAGTTTAACCCTTGGCATATTTAGGAGTTCCCATGTAGGTATAGTCAGAATAATTGTTATTTTCGTAAAAATCAATCCCTGAATATATTGGTAACCGTGCAGTGGCCTTTCAGTGTTGATACATGAAGCCGCAAATAGTTAAGGTTGAAAAGTTCATCAAATAGACAAATATAATACCTAACTCAGCCGGTGACAGGTAAATAATGAATGGAAAAGTTATTGAGTTGAGAATAAAGTAGGGACGAATCAGGCCCTCAGGTTCCATCTGATCCATGGTATTTCCACACGGTCTCGGCACTTGACAAAGATACTAAACTGTCGGGGATGGACAGTAGAAAACATTCTGAGAATTTCAAGTTGCTGCCTTGCATGGTCGGGACATAATTGGCGTATATCCGACATTGTATCTGTTCAATTTGAATGTCAAATTAGCCTAATAATTAAGTTTACTACAAGTCAAATTTCAGGGTCACCTTAAATAATACTGCAGTTTATATTAATATTGTTATGCCGTCTCAGCCTGAACCTGTACTTCCCAGAGGGTGAGGCAATTTAACAATTCCCTTCATATTCTGTGCAAAATTATCTATAAGGAAAATTCCCCCCCTTGTATTGTTTATATAACTTCATGTCATTCATATTCAATAGGCTAGAAAGTTAGGTGGATGGGCCCTGCCTCATCAATTATCTAAGTTTTTAACCCATTTCTGCAAGAGAAACAAGAGCTGGACTTTCGTCCGGTGCATACCCCCACATGGTGTACCGCCTAGTGTGGGCATACCTATGACCAACAAATATCATTTATGAACATTCTCGTATGGATTGACGGACGGATGCACAGATGGACAGACGCAATACAGTATACCCCCCCCCCCCCCTTCCATTTTCTTTGAGAGTTTTCAACAATTTCCAACATTTTTAAGTCAAAAGGTATGGTAAATTGTTTGGTGTTTGGAAGTTTTATGCAATGAGGCAGAAGGATTTGTCATAGGCAAACTGCATGCCATATTTCACTGAAATCCGATAACCCCAATCCAGTATGCCTCCCCCCTCCCATTTTCTAAAATGGGGTGAGGTGGGAGGATAACCAGACATGGGCATCTTTACCCCCACCCCCACTCCAACTTTGTCAAAATCCCTGTGTGCTTCATAGAATCTTTGAAGTGAAATCATTTAGTCTGTATGGATTTGCCTTGTTACAATTTAACCCTTAAGGGCCTGGACATGTGTCCTGAATTTCCACCAGCCCACAGCCTTTGTATCCAAGACAGTAACTAGAAACCACTGCCCAGATAATTTGCCTATTGTCAGTAAAACCTCCTCATTATGGCATGTTAAGGGGACATGTTCTGAGGTTGTAAAAATCGGAAATAGGCCTTTAATTGGTTAAGTGCGAGAAGCCACTGTCAGGGCTTTAAATGAAAGTGTCAATGACACTGTAGCTCAACTTGTCAAGACAAAGACATGTACATGTATAGTATGTGACACAGCAATGACAAACATCTAAGTAATGACCTGATAACAAAGGTACATATAAAGTATTGTAACGGTCTGTACATAAATACTGACCGTTGCCTGTAACAAATGTATAGGTAAAGTATTGTAAAGGTGGGTGACAGTCAGATGCTGAACTAGAAAAAATCTTTGAGTCCCAGAGTGGGTCTGACTGAACCCCAAAATATTTGTTCTCATAGCACAGTGATAACAAAGGCACCCCAAAACACACTCGTTCCTGTCCCAAGGTGAAAACAAAAGTACTCAAGAAGTTTTGTGAAGATCAGTTCATAAATACGAGCTGTATAGAACTTGTGACAAAAAACTGATTGGACCTAATTTCAGTACAAAATGGCCACTGGCAGCCATCTTGAATTTTGGACCGTACCCAGAAACACTCATTCTCATCCCAAGGAGATAACAAAGGTACCCAAGAAGTTTTGTAAAGATCGGTTCATAAATACAGCCTCTACCCTGAGCCGTATTGACATGTGTGCTTATATTGTGTAAGTAGCACTGAATAAATCAAAGTTCATCTAATTTGCATAATTTCTGCACGAAAAAAAACCCCTTACAATATGTGATGTATTCCATGTTACTAAACATTCATACAAAAATTTATTCAAATCAGAACTTTCATACAGAAGTTCTATACAAAAGACTGATTGCACTAATTTTGGTACAAAATGGCTGCTGGTGGCCATCTTGAATTTCGGACCACACCCCAAAACACTCATCTCTCATCCCACGGTGATAACAAAGGTACCCAAGAAGTTTCGTAAAGATTGGTTCATAAATATGGCCTCTAGTCTGAGCTGTATAGAAGTTGTGTACAAAAAACTGATTAGACCTAATTTCGGTACAAAATGGCCACTAGCAGCCATCTTGAATTTTAGACCGCATCCAGAAACACTCGTTCCCGTCCCAAGGTGATAACAAAGGTACCCAAGACATTTCGTGAAGATCAGTTCATAAATACAGACTCTAGTCTGAGCCGTATTGACATGTGTACTTACTGTGTGTAAGTCGCACCGAAAAAATCAAAGTTCATCTAATTTGCATAATTTCTGCACGAGAAAAAAACCCGTATTATATGTGATGCATCCCATGGTACTAAACATTCACACAAAAAAATTATTCAAATCAGGGCTTTCATATGGAAGTTCTGTGCAAAAATCTGATTGCACCTAATTTTGTACAAAATGGCTGCCATCGGCCATCTTGAATTTCGGACCAGACCCCAAAACACTCGTTCTCGTCCCATGGTGATACCAAAGGTACCCAAGAAGTTTCGTAAAGATCGGTTCATAAATACGGCCTCTAGCCCAAGCCGTATTGGCATTTGCACTTACAGTGCTGAAAGTAACCCCAAAAAACATCAAAATTAGTCTAATTTGCACAATTTACGTACGAGAAAAAAACCTGTATTATATGTGATGTATCCCATGGTACTAAACATTCATACAAAAAATTATTCAAATCAGAGCTTTCATATGAAAGTTCTGTACAAAAAACAGATTTCTGCATCGTCGGTACAAAATGGCAGCTGGCAGCCATCTTGAATTTCGGACCGCACCCAAAAACACTCGTTCTCGTCCCACGGTCATAACAAAGGTACCCAAGAAGTTTCGTAAAGATCGGTTCATAAATACGGCCTCTAGCCCGAGCCATAGCAGCTTGGCACTTACAGCTCTGAAAGTAACACTAAATAAATCAAAGTCAGTCTAATTTGCATAATTTACGCACGAGAAAAAACCCCGTATTATATGTGATGTATCCCATGGTACTAAACATTTATACAAAACTTTATTCAAATCAGAACTTTCATACAGAAGTTCTGTACAAAAAACTGATTTTTGCATCATCGGTACAAAATGGCCACTGGCAGCCATCTTGAATTTCGGACCACACCTAAAAACACTCGTTCCCGTCCCAGGGTCATAACAAAGGTACACAAGAAGTTTCGTAAAGATCGGTTCATAAATACGACCTCTAGCCCGAGCCATAGCTAATTGTTGACGTACGGACAGACGGCCAGACGGCCAGACGGGCCATGACAATAGCTCAAATTTGACTTTGTCAAAGTTGAGCTAAAAATGAGGGTACCAAAGCAAAATTCAACATTTTCCATGCTCACGTATCATATTCAGTCAAACACAAATAATATTTTGTTTTTATCAATTTGTTTTACTATAAATTACTGAAGAGTGCCTGAGGCACTCTCCAATAATTTGTTCGAAAACATTTTGAATAACAACTTCAAATCACCCAAAATAACCTAGCCCTCAACCAGTTAATGGAGTTAAGGGAGAGAGCCTGTTGACACTCTGCCGTAAATTGTAACAAGGCAAAGACACAAGAAGAAATGTTGAAAGCCAAAAATTATTTAGCACTCTACCAGTTAAAATGATGATTGCTAAACAGTCTTTATCAGAAGGCGATGCATTAAAAAATCAGGACTATTCTGCCTAACTGTATCTGTTTAGCAACATCAAAATTTCACGATATCCAATGATATAATACTAAAAAAAGTTGAAAACCACTGATTTTTCTAGACATAAAATAATAATTTTAAAACTGTATTTTAACTTTTGAAGGTCTTGACAACTTTCCAAAAATTTCAGTTGCATCATAATGCATCTGTCTAGAGGCATAACAGATATTCCCAGTGCAGTCTTGGATGCCAGTACTGACAGCCAAAACTTGACCAATGTCCACTACTTTTGTAAGTTTCTTCTTGTCTGGAAAAAGTGCACATGTTGGGCTACCTGTTCTGGGATCACAAAATTTATCAAAGTCAGAAATAAGCCCTTTAGGGATAAAAATCTACAAAAGTCATGATCATGAACTCACTAGATTCCCCAGAGTTACTTCTTGAGAACTGTTTGCCAAGCTGATGCTGCTTTTCTCTTGTGGCATCTTCCTGCCCTTCCGTACCAGTTTTAGTGTCAGTCTGCTCTTTTTTGTCTCCCTGTTCGTCTCGAATAATTTTTATCCGTGATGGTAAATCTTTGAAAGTTTTCATATACTCTGGTTGTTCAGGTGGTGGCCAGATAGCTGAAGCACCTTTGGGCTTCTCCCCTATAAAAAAGAAAGCATCACTTACTTCAGTTACCCTTCTTCAAATTTTCTACACAATAATCATAGGCACAAGTGAGCCAAAAACACACACCTGGATCAATCAAAGAATAAGGGTATTAGTGTTTTGGGATCAGAAAACTGAGGGCAAAAGGGAAGTCTAATCTTGTATCTGTATGCGTTCTGCAATGACTGTCACCAGCAGGCTCTAAAAAATGATGTCTGTTTTGAAAACCCCACTCCCAGCACACATTCTACATTTGGCATGAGATTATGTTGAAAAACAACAAAATGGCTCACCTCTAAAAATACTACTAGGTTGGTTAAAATTCTGGGTTGAAGTTTTTGTTGTTGACAAATTGGGGGATTTCTGGTTGTGTGTCCTTACATACACACAAACAGATGTAAACATTAAGGAAAACAGAACATTCGATTGTAATAAAAATTTGTTTTATTGCCAGATATCAAAAGATTCTGTCTGGTGGTTCTTAAAACGGTCTTTGAGGAATATTCCACATATTTCACCAGGCCTGGCATTCTTTATGAAAGTGTCAATGACACTGTAGCTCAACCTGTTAAGACATGTACATGTATAGTATGTGACACAGCAATGACAAACATCTAGGTAATGAGCTGATAACAAAGGTACATATAAAGTATTGTGACGGTCTGTAATAAATGTATAGGTAAAGTATTGTAAAGGTGGGCGACAGTCAGATGCTAAACTAGAAAAGAAATCTTTGAGTCCCAGAGTGGGTCTGACTGAACCCCAAAATATTTGTTCTCATAGCACAGTGATAACAAAGGCACCCCAAAACACTCGTTCCTGTCCCTGGGTGATAACAAAGGCACCCAAGAAGTAATGTGAAGATCAGTTCATAAATAAGGCCTCTAGCCCGAGCCGTATAGAAGTTGTGTACAAGAAACTGATTGGACCTAATTTTGGTACAAAATGGCCACTGGCAGCCATCTTGAATTTTGGACCGCGCCCAGAAATACTCGTTCTCGTCCCAAGGTGATAACAAAGGTACCAAAGAAGTTTTGTGAAGATCAGTTCATAAATACAGCCTCTAGCCCGAGCCGTATTGACATGTGCACTTACTGTGTATAAGTAGCACTGAATAAATAAAAGTTTATCTAATTTGCATAATTTCTGCACGAGAAAAAAAAACGTATTATACGTGATGTCTTCCATGTTACTAAACATTCAAAAATTTATTCAAATCAGAACCTTCATATAGAATTTCTGTATCAAAAACTGATTGTACCTAATTTTGGTACAAAATGGCCGCTGGAAGCCATCTTCAATTTCGGACCGCACCCAAAAACACTCGTTCCTGTCCCAAGGTGATAACAAAGGTACCCAAGAAGTTTCATGAAGATCGGTTCATAAATACAGCCTCCAGCCCTAGCCGTATTGACATGTGAACTTACAGTGTATAAGTAACACTGAATAAATCAAAGTTCATCTGATTTGCATAATTTCTGCACGAGAAAAAAACCTGTATTATATGTGATGTATTCCATGTTACTAAACATTCTACAAAAATTTATTCAAATCAGAACTTTCATACAGAAGTTCTGTACAAAAAACTGATTGCACTAATTTTGGTACAAAATGGCTGCTGGTGGCCATCTTGAATTTCGGACTGCACCCAAAAACACTCGTTCTTGTCCCACGGTGATAACAAAGGTACCCAAGAAGTTTCATAAAGGTCGGTTCATAAATACGGCCTCTAGCCTGAGCTGTATAGAAGTTGTGTACAAAAAACTGATTGGACCTAATTTTGGTACAAAATGGCCACTGGCAGCCATCTTGAATTTTGGACCGCACCCAGAAACACTCGTTCTCGTCCCGAGGTGATAACAAAGGTACCCAAGAAGTTTTGTGAAGATCGATTCATAAATACAGCCTCTAGCCCAAGCCGTATTGAATTGTTGACGGACAGACGGACGACGGGCCATGGCATAACCTCAAATTTGACTTACTTCATAGTTGAGCTAATAAAAAATGAGTGGATATTTGAACTAAATAAATATATATTATTTAATTAACTTTCATGCATTTTATTCATCAAGAATCATTATTTAAGTGAAGGTGGATGTCAAGAGGTGATGTACTTAAGTCACCTATCTTTGCCTCGGCACTCGTAAATTGACCGTGCAGCTAAACTGAAATGAATAAAACAGAAAAAAAACATGTGGATATAAGTGAAATATTTATAATAAAAGACTCTTTTATTTAATATAATTCACTTGAATACATATCTTTTTGTTTCATTCATTATGAACAGGAGTCTCAAGACCCAAATTTTAACTTAGTGCAACATACCAAAGATTTTAGTTGGGAGGTATTTCTATCCAATTTCTGGGGACCTCATTCTGCAAATATCAGACTGCTTATTTTCAGGCCTGTTCTGATCCATCAAACAAGTTTTGACTCATTTGGTGTTGGTTCCAAGGTGATATGTCATACCATGCCTGAAGAACTTGGACAATTTTAAGTCAATTCCTTGAATTTGGGTACCGGGTAATTGTTTGTCCATCACACAAAGACAAGGAATTATCACTTGTATTCAGAAAGAAAATTGAAACAATAAGCATAAAATTGAAGACCAATTTTTATTTCAAACATAGATTTAAAAATAGGTTCAGCAGGAATTGTAAATAGGCTAAAATCGGTCTTACCAAAGTTAATATCAGAAACCTAACTGGGTTTCATGAAAAATGGGTTTATTTGTGAATCAACCAGATTACGACTAACAGAGGCTTGATTGGAAAAATGTAGCTTCTTAACATTCCAGGACTATTGGTTTTAGTAGATTTAGATTTCTGATTCCCTCGAATGAGTCTTCATTGAGAAGATATTAAGATTTCTGAATTTCGGTAGTTCAGTTATACAGTAGTTTGAAAAATACACACTTTTTCTGCAAAAACCAAAGCGAACAATAATTTTTTTTGTATTGTCTTATTGTATACGGATCATGTGCATGAAGTATTTAACTATTTCTTTTTTTACGTTTAGGTTATTTCTGGGCAATAATTTGTGTTTTTAATATTTTTGTTAGTAAACTGTAGGTGTGCAATAAATACAGAAGACCATACGTGTTCAAACTGTCATTTTGTACCACACTTAATTGAGTTCAATATTATCCCTCCGCCAAAATCGATTAATAATTTTTTAGTAAACTGAAGGCATGCAATAATTACAGAACAGCATACGCGTTTGAACTGTCATTTTTTACCGCACTCGATCGATTTTGGAGCAGGGATCATATTGAACTCGAAACCTTCGGCTTTTCGTTCAATACAGTGGAACCCACTTAATTGGATATCTCTCAACTGAACAACCCTGTTAATTGAATATAATTTCCCAACACAAAACCATTTACCATACCTTCAGTACAAATTTGACCTGTTAATTGAATATAGGTTATAGAGTAAACTCCTGTTAATTGAATAAAAAATCTTCTAACCTGTCGAGAAATTACCCGGAGTCTCCCCAGTTTTCCTTGATTAAAAGACCTATTTGGCCTCAGTACATCCAATACAGACATTTCATCTATTGTATCTTGTTTGACAGAGCTCATGGAGCTCTGTCAAACAAGATATAATAGAATAATGCTAGGTTTATCTCTAGAATACAGGTAAGTGACACAATCCCTGTTAATTGAATACTCCTGTTAATTGAATACTTTTCATTGGCAAAGTGGCTATTCAATTAACAGGGTTCCACTGTATTATCCCTCCACCCCAAACATATTTTGTGCGATAAAAACTGACAGTTCGAACGTGAATGACGTTCTGTCTATATAGTAATATTTCTGGCTGCATACTACATAATGGCCCCTTCTCAGAGTTCTTTGAACTGAAGCATGGTGTTAGGTGGATCCACCATCCCTTATCTATTCAGTCTATTTGCTGTAATCTCAAGTGTAGTAATAAGTGTAGTAATAGAAATATAATCCTAAAATTAAGGGTATTGAAATCAAAGATTCCAAAAATATAATAAATTGATATACAGATGATTGCAGTCTTTTCCTTGAAAAACTTGAATGTAACTTTAAAGACGCTCAACTCTTTTTGGATTGTATGTCTCTGGTCTCCAGGTGAATTTTGAAAAAAAAAACCAACTGGTTTGGATGGTAGGTTGGGGAAGTTAAACAGTAGAACTGAATACAGAAAAGCCTATTAAATGGAACCATAATAGTTGTTTCACCATACTCGATAACAAATATAATGAAGGTATCCCACACACCTACGCCATTGGGCCAAGGAATGGCGTTAATAGAAGTTGCATAACTTGTTCTCCAATCCTTATAAAACAAATAAGATTAAATACAATAAACATAATTTACTGGAACCACTTCGTCTGAACAGAAAGGACTTTTAGCATTGTTTAATAACTGACAATTTTTTTAAAACTCCAATTGCACTGAAGAAGTTGAAAAAGTTAAGAAAATTGGCTCTCCTAATATTGATAATTCTCTTACAGTTATACCAACCCCTTTTGTGATGATTCAGGAAATAAATTCTATCTGTATTTTATTCATTTTTTATTTATTATCTGGTAATAGAGATTAGATAAAATGATAAGCTCTTCTGAAAATGGTGGTCTGAAATTTCACCACCTTAGTACACCCTGGAGCTCCAAAAACTGTGAGACCCAAAACATTTTTACCCAGTGGGAAACCCTTTCTCTTGAAAATTTAGAATAATATGGTTTTAACCACATTTGGTATCTCCACAACGGAAATAAATGTAGAAAAATGCCGATAGGATCACCGATCCAATGTCGAGTTGTGACAGCACAAAAGTGGGTTTAATCATTACCAACTTATCGCCCGGAAACCAATTGTTTACAATTTACTATGTGAAGGGTCACTGTGACCTTGACCTTTGACCTAGTGATTCTGAAATAAATAGGGTTCTTTCTTGCACCAATGCCAACCTACCTATGAAGTTTCATGAACATAGGTGGAACCAATGTTGAATTATCATTTGGAAACCAATTGTTTATGATTTATGTTCAAGGTCACTGTGACCTTGGCCTTTGACCTAGTGAGTCCAAAATAAATAGGGGTCTTCCACTCACCAAGGCCAACCTACCTATGAAGTTTCATGAATGTGGGTCAAACCATTATCAAGATATCATCTGGAAACCAATTGTTTACGATTTACTATGTTGAAGGTCACTGTGACCTTGATCTTTCACCTAGCGAGTCCAAAATAAATAGGGTTCTTCATCTCATTGATGCCAACCTATGAATTTTCATGAACATGGGTCAAACCATTATCAAGTTATCATCTGGAAACCAATTGTTTTGATTTACTGTGTTCAGGGTCACTGGACCTTAACCTTTGACCCAGTGAGTACAAAATAAATAGGGTTCTTCCTCTCATGAAGGCCAACCTACATATGAAGTTTCATGAATGTGGGATGAACCGTAATCAAGTTATCATCCGGAAGCCAACTGTTTATAATTTACTATGTTCAAGGTCACTGTAAACTTGACCTTTGACCAAGCAAGTCCAAAATTAATAGGGTTCTTCCTCTCACCGATACCAAACTACCTATAAAGTTTCATGAACATGGGTTGAACCATTATCAAGTTATCATCCAGAAACCAACTGTTTATGCCCGCCCGCCCAACCGCCATTCATCAAACTATAAGTTGAGTTTGACTTCATCACAACTTAACTAAAAACTCTTGAACCCTTTTTGGAAAAATGTTGTCAATTTGTTGGCTCAGTTAAAACCAGACTAAGAACTAACCACATCAAATATCTTTTCTCAGCCTCTTCCACAATATTAAAATAAAACTTCAGTTTCTTTTAAACATTTTTTTAAAAAGTCATATCATTTATGAATGACGTAGTTGATACTAATGGAATTTGCACACTCTTGAGCAACTTCAGAAAAAACATGATATCAGCATCTCCTTTATAATCTGTTCTGGAATATAAGCACAATTGAATATTCAGAAACATTTAGTTGAATATTCTAGAATATTTAGAAACTTTTTTAGTTGAAAAGTCTAGATTATTTCCAAAGAAAACAAAATCTGCTGATTTCATTGGCTAAGATGTCTGAGGTAAATAATGGTTCTTATTGCTTTTGATTATTTACACCCTGCTCTAGCCAGATGTAAAAACAGTAATATGGAATGCTTCAGTGCTGTGATTAGTTTTAAAAAGTTCACAGAAAGCCAGCAAACTGTACAAATACGAATTTAAAGAAAGGAAAAAAATATCAACAGGCACAATTTGACAAATAAATAAAATGATCGTAAATGAAATTTTATTACTTGGTTATTTTTTAAGAAAATCAAAATAACTTTGAATGGAACTAATTCTGAAAGCGTAGTTACCAATAAATCTTTAAAAAATGTAATTCGTTTTTTTTTTAAATCAGCGTCTGTCAAATCAAAATGGCTTCAAAAAGATTTGTGTTGAACACAGAACAAGAAATATTGGAGAAAAGAGCTAATATTGTACCCATAAATACAGTTAAAGCAAACAAAAATTGTGCTGAAATGTTGCAAGATTATTTAAAAGAAAAATCCTGCGATAGTGCCTTTGAAAATTTGACTCTGGAAGAGCTAAATGATGTGCTTCAACATTTCAACCTGGATGCACATACGTCAGATGGAGAACAGTACAAAACGTCGTCTTTGGAAAACTTCAGATATGGACTGAACAGACATCTCAAATCACTGCCTTATTTAAAAACATTTGACATTATTAAAGATAAGGCATTTTATTCCGCAAATGAAGTGTTTAGTTTGGAAATAAATCTGTATCCTTTCTATAAGACAATAAAAATTGAAATTTATTACATGTTAGGTGGGGGTGGGGATAAGTTATAAAATTGAAATATATTTTTCTTGGTTACCTGGGTGGCAATGTTGAATTTGTTTTTTTTTTTTGGGGGGGGGGGGGGGGGGGAGAGGAAAAAAACATAGTGTTTCGAAATAAATCTGTCATCCTTGCTATAAGAGAATAAAAATTGAAATTTATTAGGTTTTGGGGAGGGGGGTTGGGGGTTGGGGGGGGGGTGGTGAGGTCACAATATAAAATTTAAATAACTTTTTCACAGTTACCTTTCGTGGCAATGTTGAATGATGAAATTGGTAATTTTTTTTTTTTTTTTTTTTTCTGGGGGAGGGGGGGGTAACATAGTTTGGAAATGAATCCCGTTATCCTTGTGTCTTCTAGGGTGTATGGGAATTTACACATGGGAATTGGCACAATGATAACTAATAAGGGAATAGATACAAGGATAACTAATTATATTCTTCATGAATATTGTAGAAAAGTCTAGAATAACTGATGGTCATGAAAGAAGGGTTATTCACGCCACCACGCTCCCCTCTGGCTTTTAAGGAAAGTCTAAAGATAAATACTGATCATTTATTGGTCCTGTTCATCTTTAATATATTCTTTTTTCATGTCTGAAATAAATGTCCACCTTGTATTTATAGGCTGGGAGTATTAAATGATCTTTTCTGTGCCCTTTTGGAAAATTTGCATAAACTTGATTTGAAAAACTTGAGTGTGTTCATATAGATTAAACAATATTTTAAACAATATTTCAACCTGCAGCCATCATTAAAAAAGATTTATTTATTTATTTATTGAGGTTTAACAACACTTTTGACAGCCAGGGTAATTGGGATTAAGTGTCTTGCCGAAGGACACAATGGGGTTGCCGCAGATGGGAGTTGAACTTAGGACCTCTGGACTTGCAGTCTGCATCTCGACCTACTGAGCCACCGTTCTCCATCATTAAATGAAAAGTGTCGATGACACTGTAGCTTAACTTGTCTGTGTGTTGTGTTTGATGAAAAGGTTAATATTCAATGTTTATGAAAGGATTATGAAATAAGACAAGAATTGTGATAATTGGGAATATGTTAATTTCTGTTCCCTGTATGCTGTTTTCAATAAAAATAATATGAGGTGTAGATTGTACTAAAGAATTGGGGGCTGGGTAAATGCAGCCCTCACAGTTAATGTATGTGGCCCTCACAGTTAATGTATGTCAACGAAATTGACCAAGTTACAGTGAAATTATTCCAAAACAAGTCATCCTATCAAGTTACAATGAAATCCCTTCATAAATATGGCCTGTAGACTGTGCTAAAGGTTTTCAGGCTTCAAGCATGTGTGGCCATCATGGTTGACAGTTTGCAACCAAAATGGGGACATCCTCATCTAGACATTATACTGAGTCATCCTATCAAGTTACAACGAAATTCCTTCATAAATACGACCTGTAGTCTGTGCTAAAGGTTCTCAGGCTTCGTGCCCCTGTAGCAACCACAGTTGACCAATCATGACCAAAAGGGGACGTTCTCATCTAGACATTATATGGAGTCATCCTACCAAGTTATAATGAAATCCCTCCATAAATACGACCTGTAGACTGTGCTAAAGGTTTTTGGGTTTTGGACTCGGCAGCCATCACAGGTGAAAGATTGCGACCAAAAGGGGACGTTCTCATCTTGACATTGTATGGAGTCAACCTACCAAGTTACAATGAAATCCTTCTATAAATACGACCTGTAGTCTGTGCTAAAAGTTTTTCGGGTTTTGGGTTCGGGCAACCTTCATGGTTGAATGATTGCGACAAAAGGGACATTCTCATCTAGGAATTATCTGGAGTAATCCTATCAAGTTACACTGAAATCCCTTCATAAATACGACCTGTAGACTGTGCTAAAGGTTTTCAGGCTTGGGCCCCTGTAGCAATCACAGTTGACCAATCACGACCAAAAGGGGATGTTCTCATCTAGACTGATCTAGACATTATATGGAGTCATCCTACCAAGTTACAATGAAATCCCTCCATAAATACGACCTGTAGACTGTGCTAAAGGTTTTTGGGTTTTGGACTTGGGGTGTCATCATGAGTGAATGATCGCGACCAAAAGGGGATGTTCTCATCTAGACATTATATGGAGTCAACCTACCAAGTTACAATGAAATCCCTCCATAAATGCGACCTGTAGTCTGTGCTAAAGGTTTTCGGGTTCTGGGCTTGAGCAGTCATCACGGTTGACAAATCGCGACCAAATGGAGAGTTTTTCATCTAGATATTATAAGGAATCATCCTACCAAGTTCCAATGAAATCCCTCCATATTAAATATGACCTGTAGACTGTGCTAAAAAGTTTTTGGGTTTCGGGCTTGGGCAGCCATCACGGTTCATAGATCATGACCAAAAGTGAACATTCTCATCTAGATATTACACAGAGGCATCCTACCAAGTCACAAGGGAATCCCTTCATAAATTTGGGCAGCCACCACGGTTGACCAATCGCGACCAAAAGGGGATGTTCTCATCTAAACATGACCTCAAACCTGCATATGAAATTTAGTGACGATCGAACAATAACTACGGGGTGTAGCCTCTGCTAAAGGAAAATGTGAACAGACTCACAGACTAACAGACTTCCACACGTGATGGCCAGGCCTGAAAATAAGCTGTCTGACATTTGCAGAAAGAGGTCCCCAGAAGGTGATGCTATACTATACAGTGGGACAATATATCCTCGGGGTACCTCTTTCTGTTTAGTTTTGAGACCCTGATTCAGATTGAGGTTCACAGAGGGTAAATGTAGTAATGCTACCCTGCTGTGCATCTAGACTGAATGATTGCGACAAAAGGGACATTCTCCTCTTAGAGAATGTTATTTTCTGGCTTGGTGATGGCAATAGCTTATCTTGACTTTGTCAAGTTAAGCTAAAAATAAGTGTATACAATACAAAATGTAATATTTGCACATAAATTAATTTAAAATATATCAAATTAAACAAATTTACTTCTGAAAGAAATAATGTCTGCGCCTAAACTAGGGGATATTTTACCCCAAAACAGTTAGTTAGTGGAGGGGGTGTGTGTTCTGTATGAGGCACATCACAGTTGTAGAGAATATTGTACTCAAAGGCTTCACTAAACTTTTTGTGCATCTTGCTTCAAAATCAGTTATGGGCCGCTTCAACTGACGTGCACTGACATATATAACCTTTTGAATTTCCAGTGGCAGGGAAAGACGATAAAAACTCTCTGACAAATTAATGCGAAACAAATGATAGGTGTTATAAGACAATATAAGCCCTAAATTTGGGGAAACATTTATTTGGAATGTATTAGCCCACTTTTATGGATTGTCATCAATACTGATGTTTAATCAGGCTTGTTTTCCTCAAAACAAATTCAAGGGTTGTTTTGCTTTCGAACAAATTGCAAGACTTTTTACCAAAATAAAATTCCAAAGCCATACACAGGGAGTTAATATGGTTAAAAGAAATAAACGGCTGTGATCAAATGTCCCCTCATGTGGTTGTTTGTATTTATGCACGTCACTTAAGGGGGTTTTTCTTTGGAAAATCCCTCCCCCCCCCCTGCACATCTTCTAGGCATGCAAATAAACTGTATACGAATTAGCACAACTGGGTCACAAATTTTCATATGAATTCCTTCAAGAAATTTATTTGGATCGTTAAATTATGGAAATGGTGAAAGAAAAGTTAAAAAATTTATAGTAATTTATATATTTTTTATACTTACCAATGACCCAGACTTAGCTGGTGCTAACTCCACAAAAACCAGGGCCAAACACAAATTTTGCCCCCCAATCCCCAAAATTTGCATCCAAAACAAAAAGAAATCATGTCCTAAAGGACCTCCATAGTACGACTCTACTGCGCATGCGCAGTGACGCAGTCGTCCCGAAATTGGCGCCAAATATCATTCTTACTGGCAGTGCCTGGTCAGCGCTATGTACTCAGCGGGGAGGCAAGAGTTCCCAACTCAGGGAGGGCCATCCCCGTCTGGGTCATTGGTAAGTATAAAAAATATATAAATTACTATAAATTTTTTAACATTTTTATACTGTACCAATGACCCAGACTTAGCTGAATAGTAAACAGGCTGGAGGGCCTAGGACATAGAGGAAAATCCAATAAGCTCAATTATAAAATAAAGAGGTAACCCCTTAAGGAGAAAAGGAGTATTAGGCTTTACATGTATCTTTCTTATTTAATATTTAAATTAGAAAGATACACTACCCTTAATAATTGAGCACAATAACATTCATGTTCTCTATTAATATCCAGTATAACCTTTATACTAATTATTTTTAAAACAAGCCAATAAATAAAGTAGTCCAGAGAATTGAGACTCTTTATAATCATTTAAAAGTGTCTGAGTATTGTATATTAAAGCCCGTTTGACACTTGACATATACAAATGCTTCACACCGAGCTACACTTTAAAAATAAGACATGAATGAAATTAAACATTAATATTACACTTTAAAACCATCCCGGAAGCGACTCAGAAATACTGTCTTGGAGGAGGCATTCCCTTGCTTTTCACTATAAAGCAGGTGACCTAAGGGAACACCCGCCCCCCCCCCCCCCCTTCCCCTTGCCCTGGGTCAAATAGCCCAGAGCGAAGAGGGCAGCCGGACGGAGTCACTGCCGGAACAGAAAGCCTGCATAACTATAGTTGCAACTGTTTAGTGGACGACATTCTGAGCAACAGATAACGGACCTAAACAATGCAGGTCTCCAGAAATGGACTCAATATTTCTGAGATAAAAATTAGTAAATGTGGATGGCTGAGACCAATAAGCAGCCTTCATTAAATCTGTAATAGCAACACTATTAGCATAAGCCCAGGAAGTAGAAAGAGCTCTTACTTCATGAGCAGAAATCTTAAGCACAGACTGCTGAGAAGAAGATAAATCTTCATACGCAGTACGGATAGTTAACTGAATCCATCTAGCAATAGAATGGACTGAAATGTCCTTTCTATTAGGCATCAAAGACAGAAAGAAACGTTTCCGTCCCTTTCTGATGAACTGAGATCTCTGTTTATAGATACGTAGTGCTCTAACAGGACAGAGTAAAGGCCTACGCCCGTCTGAAGACGGAAGAGCCTTAATAACAATAGGTTCCGGATATTTATTAGGAGCCTGATTCTTAGCTAAAAAACCGACGTTAGTAGTGAAGGTGATAGTGTTCCCAACACTACGATAATGAGAATCATCCACCGATAGTGCATGAAGCTCACTGACTCTTCTGGCAGAAGAGAAAGCTAAGAGAAAAGCTGTCTTATAAGATAAGAATTTGAAATCTACTGTCCCAAGAGGTTCAAATGGCTTTTCCTTCAATTTAAGGAGAACCCAAGCTAAATTCCACTTAGGAATTAATCTAAGAGTTCTGGGTCTATTTATCGAAAAGTTTCTAACCAATTTCGATAAAGAGACATTAGATCCAATTTGTAAACTATCATGATGTGCATAGGTATCAGATAACATAGATCTATAACCCTTTATAGTAACCGGTTGCAGTTTGATTTCGTCAAACAAGTATACTAGAAAGTTAGCAATGTCTGGTATAGAGGGATCAAATATATCAACAGAATGATCCCTACACCAACGACAGAAAACCTTCCACTTAGCCGCATAGTTTAGCGAAGAGGAGGTCCTCCTACAGTTAGAAATCGCGTCCACTGCTCGTCCTGTAAAGTGCTTGCCATGCAAGAAGGACCGCACAACGGAAAAACGTGAAGGTTGAGACCTTGCGGGTTGTGATGCAGTTGGCGCGATTTCCCCTGCCAAAGAAGATCCTCTCGTGGAGGGAGCTTCCGCGGTAGGTCCCACAACAGACACCTGAGTAGATTTATCCACGGTCTCTGTGGCGACAGAGATGCTACCAACAGAATCTTGCATTGAGATTGTTTTATCTTTAGCAATACTTGTTGAATTAACGGCGCTGGAGGATACGCATATCCTATCATTCCGTCCCAAGGGATCGATAGAGCGTCTACAGCAAATGCTCCTGGATCCGGACACGGGGACACATACGTCTGCAACTGATTGTTGAGATGTGTCGCAAATAAGTCTATCATTGGCCGTTCCCATTGGTAGCAAATCTGATTGAATACTTGTTTGTTGAGAGTCCACTCCGACGGCAACAAGCGACCCTTTCGAGAAAGGGAGTCTGCTAGCACATTCAGACGACCCGGTATGTGACGGACCGAAAGAAGAACGTGATGTTCCAACGCAAACAGAAGGATTCTTTCCGTTAGATTGAACAACGGAACTGAATGAGTGCCTCCCTGATTCCGTATATACGCCACTACTGTCGTATTGTCGGATAGGATTTGGACATGAGCATCGTGAATAATGTCCATCCAGTGACGTAACGCAAGCCAAATTGACATCATTTCCTTGATGTTTATGTGCTTGCACAGGAATTGCGGATCCCAAAGACCCTGGCATCTCGAATCCGTTGGGATTAATGATGCACCCCAACCTGTTTGACTGGCATCCGTCATAATGGTAAAACTCGGATCCGGCAACTGCAGCGGAACTCCTTGAGTTAACCACTGAATGTTTGCCCAAGTCTGAATCTCTTGTTTCACTTGATCTGACAAGAGAACGTCTACATCGAGCGAATGAATTTTCACACTCCAATTCTGAGTCAAGAAAATTTGAAGAGGCCGTGTGCGTAGCCGTCCCATCGGAATGAGATCCGCAGCGGCTCCGCACAGACCTATCAGTCTCATAAATTCTCTCGCTGTGACTTTGTCTGTATTTAGACAATAGCGAGCGTAACAACTGACTAATTTCGCTCTGGTTAACGGCAGACGAACGAGATTGTTGTGCGTCTCGAAGCTCATTCCCAGATGAGTGAATGACTTGGACGGCACCAGATCCGACTTCTCCTCGTTTACTATGAAACCGAGACGTCGGAGCAATAGAAGAAGATTCTGAACATCGTTCTGAAGCGTTAACTCGTTGCCGTACCTCTGAAGAATGTCGTCCAGGTAGGCCGACGTTACCGCAGACGAATGAGCTCGGAAGTAAATCATTACCGAGTTCATTACTCGAGTGAAAGCCCAGGGTGCTAGATTCAATCCGAAGCACATGGCCCGGAACTGATACACCACTCCTAGGACTGCGAAGCGTAGATACTTTCGGAATGTCGGATGTACCATGACGTGAAAGTACGCATCTTTGAGATCTATGCTCGTTGCATAATCGTTCACCCGAATACTCGCTCTGACCGATCGAATCGTCTCCATATAAAACTTCGGAGCGATGATCAGCTTGTTTATCCAGCTCAAATCTATGACTGGACGGAACGAGCCGTCTGGTTTCGGAACCAGAAACAGATGGCTGTAGAATCCCAGCGATTCCTGGTTTTCTACGACCTCTACCGCGTTCTTCATTAAAAGAGACTGCACCTCTGATAGCAGAGCGTCTCTTTTCTGAGGGTTTGACGGAAGATGAGTCCACTTTGGACTTCGAGTTAATGGAGGCTTTCGTTTGAAGGATATCTTTAGACCTTCCGAAGTCACTCCTCTCACCCAAGGGTCGTCCGTAATCGACGCCCACTCTTGAGAAAAACTCGACAACCTTCCGCCAACCGGAACGCGATAGAGGTTTGAGCCATCACCTCCTGGATCTGCGAGGCCTGCGGTAGGAGAAACCACGTCTTCCACGACCCGCACCTCGCCTCGTCGACCTCGGGGCGTCCGACCGATTGTCCCGGCCTGAAGGACGTCCCGAACGAGAGTCGCTATCCTGACGGTCTCTCGAATAAGAGCTAGAGGACGCACCGGAACCTCTATAGGAACCTCTCTTGGGCGGATAAGACCCAGAAGTGCCCGCCTTATTCGTGTCTGCTGAATCCGACCTTTTAGGAGCGGATCTAAACAACAGAGAATCACTAGCTTTCTTTTTAATATTATCATAAATAGCGGAAAGCTTGCCGTCAAAGAGAAGATCTCCTGAGACCGAAGCGACTCTAAGAGAGTTCTTCACCTTAGAATCCACTAGTGTGGATGTAGACAGGGCTGCGTCACGTCTAACCAACTCCAGATTAGCCACTGAAAGGGCGGAGTTACACGTGGAATAAGCTACTGCCCTTGAAAGAAGTCTTAAGGAGGATTGTATATCCTGAAACTCTTCCCCTTGAAGACGCAGTGATAACGCCTTCGTAAGGTGATCTGCGTAAGATAAGGCATCTAAATTGGCTCTGTTAGACGCAATAGCTGTTTCCAACACTGCGGTTGGAATAGAAGCTGACGACGGTAATGATAGCTCTAAGTCTTCCGCCTCGTCGTCCATACGCAGAGGAACTCTCGGTATACCCTGACCTGCCGTGTCGAATTTATTCCTTGCATTAATGAAAGGCAGGTTGAGAGTATTTGCGGACAAGAAGCCTGCTTTCCCTGTCCTGGAAGCAAGTTTAAAAATAGCGTCGTTCAATAATTCAAATGTTCTTGCAACATTATTGGACTGCGACGGAAACTCGGGAGCGATGTCCCTGAACCGCTCGAAAAAATCAGAGTCCAATGACGCTATAATTCTCCTGTCCGGAAGCGCAGCAGTCTGGCCCGACGGAACAACTTGAGGAAGAAAGTGCCGGATGAAGTCTACGGCAGCTTTGTGTTGTTCCGAAAGGGATAGCTCCAATTCATCCGTATCCCTTTCACCATCCGGTCGGACCTCCCGATGTTCCCGGTCGTCCGCCCCCGATGCTTCGGCGGAGCGTACCGACCCAGCGCCGTCGGATAATTCTCGATCCGACACCGTCTCTGTCGGCTGCTGGGATGCTGCGATAAGCTGTGCTATCTGCACTAGAATGTCCGACGTCGAGACCTGCGGAGGAGCGGTCTTTCGCTGCTTTGCCGAGGGCAGCTCCGCATCAGATGGCTCCCGCATACTTTTCCTATGCGAACGTCCGGAGTCCATCGGTCTCGAGTCCCTGGCTGCCGGATGGTGTGACCTGGTCGCCGAATAATCCTTCATCGGCGAAGCTGGCAAGATATCGGAGGTCACGCAGCCAAGGTGCGGTCGTGTGCGCCGACGAGAAGAGGAAGCCTTAACAGTCTCTGCGGACTGCTTATACAACGGAGCGTCCCGAGCGACGGACGTATGCTCCGCTAAAGACACATTTTGTACCACAACATCTGGTCCCAGATGTTGTTGTACGAGAGAGGGGCCTCTCTCGCTCGCGGCCCGGCTGGACCTGGACGAGCTAGGAACCGGACTAAAAGGCTTCCTCCGTTCTCGTTCACTATCCGCCGTCACTGGGTGTGCATCTATTATTTTTATAGTGCTCGCATCACCCAAAATTTCCTCTTGGACCGCATCGGACGAACCCGGCTGCCGAACCATTCGGTGAATGGACGCTACACCGGGCGAGCTAGCGGACGACATTTGTCTAATCTCCATGAGCACTTTTGCCGCTAGCTCTGTATTTAATTGTGACGACGGACGCACACTTGAAGAAGATAACATGGAAACATCACCCTGTTCTGGTTCCTCTGAAATAGAAACTGAGAGAGTAGAGTGACCTTGTGGAGAAAGAGCCGGCATCGCTCTTTCTCCAGAAACAACATATCGTGACACACGTTTCCAATGTTTCTCATCCCAATGTTCACATACAGGACAGGGATTAATGCGAGAACACTGACTACAATTTATGCAATAATCATGAAAGTCAGAGGAAGATTTCTTCCTATTACAATTTGAACAAGTTCCTTTCATTGTGAAGGAACAACAATAAGTCCTAGTTACTCGCAAAAACCCCTGACACAAAGATACATAATAACATGATCCATTAATAAATGAAAAAACAATTGCAAAACAAAATAATTTTGAAAAAATATTTTTTCAGAGAAGCCCAAGTTGCTGAAAAGTAACGTTGAGCCCCGATGGATCCGATGGCAAAGTGTGGTCAAAAATTTTAAAATTATATAAAATAATTAATGAGACACTTTCGGATAATATAAATGTATCTTATAATGAGATAAACTACCTCAAAGGCAAACAGCCCCCCTCAAAAAAGGCTGTTGCCAATGAAAACAAACAGTGTAAACACAGAAGAAAACATGACTCCAGGCACTGAAAAAACTGGCCCGGAATCAGTCCTCAATTACACTCTATCTGATGCAAAACAGAGACTCCCAGGGGAGAATCTGCAGAACATCAGATGGAAGATGCAGAACACAAACGTTATACACCCATGGGTGAAAACGTAACTATGGGGAAAATAACAGAAAACATTCTGTAACCAAGCAACTCTCCCAGGGAAATTTTAGAAATGAAACTTCTCAAAAATATGCCAAAAGCATGGGAGAATTGCAAGGGGGGACTTTAGAAGGTTAGGGGAGAGGAAACACTGAATAAGCAGTGCAACAATTAGCAAGAATGACAACAAGAGGCGTTTGCCTCGAAAATAGGCAACTTAACATAATTTTAACAAAAAATTTTAAGTACAGCCCTGATTATTTTTTGCCACTTCTTTTTTCCTCTCCTCCTTCTATCCTCCTTAGAATCACATTTTCTCCAAGAATTACGTGTCTGGCATCCTTTAAACTGAGATTTACAAGCACAAAGATCAGTGAGATGTTGACTGATGAAGGGCCAAACAGAGAAATGATATTTGGCGCCAATTTCGGGACGACTGCGTCACTGCGCATGCGCAGTAGAGTCGTACTATGGAGGTCCTTTAGGACATGATTTCTTTTTGTTTTGGATGCAAATTTTGGGGATTGGGGGGCAAAATTTGTGTTTGGCCCTGGTTTTTGTGGAGTTAGCACCAGCTAAGTCTGGGTCATTGGTACAGTATAAAAATATAAGAGGTTCCAGTGTCTGGGGGTTATTCCACACATTGAAACAGGTGTATTCATTTGAAAATTCTCCCAAAAGCCCAATTACTGAATGACCACCTTGCCTAATGCATTTGATTATTTGTTGAAACAGCATTTCGGCAAGTAACTGTCCAACTCTCCAATTTATAAACCTAGTACAAGCAGAGTACCGTACAGACCTGGGCATGAGCCCATAATTGAAAATAAGCCCACCTACCAACTTTCCAGATTTTGGTTTCAGAGTCCCCTCCTTGTAAATAAGCCCAATCCCTGACTTTGTAACGACAAAATTAGTGACTGGTATGCTAGTACATGTAAGTTGTTACAATATAAACAAGAAGGATGCCAATGCCCTATAGCTCACGAACATTCCTCTTTGATAGTAACTTTGGCAAACACAAGAACTGTATCAAACATGCGACAAAGCTGACCTAAACACACCATCTTAAAAGTAAAACACAGAAACTGACATAAACCCTAAGTTAAACATGAAATTCCGAGCTAAACGCAATCAAAAATGTCAAGAAAAATGTTTAAAATGCAGAGTATGAGGGGTTAATCATGGAACAATGATACTGAGGAATATGTATGATAAATATAAGTGCCATGGGAAGAGAAGGAGCACAGCAGCTTACCTAAACACCAAGTTAAACATGAAATTCCGAGCTAAACAGAAAACTAAACGCAACTAAAAATGTCAATAAAAATGTTTAAAATGAAGGGTATGAGGGTTTAATCATGGAACAATGATACTGAGGAACACAGATGATGAATATAAGTGCCATGTGAAGAGAAGGAGCACAGCAGCTGACCTAAACACTTAGTTAAACATGAAATCCTGAGCTAAACAGAAAACTAAACGCAACTAAAAATGTCAAGAATAAGAAGGACGCCAACGCCCTATAGCTCACCAACATTCCTCTTTGATAGTAACTTTGGCAAACACAAGAACTGTATCAAATAGGCTCATAACATGCGACAAAGCTTACCTAAACACAACCTCTTAAAAGTAAAACACAGAAACTGACATAAACACTAAGTTAAACATGAAATTCTGAGCTAAACAGAAAACTATACGCAAATAAAAATGTCAAGAAAAATGTTTAAAGTTAAAAAATTTATAGTAATTTATATATTTTTTATACTTACCAATGACCCAGACTTAGCTGGTGCTAACTCTAAAATATTTAGGGCCACACAAATTTTACCCCCCAATCCCCAAAATTTGCATCAAAAACCGAAAATTACATGTCCTATATGGTCCTCCATACTTTTACTCCACTGCGCATGCGTAGTGTCAAGGAGGTCTCGAAATTGGCACAATTATCATTCTTACAACCAGTGCCTGGTAAGCGTTATGTACTCAGCAGGGAGGTATGAGTTCCCAACTCATGGGAGGGCCATCCCCGTCTGGGTCATTGGTAAGTATAAAAAATATGTAAATTACTATAAATTTTTTAACATTTTTATACTGTACCAATGACCCAGACTTAGCTAAATAGAAAAAAGGCTGGAGGGCCTAGGAAAATCCAATAGACTCAACTACATATATCAGAATTATCCCCTCCAGGAGAAAGGAGAAATAGGCTTTACATGTATCTTTCTTATTTGCATCAAAACGAGAAAGACACAACACCATTCTGTAATTGAGCACAATAACATCAATGATCTCTATTAACCTCCAGTATAACCCATTATGCTAATTATTTTTAAAGGAAAGCCAATAAATAAAGGAAGTCCAGAGAAATAAGACTCTTTATACTCATTAAAAGTGTCTGAGGATTGTATATTGGTCGTTTACACTTGTAAATCTTGGTCGTCCGTGCTTGAACCTGCAGCGGAACGTATCGACCCAGCTTCCTCGGATAATTCCTGATCCGACAGAGTTTCTGTCGGTTGCTGGGATGCTGCGATAATTTGTGCTATCTGCAATAGCATGTCCCTAACGGAGGCCTGTGGAGCTGCGGTCTTGCAGGATTTAGCCGCTGGAAGCTCCTTGGACGTTGATTCCTGCATACATCTTTTATGCGAACGTCCGGAGTATGAAGGCCTCGTATCCTTGGCTACTGGATGGAGTGACCTGGTCGACGTGGAATCCCTGGTTGGCGAGATTGGTTGGATATCACTGGTCACAGCCAAGATGCGGACGTGTGTGCTGCCGTGAGGATGAGGAAGCCGATAGAGCAGTCTCTCCGGACTGTCTATATAACGGAGCATCCCGAGCAGTGGACGTATGCTCCGACTGAGGATCGAGATGTTGTTGTACGAGAGAGGGACCTCTCTCGTTCGCAGCCCGGATGGACCTGGACGAGCTAGGAATCGGGACTAATAGGCTTCCTCCGTACCATCCTCGGATCCCTCGTCACTGGGTGTGCACACTGTATTTTATAGTGCTCGCATCACCCAAATCTCCTTTCTGGACCGCAACGAACGAACCCGGCTGCCGAGCCATTCGGTGAATGGTCGCTACACCGGGCAAGCTAGCGGACAACAAAGCCATCGATCCTACTTGGGACCTCTTAGGCAATTGACGTATCTGCATGAGCACTTTTACCGCTAGCACTTCATTTGACTGTGACGAAGGAAGCACACTTTTCGAAGACATCACGGTAACATCACCCTGTTCATAATCCTCAATGAGGCCTGTGGAGCCGCGGTCTTGCGTAATTAGCCGCTGGAAACTCCAGGGACATTCATTCCTGCATTTATATAATATGTGAACGTCCCAACTGGAAAGGCCTCGTGTCCTTGGCTAGCAGATGGAGTGACCTGGACAGCGTGTATTCCCTGGTCGGCGAAGCAGGAGCTCCAGGGATGTTCATTCCTGCATTTATATAATATGCGAACATCCCCTGGAAATCTGTGGCCACATAGCCAATGTGCGGTCGTGTGTGCTGCTGTGAGGATGAGGAAGCCAACAGAACAGCCGCGTCGGACTGTCTATGCAATGGAGCGTCCCGAGCAGGAGGAGTGGACGTGTGCTCGGACTAACAAACAAACATACAACAACATCGCAGCGCAGATGCAAGTATCAGGATTTCAGACATCAACGGAACCGAAACATCATTTCCATGGTTTAAGAGACACGGAAGCCACCGGTAACGAAATTTAGGTACCGTCTGTGAGCAGTTATGGGAACCTTTTTGAAGTTTTTCCGAATCGAGGGAATTTTATATCATTCGTAGCTTTTTAGATTTCAGACACGTTTCCCTCCTAGATAAAACTGCCTGCATACACTGATATACTTGTAAGTTATATGTGAAATGATATTGGGACGTTTCGGCCTCCTATATTAACAGTCCGGAGTGAAGGGAATTACCCCCGGCACGATAGATACAAAACAGAGGTTATTGGGATGTTGATTTTTTAATATATATTTATTGCTTTAGATATTATAACGCCAGTAAACCTGTGCATGATACCTTTGTTCAAAAAAATGCTTTTCAGTTTTCAACACATATTGAACACAGGCGCTTGTTATTTCATCATACTTACGAAAAAAACGTCAAGATGTTTACAGAATGAGCTAATCACATTCACTTCAGCAAAAGGGTCCCGCACTTTACTCATTCCGAGAATGTTATTGGTTGAAATGTCTAACGTGTGCAAATGGTACACACATGTTTTTCCCACTTCAACTTGTTTCTGTATTCGATGTAAACAGCATTTCATTTCTATCACAGTGATGATTGTTCACCAACGAGCAGCTCTTATGAGCATATCTTTCAAAAACAAATGTTTCAATGTCTTTAGTGACAGATTGAGTGGGTAACAATATTTCGGTTCCGTCATTTTGTGACCACGGTACCAACACGCTACCGGTAACAATCGTTACCGTGAAATCCTGACACTTGAGATGTTGATGTAAGAGAGAGGGGGCCTCTCTCGCTCGCAGTCTGGATGGATCTGGACGAGCTAGGAACCGGACTAACAGGCTTCCTCCATATCATCCTCGGATCCATCATCACTGGGTGTGCATGTTGTATTTTTATAGTGCTCGCATCACCCAAATCTCCTTCCTGGACCACAACGGACGAACCCGGCTGCCGAGCCATTGGTCTAATGGTCGCTAAACTGGGCGAGCTAGCGGACGCCAAAAGCCGTCGATCCTACTTGGGACCTCTTAGGCAGCTGACGTATCTGCATAAGCACTTTTCCGCTAACTCTTCATTTGATTGTGACGACTGAAGCACACTTTAAGAAGACATCAGGGAAACATCACCTTGTTCTTGTTCCTATGAAAAAGAGATTGAAAAACTAGAGTGACCCTGCAGAGAGAGGACCGGCATGGACCTCTCCCCGCTAACAACATACCGTGACACACATCTCCAACGTTTGTCATCCCAATTGACACACACAGAGCAAGGGTTAGTGCGAGTACACTGACTAAAATTAATACACTGATCATGAGAATGAGAGGAAGATTTCCTCGCATTACAATTTGAACAATAATCTTTCATTGTAAAAAATTACAGTCATAGTACTCGCACCAAACCTTGAAAACAAAGATACATAATAATAAAATAATCCATTATAACATTTCGAAAAAATAATTCAAAAAGAAAAAATTTTTTGAAAACATTTTTCAGAAGAGCCCAAGTTCCCAATGGGAACGATGAGCCCAAATGGATCCCAAAAAAGCCTAAGTGAGGACAAAAATTTTAAAACCATTTCAAAAAATTAATGTAACACTAATGGACAATATTAATGCATCTTTCTATGAATTGAACTAAGCAGAAGATAAGTAATCACTATCAGAAGTAACCGTTGTCAACATAAACAAAAAGAGTACAAAAACCGGAAACATGACTCCAGGCACTGGTAAACATGGCCCGAAATCAGTTACCAATTTAAACACTATCTGATGCAAAACAGAGACTTCCAGAGAATAAACTGGAGAACATCAGATGGTAGATGCAGACCAAAACGCCTAAACACCCAAAAGGGAGGACGTAAACATGGGGAAAAACAGAATATTAATTCTGTTACCAAGCCAAAACTCCCAAGAAATTTTAGTAATCAACATTACAGAAAATATGCCAAAAGCATGGGAGAATAGCTAGGGTGGAATAAAAGAAAGGGAGAGAGGAAACACTGATCAACAATGGAACTTTCATAGCAAGAATGACATCAGGGTCATGCCTCGAAAATAGGTAACATGAAATAATTTCGTAAAAAAATTATAAGTTACAGCCCTGAACATTTCCTGCCACTGTTTCTTCCTCTCATCCTTCTATTTCCTCCCTAGATCCACCATTTCTCTCGTAATTATGTGTTTGGCATCATTTAAACTGAGATTTACAAGCACAAATATCAGTGAGATGTAACTGAATTGAGGGCCGAACAAAGAATGATAATTGCGTCAATTTCGAGACCTCCTTGACAATGCGCAGGCGCAGTGGAGTAAAAGTATGAAGGACTATATAGGACATGTAATTTCCGGTTTTTGATGCAAATATTGGGGATTGGGGGTAAAATTTGTGTTTGGCCCTAAATATTTTAGAGTTAGCACCAGCTAAGTCTGGGTCATTGGTACAGTATAAAAATATGCAGAGTATGAGGGGTTAATCATGGAACAATGATACCTAGGAACATGTATGATGAATATAAGTGCCATGGGAAGAGAAGGAGCACAGCAGCTGACATAAACACTAAGTTAAACATGAAATTCCGAGCTAAACAGAAAACTAAACGCAACTAAAAATGTCAATAAAAATGTTTAAAATGCAGGGTATGAGGGATTAATTATGGAACAATGATACTGAGGAACATGTATGATGAATATAAGTGCCATGGGAAGAGAAGGAGCACAGCAGCTGACCTAAACACTAAGTTAAACATGAAATTCCGAGCTAAACAGAAAACTAAACGCAACTAAAAATGTCAATATATTTATTTATTTATTGGTGTTTAAGTCACATATTTATGCACTATGGCTAATCATGACCACGACAGTTTTACGGGTGGAGGAAGCCGGAGTACCTGGAGAGAATCACCGAGCAACTGTCAGCTCCCCAACGAATGAACTCCACACATGCAGGGTTAGCACTGGTTGAAGACAAGTGCACCATCGACGTGCAGTATGCCTTAGAACACAACGCCACCGTGCCCCCATGCAGGCAATGGCGATGAAGTGTCTTGCCCAAGGACACAACGCGGTTGCCACAGGTGGGATTCGAACCGGGGTCCACTAAAAATGTGAAGAAAAATGTTTAAAATGCAGGGTATGAGGGGTTAATCATGGAACAATGATACTGAGGAACACGTATGATGAATATAAGTGCCATGGGAATAGAAGGAACACAGCAGCGGACCTAAACACTTAGTTAAACATGAAATTCTGAGCTAAACAGAAAACTAAGCGTAACTAAAAATGTTAAGAAAAATGTTTAAAATGCAGGGTATGAGGGGTTAAATTATGGTAGAATGATAATAATCATCATATAGCAGCAGTATAAAGGCCATGATATGGAAATAGGGCGAGTAAGTGACCTAAACAGAAGCTTTAACATTATTGGACACGTACGCTGATGCCGACCGACCGAGCCATGCCGTAAGCTCACACATCTAAAGTTGGTGAGCTAAAAAGAACTCCTTACCCAATGCACATAATTTCAACTTTGTTATTTTAATAATTTTTTAAATATTTCAAAAAACTTCAACAAACAAGAGGCCCCATGGGGCCTGAGGCACTCTCCTGGCCAAAGTTGTTTGAAAAATGATTTAATTACTATATATGGCTAGTTAACACAACAGAGGAATGAAGTTTTTAAATTATTTATAACTTTGCACTCCATGCCAGATGATTTTTTCTAATAGTTGGATGCTACAACAGAAATGATGCCAAGATTTTCAATAGTGGAAAACTAGGCAGTAATAGTTGTAGAAATATCACCCTAGGGACTCTATACCAAATATCAAAAGATTCCGACTGGTGGTTCTGGAGAAAAAGATTTTGAGAATATTACCAAATTTGCACTATGTTAAAATTTGCCCCCCCCCCCCCCACTCTCTCCCCCCATAGGGAACACAAATATCAACCCAGGGACTTAATTTGAACAAATTGAATCTGTGCCCTCAAAGAATGCTGTATACCAAATATTGAAAGATTCTGATTGTATCTCAAAAAGCAGATTTTTTAAGATTATTCCTCATATTGGACTAAGTTAAAATCCGGGCTCCAATAGGGAGCCCAAATATTGTATATTGCTCTATACCAAATATCAAAAGATTCTGACTGGTGGATCTGAAAAAGAAGATTTTTAAAGATGATTCCTCATATTGCAATAAGTTAAATTTGGGCTCTCTTAGATAGCCCAAAAATTTATTATTTATTTATTTATTGGTGTTTAACTGGTTGAGTGCTGGAAGCCCATATTTGGGCTTTAATCTGAAGTGCAGGTACCAGAACTTGAAGGCTTCATATTCTGTGGATGTGTTTCATATTAAGTTTGAAGTGAAATTATTAAGTCTGTGTGGATTTGCCTTGTTGCAATTTATGGGAGAGTGCCTCTGGGCACTCTCCCATAAATTGTAACAAGGCAAACACAGGAGAGCAAATTTTGGTGACAAAAATTAATTCAGCACTCTACCAGTTAAGGTCACATACTTATGCACAATGGCTAATCGTGACCGTGACAGTTTTACGGGTGGAGGAAGCCGGAGTACCCGGAGAGAACCACCGAGCAACGACGAGCAGCTGTCAGCTCCCCAACATCGTAACTCTGAAGTCTGCACCGCAGCACAGGCAGGGTTAGATTGGTTGAAGACATGCGCACCATCGACGTGCAGTACGCCTCGGTACACAGCGTCATCGTGCCCCCATGTAGGCAATCGGGGTGAAGTGTAGCCCAAATATTAACCCAGATGTTGTATACTAAATATCGAAGCATTCTGACTGGTGGAGCTGAAGAAGATGATTTTTAAAGAGTATCCCCCATATTGCACTAAGTTAAAATTCGGGCTTCCATAGGAAGCCTAAATATCAACCAAGGGATTTGATTTAAACAATCTTAAATCTGACCCTCATAACAATTTTGTATAATAAACATTAAAAGATTCTGAGTAGTGGTTCTGAAGAAGAAGATTTTTTAAGATTATTCCCCATATTGCCCTATATTAAAAATTTGGGCTCCCATATTAAGCCCAAATATGAACGAAGGGGTTTCATTTTAACAAACTTGTATCTAACCCCCTATGGATGATGTATACCAAATATCAAATGATTCTGATCACTGGTTCTGGAGAAATATAAAAAATTTTGTTTCCAAATTTGCGGACTCAGCATTTTTTTTTATGCCCCCCTACAGAACACCCTGACACAACCGATGGCAATTTTTTTTAAACATTCAATTTTACTGGTCCTAAGGATGCTTCATACAAAACAACAGCTCTCTGTTCCATGTGATTTCGGAAATACGGGTATTTGAAAATATTTCTCTTTTTAGCTCCTGGGGATCCCATGGTGACACAGAAAATCTTTTTTTTTGCATAAATCCAGTAGTTATGACTCAATAATACCACATACCAAATTTAGTTCAAATCGGACCATTGGTTCAAAAAATAGTAATTTTGAGTGGGCCCAAAAACCTTGCCCTTCCCATTACAAAGGAAAATATTGCTCCACGAACTTTGTTTGAGCGAACTTGAGTCTTTACCTCAAAAGGAAGCTACATACCAAATATCAAATCATTGTACCCACTAGTTCATGAGATTTTAAAAACATTTTGGAGTTATTTCCCCCACCCCCTCCCTATGGAGCTGGGCAAGTTGATTTGAAAAAAAAAAAAAAAATGCGATTGCGATGTCAGAAAAAGCAAGCACCTCAAATTTAACTCAAATTGGTTCAGCGGTTTAGGAGGGGTAGGTGGACGTTCATGGATGACGGACGGCGAGTGATCACTATAGCTCATCCTAACTTTCAGTCAGGTGAACTAAAAAATCAAATGTGACCCCTCATTGGTACATGCTCGATGAGCTTATTCCATCGAGGGGTTACATGATATGGTTTTGTTGAAATTGTTTTACTTACTTTTTTCAACTGTTCACTTTGCACATTACGTGAATGCATGCATCCGGAGCATGGTGGCTCAAATGGTAGAGGTGCAGGCTGCAAGCCAAGAGGTTCTCGGTTTGAATCCCACCTGCGGCAACCACGTTGTGTCCTTGGGCAAGACACTTCATCTCCACTGCCCACGTGGGGGCACGGTGGCGTTGTATACTAAGGTGTACTGCACGTCGATGGTGCACTTGTCTTCAACCAATGCTAACCCTGCTTGTGTGGAGTTAGTATGTTTGGGAGCTGACAGTTGCTCAGTGGTTCTCTCCGGGTACTCCGGCTTCTTCCACCCGTAAAACTGTCAAGGTCATGATTAGCCATTGTGCATAAATATGCGACCTTAAACACCAATAAATAAATAAATGAATGCATGCATCTGATTCGATATGTAAAGACTTAATACATCTTTGTTATGGGATTGACTGAGTCAACTAACTTTGTGTCAACTTTGCATCCAAATTCTCCTGCAGACTTGACCTCTCAAAAATAAGCCCAAGCATATACTTTTGCCTTCTTTTACTTCATGCACCCCCTGGGCTTATTCCTGGGTCAGTGTGGTAAGCAGTGGTGGAAGGCAAGTGGTCCATGAACATTCTATGTTTTAGTACATGGCACCACTTTTCTCCATTTGGGAAATCAGGGTTTTATTTCTTACTCAAGTGCATTATGCAAGTGTTGGGGTCAACATTGAACTACTGCCCCTTCAATTTATTTCAATGATAAACTCACAGAACTCTGTCAAACAAGATATAATAGACTAGCTGAACCACATAGTAGTGATAAGATAGCACTGAACCTAGTAACAGTGACACATGCAGGGTACTTTCTGTGTTTTCGTAGAACCGGCAGTGGGAGTTTTTACTTGGAACCGACAATATGTAAATTAGGTAACCTCACTGATGTCTCCATGAACAGAAATATCCAATGAACATAAACATGTCAAACCCCATGAAGGCATGATCGGAGGGGATTGAAACTAATTCCATGTTATAGCTTGCACAAAATTACTGTGAAATGCAAAAACTATGGTCTTATTACAGTTATTTAGCTGAAGATGTCTGGTTTTTTTCAAGAAATGCACAGCTTCTCATTAACACAGTGGAGGATATTTTGCACTTAAAATACCTCGCCTATTCACAATGCTCATAATCTACACATTTTCTGAAAGCTCTCTGTGTGGCCCTACCCAGAATGAAAGTGTCAATGACACTGTAGCTCAACTTGTCAAGACAAAGACATGTACATGTATAGTATGTGACACAGCAATGACAAACATCTAGGTAATGACCTGATAACAAAGGTACATATAAAGTATTGTAACGGTCTGTACATGAATACTGACCGTTGCCTGTAACAAATGTATAGGTAAAGTATTGTAAAGGTGGGTGACAGTCAGATGCTGAACTAGAAAAAATCTTTGAGTCCCAGAGTGGGTCTGACTGAACCCCAAAATATTTGTTCTCATAGCACAGTGATAACAAAGCACCCCAAAACACACTCGTTCCTGTCCCAAGGTGAAAACAAAAGTACTCAAGAAGTTTTGTGAAGATCAGTTCATAAATACGAGCTGTATAGAACTTGTGACAAAAAACTGATTGGACCTAATTTCGGTACAAAATGGCCACTGGCAGCCATCTTGAATTTTGGACCGTACCCAGAAACACTCATTCTCATCCCAAGGAGATAACAAAGGTACCCAAGAAGTTTTGTGAAGATCGGTTCATAAATACAGCCTCTACCCTGAGCCGTATTGACATGTGTGCTTACATTGTGTAAGTAGCACTGAATAAATCAAAGTTCATCTAATTTGCATAATTTCTGCACGAAAAAAAACCCCTTACAATATGTGATGTATTCCATGTTACTAAACATTCATACAAAAATTTATTCAAATCAGAACTTTCATACAGAAGTTCTATACAAAAGACTGATTGCACTAATTTTGGTACAAAATGGCTGCTGGTGGCCATCTTGAATTTCGCACCACACCCAAAAACACTCGCTCTCATCCCACGGTGATAACAAAGGTACCCAAGAAGTTTCGTAAAGATTGGTTCATAAATATGGCCTCTAGTCTGAGCTGTATAGAAGATGTGTACAAAAAACTGATTAGACCTAATTTCGGTACAAAATGGCCACTGGCAGCCATCTTGAATTTTAGACCGCACCCAGAAACACTCGTTCTCGTCCCAAGGTGATAACAAAGGTACCCAAGACATTTCGTGAAGATCAGTTCATAAATACAGACTCTAGTCTGAGCCGTATTGACATGTGTACTTACTGTGTGTAAGTCGCACTGAAAAAATCAAAGTTCATCTAATTTGTATAATTTCTGCACGAGAAAAAAACCCGTATTATATGTGATGCATCCCATGGTACTAAACATTCACACAAAATAATTATTCAAATCAGGGCTTTCATATGGAAGTTCTGTGCAAAAATCTGATTGCACCTAATTTTGTACAAAATGGCTGCCATCGGCCATCTTGAATTTCGGACCGGACCCAAAAACACTCGTTCTCGTCCCACGGTGATACCAAAGGTACCCAAGAAGTTTCGTAAAGATCGGTTCATAAATACGGCCTCTAGCCCGAGCCGTATTGGCATTTGCACTTACAGTGCTGAAAGTAACACCAAAAAACATCAAAATTAGTCTAATTTGCACAATTTACGTACGAGAAAAAAACCCGTATTATATGTGATGTATCCCATGGTACTAAACATTCATGCAAAAAATTATTCAAATCAGAGCTTTCATATGGAAGTTCTGTACAAAAAACAGATTTCTGCATCGTCGGTACAAAATGGCGGCTGGCAGCCATCTTGAATTTCGAACCGCACCCAAAAACACTCGTTCTCGTCCCACGGTCATAACAAAGGTACCCAAGAAGTTTCGTAAAGATCGGTTCATAAATACGGCCTCTAGCCCGAGCCATAGCAGCTTGGCACTTACAGCTCTGAAAGTAACACTAACTAAATAAATCAAAGTCAGTCTAATTTGCATAATTTACGCACGAGAAAAAAACCTGTATTATATGTGATGTATCCCATGGTACTAAACATTTATACAAAACTTTATTCAAATCAGAACTTTCATACAGAAGTTCTGTACAAAAAACTGATTTTTGCATCATCGGTACAAAATGGCCACTGGCAGCCATCTTGAATTTCGGACCACACCTAAAAACACTCGTTCCCATCCCAGGGTCATAACAAAGGTACACAAAAAGTTTCGTAAAGATCGGTTCATAAATACGACCTCTAGCCCGAGCCATAGCCAATTGTTGACGTACAGACAGACGGACGGACAGACGGACGGACAGACGGACGGACGGACAGATGGACGACGGGCCATGACAATAGCTCAAATTTGACTTCGTCAAAGTTGAGCTAAAAAACAACACACAATCAAAATGTTACAATATCATTTTAATACACCCAGCTGAATGACACAGTTCATTTCTCGAAAAATTGGTTAAAATGACCAAAATTTTCTCATTTGGGGGATAAATTTTCAATTTTTATACATTGGTTATGATAAAACGAAATTCTTTATTCCCCTGGATTTTACAACATAAAATGAATATTCTGACAAGAGAAACACATGTGGGTTTTGTATTCAATTTTTTCAAAAAGATTTTCCAAAGTAAATTTACACAAAAATTGTCCTATTTGTCACATGCAAAATGTCAGCTCTCAAACAGGTCTGGGTTGCTCATTAAACTTCTGTATGAAACCTTGACCTCCAACTGAAATGCATGTGACCGTACACAGTTTAAATCAAGGAAACCATCAGATTATTTTGGCCACATCATCATTAATGAGCATTATTTACTAAATCCACTCCATCATAAAATAAAATTATGGCCCAAATTAACCATTTGGCTGAGGCAATCCAATGACCCTGAATATGACCCTGGATATGACTCTTTAAGAGGAAACGAGACCTAAAGTGAAAAACAAAAAATTCTGCACACTCTCAGACACAGTATTAGTGCATCTGTATTTAATTCTGAGAAAAATGATGCACGACACAAACAACAAACTGTTAACTTAGTGCCATTAAGCCTAATGGATAGAGGCTAACACTCTGATGGCCATCTTTTTACATTTCTTGGCCAAGTAATGTTCAGAGATAGAAAGCCTGTTTTTGCACAATTATGACTGTGATAAACACTTCATAGATCCAAATTCTGCATGGATGAAAGCATGTAATATCAATGCTATCCCAACTGTCAACACAGTAAGCTTCCACCTAATTGGAGGAAGCTAAATTTCAATTAAGATGGATGCACAGTGGCATCATCAAGGACAATAACTTTCATGGCAACTGTGTACTGGTACAATGACAAGGGTCAGGCTAAACCAACATTTATTAATTACAGTGAAACCTGTTTTGAGAGGCCACTGTCATGAGAGACCGACCATCTGTCTTGAGAAACATCTGTGACCTTGTACCGTTTTGTTGTTTTACTCTATAATGGACCTGTCATGAGAGACTACCTGTTTTGAGAAACAACTTTTTCATGGCAAAAAGGGTGATGTCTCAAGACAGGTTCTACTGTATTTATTTTTGATTTTTAAAGTCACTTCCAGCATCAAGGGCTAGATCAGGACCACAAACTAACTGATAAAATTTGGAGAAAAACAACAGAAATTACATGCATTTCTGAACTACATCCTCACTCAAAAACACATATTTAATCCAGATAACCTCCCCCCCCCCCCCCCCCCCCCCCCCTGTACTTTAGCTCACTAACCTCATTTGGCCAAGTATTTCTGGCTGATTCTATCAATGATAATATAATGTAATCATAAAAAAGGGGAATTCTATAAATCTCTGACAGTCATATTTTCCTGGATAGTATAAACTGTGTTTACTAAAGGGTTAAAGAATAGACCCATGTCACTTCCTGACATGATAAAAAAGGCTGATATATAAAGTTAAAAGGAGCTGTACAAGTATAACCATGGAGACTGTTCAATCCTAAATTATCTTAACTGGTTAACTGGTAGAGTGCTGAATTATTTTGGGCCAGCAAAGTTTGTTCACAGGTCATTGCCTTGTTACAATTTATGGGAGAGTGCCCAAAGGCACTCTCCCATAAATTGTAACAAGACAAGTCCCTACAGACTAAATAATATCACTTTAAAGATAATATGAAGCACATCCACTGTGTATGAAGCCTTCAAGTTGCAGTACCTTCACCTCAGAGTAAAGCCCAAATATGGGCTTCCAGCACTCTACCAGTTAAGTGCTACATTATTTTGGGTGGTCTGGATTTGTTAATCAACATTTGTTTTATCACAAGTTATTGAAGAGTGCCCACAAGTACTCTTCAATAATTTGTGATAAAACAGAATTTATATAAACAAAATATTATTTGCTTTTGACTGAATGTGAAACATGAGCAAGGAAAATGTGGCTTTGCTGTGGCACCCTCATTTTTTTAAAGCCCTGATAGTTGCTTCTATCACTCCACCAGTTAACCAACTGGATCAGGTCCAGAGACAATTTTATGGAAAGGTTTTTCAGATAACTATATCAGTGAACAGCATGGTCAATAAAGGGCAATAACTCCACAACAGAATATTGAAAAATGTCAAATTTGAACTTTATCTGTATTTTCTGTTTACAAGACCATATACCAATGAAAGTGCCAATGACACTGTAGCTTAACTTGTCTGTGTGTTGTGTTTGATGAAAAGGATAATGTTCAATGTTTATAAAAGGATTATGAAATAAGACAAGAACTGTGATAATTGGGAATATGTTAATTTCTGTTCCCTGTATGCTGTGTTTTTAATAAAAATAATATGAGCTGTAGACTGCACTAAAGAACTGAGGGGTGGGTTAATATGGCCTCACAGTTAATGTATGTGGCCCTCACAGTTAACGTATGTCAACGAAAGTTACCAAATTACAGTGAAATTATTCCAAAACAAGTCATCCTATCAAGTTACAATAAAATCCCTTCATAAATATGGCCTGCAGATTGTGCTAAAGGTTTTTGGGCTTCAAGCCTGTGTTGACATCACTGTTGACCGATTGCAACTAAAAGGGGATGTCCTCATCTCGACATTATAATGAGTCATTCTACCAAGTTACAATGAAATCCCTTCACAAATACGACCTTTTGTCTTTACTAAAGTTTTTCCAGTTTTGGGCTCGGGCAGCCATCATGGTTGAATGATAGTGACCAAAAGGGGACGTTCTCATGTGAGCATTATCTGGAGTGATCCTACGAAGTTACAATGAAATTCCTTCATAAATATGACCTGTAGACTGTGCTTAAGGTTTTCGGGCTCCTGTGGCCATCACAGGTGACAAATCACGACCAAAAGGGGATGTCATCATCTAGGCATTATACGGCATCAACCTAACAAGTTAGAATGAAATCCTTCCATAAATACGACCTATAGACTATACTAAAGGTTTTCGGCCTTTGGCCTATGGCAGCCATCAAGGCTGAATGATCGCAACCAAAAGAGGACGTTCTCATCTAGGCATTATTTGGAGTGATCATACAAAGTTACAATGAAATCCCTTCATAAATATGACCTGTAGACTGTGCTAAAGATTTTCGGGCTTTGGGCCCCTGTAGTCATCAGAGTTGGCCAATCGCATCCAAAAGGGGACATTCTCATCTAGACATTATATGAAGTCAACCTACCAAGTTACAATGAAATCCCTCCATAAATATGACCTGTAGACTGTACTAAAGGTTTTGGGGCTCGGGCAGTCGTCACAAAACGGGATGTTCTCATCTAGACATGACCACGAACTTGCATATGAAATTTCATGACAATCAGACAAGAACTACGGGGTGTAGCCTGTGCTAAAGAAAAATGTGAACAGACTCACAGACTAACAGACTTCCGCACACGTGATGGCAATAGCTTATCTTGACTTTGTCAAGTTAAGCTAAAAATGAACTGGAGATCACATATATTGCCAAAGATATCATTTTGAAACCAAAAGTGAATGGATGGGCAGATGGATGGATGAACAATGGTATCCTATAATACGTTTCATTTTTCAAATATCATATAAAAAACTTCAGTTGTAGCCAAATATTTTATTAAAATTGAATAAAAAACCCATGATCCAAGGGCTAATCATTGTGATGGTGCATCTCGAACACTCACCTATTAAATACCAAAACCTTGAGGGGTACATGACTTTAGGACAACTATTTTAACACAAACTCTTACAACACTTGACTGTGAAATTTTCAAAGTCCAAAAAAACATAAATTTGTGAAAAATTGAAAAAAATTATATTGTTGTGATGAGGTGCTTGTTGTCTCTGAAGGTCATAAGAAGATATAGAGGTTTGTTAAAGCAACACAAGAGGTCTCTCAACCTTGACAGCTCCACCCAGGGTCACTGTTTTTAGGGGAAGCTAAATCAAGACCTAAACCTTCCTGATATGACAATGGATCAAGGTCATGACACAATGTTAGGTTATGGATAACAATTGTGTTAAGTATGAACATGATCTGTCACATAGATCCAATTGTACAGACCAGACAAGGGCTGAATAACAATATCCAAATTTTGCTGACCTTGATGATATTACCTTGGAACAAATTCGAGACACACCTTCAAGTCATGACCAATAATTGTACCAACTATGAATAAGATCTGTCAATCATACAAAGTTATATGGACCAGACAAGGACTGGATAACAATATCAAAGTTTGCTGCCTGTGACCTTGAACTTGATATGACCTTGGATCAAAGTCTTGACACACCTTTGAGTCATGAGCAGTAATTGTACCAAGTATAAATAAGATCTGCCAATCATACCCAAGGCTCGAAAAAAAAAAAATTTCTAGTGCCAATCAAAATGTCCTGCCCCAAGCAGTTGGTGCAGGTCATTTTAATTTGGTGCAGGTCATTTTCAACATATTACTTTACGCACTGCAAATTGGTGACTACTAAACTAAGGAAATGACTTTATAAAGCTATTAACTTATGTCTACCTTGTTTTTTTAGATGATTTATTAAACTGTGTGGATGGATGTTTTGTGACATCAATTTATTTTTGAATTATGCTTGTTGAATATGTATTTGTTATTAAACTTATTTTTATATAAGTGTTCTCCATTTAGTTCATTCAGGTCAAAATTGAATTAAATGTACCTTTCTTCTCCATAAAGGGTATAGGAAGGTATATAAAAATTATCGTCACATAATTTTCATTCATTCTATTTGGGCTTAATGCAAATGCAGCATTGGGTGTAATACACATCTGGCAATGAAATATGATTCGAGGTCACCTTCCATTTCTTTACAAAGCGAATTGAAAATTAGACTAGAGTCAAGAAGAAACAAAACATGGGTGTACATTATGAAAAATGTTTTATTTTCCTCTATATTCCGCGAATTGAGATAATGTTAGGCCTACTGAAATAGCAGAAAACAAATATCCCTACAATATGTACAAGCAAATGGTGTTTCTGCCCAAGATTGAAGAAATACATAAATAATTGTTACCTATGTATATTGGTGTATTTGGAGAAACAAAAGTGAGATGGAGTTTTTCCCCTTGGACTGAGAGCAACATTATGAAGACACCAAACGTCTCTGATTGTGGGTGTGAAGCATGTGGCACAGGACAGGTAATGGGTTACTAATTTTACATGAAATGTGTTTTTTATCATTGTGATCCCATAAACAAGGCGAGTCTTGCATTTTTGCTAGACAACATCGCCCTACTTTGCTGAAGACAGAACGCTTCAAAAACAGAACACGTCCATATACTGAAAACTTACAAGTTAAACTTTTTTAATCAATTGTTATATTTTTAGTAACATGTTTCTGTAAGGGCAAAACCCATAATTAATCATGTCCACTTTATTCGCTGTTTTTGAGTTTACTGGAATTATTTTTCCTTCTTTTTTTTTTTTTTTGGCGAACAGACGTGTGGCCATTTTGCTGTTAGTTCGCAGTGGAATATAAGTTAATACCGTGTTTTTTAACCTACCTTGGATTCCAAAAAATTTAGCAGAATTTTGTGTCAATCAAAATGTCCGATGGATTTCAAAGTGTGTGGTCACAGTACGTTTGGCGTCGGTCATTCTCCTTGTCTGAGCACTTATTTTGTGCCTTGATCATACCAAGTTATATGGACTGGACAAGGGCTATATAACAATATCACAATTTTGCTGTCAGTGATCTTGACCTTACCTTGGATAAAAAGTGTGAGACCTCATTATGACTGCCTGACACACTGTCTAGTGACAATACATATGGTTACAAAGTTTTGTTAAAAAATATTCAGTGGTTATGAAATTATGGACCAGACAAACAAAATGTGACAACGGACGATGGACAACTTAGCATCAGAAAAGCACTCCTGACATTTTGGCAGGCAAAGCTAACAAACATATAATATAAACAATATTTATTCATGAAAAAGTATGATGCATACATATAATAAACTATAACATGATTGTCATACAGAGTGCACAGTACAATGGTACGCATTAAAGTAATGAGTCAAGAACGAGATTTGTTGAAAGGATTCAGCAGAAAGCTTTTATAAGCCGTCTCCTCTGAATTACTGACGAAGTTTGATAGTAGCTGCAAACACTAAGTAAAATATTGTTTAAACATAGAAGACAGAGAGTAAGGAGAGCAATAGAGAGAATAAGAGAATGAAAAGGGAAACTTAACCCTTTACCCAACACATGTAGCAGGCGACACTTGAAGAATAAATTTTTGAATAACTGGAAATTTCCAGTGACAGTCTCTAGAACATGGCTCACGGTCCCTCACTGGAATGAGCTCATTCCAATGGGGGTCATAAGCCATGTTCCCGTGACAAAAATTGAAAATATAAAAGGATTTAGATGGCAATTTTTATGGGTTACACTGATGGTACATTGGGCAAGGGGTTAATTAGGAAACAAGGGAACAACCTGAATTCAATGTTCGCTACCAAAGAATATTCAATATGGCAGCCTCAATAGTGTATCGGTAACGGTGGCCCATTTGTGTAGCAAGCAACACCGGAAAAGTCCAAGAGTGCACCGCTACTTATTGAAAGCGTCCACTCAGTATTATATAGTTCTGCATGGCTCTGAAGACAAGAAGGGTTTCGTTATTATTCAGTTGTTCGGATCCAAATAAGAGTGTGGAAAACTCAAGAGTAAATGGCAATGCATTGGTTGTGGAATCACGAGGATCGTTAAAGATTGGGCAGTGCACAAGATAGTGCTCAGTAGTTTCGAGATCCCCACACTGGCAATGAGGAGATATTGAGAGATGGTTATCGTATAAGTGGGCGTTGATATTACTGCAATGCAGGTATAACCTGCAATGATAAATTTGGGCAGCACAGGATTTGGCTCCATAGTAAAAAATTGGTGGTCGTAGGTTCGCACTATTTATAAACATCTTGAAGTTTATGAGGGAACAAACATGTGGTCTGTGAACCTGGTTTTAAGGAAAAATGAAGGGTCATGACAGACTGACACTTGGGTCATGTATGAACAAGATTCGTCCACTGAATAATTGTTTATGGGGTGGAGGAAGTTAGAGTGTATGAATACACATATGGTCTGTGACCTTGACCTTGGAGTTATGAGCTTGGGTCAAGGTCATGACACACCCTTCATTCATAAGCAAACACAGTATGAAGTATGAGTAAGATCATTCAAAATTTTTTTATAGAGCTGACAATGTTAGAATGTCAATCACAAGCCCAAATGGTCTGTGAAGTACAAACAAGATCGGACCATTGAATAATCTTTTATGGAGTGGAAAGTAAGAATGGACAAACAAATAAATGGTCCATGACCTTGAGCATGTAGCTATGACCTTCAGTCAAGGTCATAACACTCTTGAGACGTAAGCAATCCTTGTGTGAAGTATGAACAAGATTGGTCCATTGAATAATATTTTATAGCCCAGACAAAGTTAGAACAAACAGGTGAATGCCTAACAGACGTACTGGATGAATGGACAGACAAAGCGGCTAATCTATAATATTTCAGGGAGCATAAAAAGCAAAATACAAAGAAGAAATTTTTGTTTACTCCATAACATACAAAATGTAAATACAAGATGAGAGATTTGAGTTCAAGTTTCACTTGAAAATATAATTGAAGACACCTAGTAAAACTTCTGGAATGTTTTAAATCATCATGCTTCACCGATTTTAACCCTTTACCAATGCAGTCGATATCAAAATTTATTATTTTGTTTTCTTAATTTTTTCAAAAAATCTCGACGAAACCATGTCATATGACCTCTCATTGGAATGAGCTCATTCCAATGAGGGGTCACATGATATGGTTTTGTTGAATTGTTTTGAACAATGAATATTAATTTGTAAATTATGCAGGTGGAGAAGGCTGATTCGTTAGATAAAGTGTTAAAGAATGATTTGAATGATCAGAACCAAATCATGTGACAAAACGTTTACCTGAAGTCTGAGACTTCTCTGAAAATCCCTCTCCAGATGATTTTGGTGGCCAAGACCTAAGTGCGGTACTTCCATCTCCTGACTTTGCATGAGTCCCATCTGATGCATCTGCGAATTCATCTTCTTCTACAATTAAATAAAACAAATATTAATGAAGATTAAGACAATGGCAGTGCTAGATGTCTATGTCACAATAAAGCCCATGCTTTGCAAACACATGGGCAAATCATTATGTGTATGCTTCATTTAAATGTGTCAATGTCAATCCATGTGGCGCATCAAACTCAATGCTGTCAAAACTCAAAAAGTTACGTTCTTCAAGAAGCAAAAGAAAAAACCAGTCCCCAGTATCGATCTCCAGTTATATGATCACAAATTAGAAGCAAGCAAACAGGCCAAATTTTGGGGATTTATCCAAGATAGCAATCTCAGTCTAAACAGTCACGTAAACTCCATTATGGTTAGAGCTACTAAACGTATCAATTTTCTGAAGATGACCAGAGGTAGAAATTAGGGAGCAAACAAAGATGTGCTTCTCAAGCTCTACAAAACATTTATACGTCCGGTACTAGAATACGGTGCCATAATAACAAGTGACCTGAGCAAAACCAACATTCAAAAGCTACAGAGGGTTCAAAATTATGCCCTGCATGTGGCACTATGCAAACCCAAATGGATCCGATAAAGGAACTTCACGAGGTAGCAAAAATAGAAACTATTGATACGCGATTAAAGGACCTACAAAACAAAACCCTCAACAGACTCCAAGATAGTGAATTAATAGTTGAGCTGAACGAACACCGATCCCTTAACTGAACAAGAGGCCCCAGGGGGCCTGAGGGAGCTCACCTGACATGGTAGTCTAAATAGGGACTATATGAAGCAGTTGTGCCCACACAATATACAGGATTTTCCATCTATTTTCAGTTCCTGCACTTGTACGTCCCAAAATAGAGATAAACGCATAAAAAACTGATTTTTTTTATTTTTGTTCGGAAATTCCCAAACAAAATATTTTCAGCCTAAATTTTTTTTTTTGTCTTAAAATTGACCGAAACACATAAAAAAACAAAAAAAAAATTTCGGGATTTTGGTCCAAAACAATCTCCCAAAGATGTTATATGTGAAATCTGAAAGCTTTTGGAGCAGTGGTTTAGGAGGAAAGAAGTCTTAAATGTTTTTCCCATTACCCACAGTGTTAGAAAATGCTGACTCAGCACTTTTTCAAAGTCCCAGAAAAGTACCCCATGATAAAACCGATAGCAGTTTTTTTGACCATTCCATTCTGTTGGTCCTAAGGAAGCTTCACACCAAATAAGAATTCTCAGTGCCGTGTAGTTTTGGAGATATGGGCGTTTTAATTTTTTTCTATTTTTAGCTCCTGTGGTTCCCGTGGGGCGACGGGAAAAAAAATTTGGGCATAAATTAAGTACTTATGCCCCAATAAGCCCTCATATAAAATTTGGTCCAAAGCTGCCACTCGGTTTGGAAAATAGAAATTTTGGGAGGGGCAAAAATTCTTGCCCCTCCCATAACAACAGCAAATATAGCCCCACAAACTTCTCTTGAACAAATCTGAGTCTATACCTCAAAAGGAAGCCGCACACCAATATCAAGTCTCTGCTACTGCTGGTTCATGAGAAGAAGATTTTCAAAAGTTTAAAATTTTTTAGATTTTTTAAGATTTAAGCACACATGTTGGGCGTGGCTCTACCGAGGGGCGGGTCAACTTGATTTGAACAAACTTGAATTGACATATGATAAGGTACATGCACAGCAAATTTTGTTGAATTTGGTCCAGTAGTTTGTTAGAAGAAGTCGATAATGTAAAGTTAATGCCGGACTCCGGATGGACAGATGACGGACGGAAAGTGATTAGTAAAGCTCCTCTTGAGCTTCGCTCAGGTGAGCTAAAAACAAATAAGTTTCCAGAAAGTAAAAAAAAATTATACAATATAACTAAATTGCGTGGAGTCGGTGAGGATTGCCTCGCTACTCATTGAGAACTTTAGGATAGAGTCTGTGAGGACTGCCTCGCAACTCTGCTGAAGCGCGATTGAAAGGCAGTTAATAAGACCTATACAATAAAACCCTCCACAAACTCCAGGGTAGTGAATCAATGGTGAAGCTGAGGGACACTGAACCCTTAACAGAAAAACAAAATAACCCACAGTAAATTAAAACTAGAGGTACTGTGAGCAAGCTCACAAAGTGATACCCCCGAATGTATAAGTTAGATTATCTTCCCTTGGAAATGCCAGAACGGAATTATATTGCTTCATGCACATCTTCATATGGAGTTCTTCCATTGTGTAAAGTTTCATGAAAATTCTTCCAACGGTTTAGGAGGAGTTGTGCTTATAAGGATGGACAGACGGACAAACGGATGGACAGACGGATGGACAGGGTGATTCCTATATACCCCCCCAAACTTTGTTTGCAGGGGGGGGGGATAATTACTCAATAGAATTAAACTTCGTGGAGTCAGTGAGGATTGCCTCGCTACTCACTGAGATCTTTAGGATTGAGTCTGCGAGGATTGCCTCGCAACTCTGCGTGTGGGGAGTGGGAACCGAAGAAACCCACCCCTCACCCAATCCATAGCAACAATCACACAACAGTCACAATATACAATAGTGGATACCTATCTTTCTCTCTACCTATAACTTTTCTAACTGAACATTCTAAAATTTTCTTGCAACACTTTTATCAAGAAGACGCATGGAAATGGTAGACAAAGCGTTGGAGGAATTGGTGCAACCTACCTTTCTGTTAACATACACAAGAAACCACCAAACACCAGGCAAGGATTGAAACAAGCTTGTCTGTCTGGGGACGAGTGTACATTTTATATAAATAAACATTTGAATAAAGATTTAACAGCCCTTTTAAGGGCTTTCGGGTGTGTGTCGGTGAGAGGGGGTGTGTTTTTTTGCTTTTGTTTTTTTTCCCTCCAATCAACCCGTCATCTGTTCTCCCTGAAGGCAGACCAGATGGCCAATACCCAGCTTTCAAAAACACATATTGGTGGATTTTTTCCTTTTTGTAACTGCAGCTCAACGCTCCTAGCTCTCGCTCCCGACACTCGTGGATTTATAAGCAAATAAAGTTATTAGGGTCGCAAGGGATTTCAATCCCACATCGTCCCTGTGCGCCTTTGGTGCACGGAAACTTTTCATTCATTCAACACTTCAGCTCAACGTGTCCAAGAAGGCACTGAACTAAATACAAAGAACCAGTAATGCCAAGTCATTCAATCAAGTTTCTATAGAAAAGACATAACACCAAAGCTACAAATGAAATCTGAAAAATATCGGGTGAGGAATGTGGCCTGTTGGGTGTACTAATGAAATTGTTTTCAATTTATATACCAAATACAAGATGGCAACTGATGGCCATATTTTTCAACTAAATTCAGAAAAATTTGATAACTCCCATCTAGACATCATTAGGCCCCTGCAAAGCTTTGAGATTCGATTTGGATTAAAATCTATGAGATTCGATTCAATTCAAATCCACTGACAGGTATTAAAAATTTCGAACCCATGGCGCAGTTTTGTTATAGTTATTCTACAATGTTTTATTGAAGAATTCCCTCCAAAACAGTTTTAAAAACTAATATATGATTGTAATATAATAACAAGAGGCCCCATGGGGCCTGAGGTCGCTCACCTGACATGGTAGTCTAAATATCAAACCAGGGACTTGACTTTAATAAGTTGCATACGCCACTCCCAAGAAAAGCATATACCAACTAGATGAAGCAATTGTGCCCACATAATACTAAGAATTTTCCTTCTATTTTCAGTTCCTGCACTTTTACGTCCCAAAATTGAGATAAACGCATAAAAATAGATTTTTTTTAATTTTTGTTCGTAAATTTTCGAAGTCCCAAACAAAATTTTTTCAGACTAAAATTTTTTCTTCTTCTTCTTACAATTGACCAAAATGCATAAAAAACCCACCTGGATCCCAAAAATTCAGTGTAATAAAAAAAATAATTTTGTCTTAAAATTTACCGAAAAGCATAAAAACAAGCTGCACAGTAAATAAAAAGTTTCTGAGCCGTGCAGTTTTGGAGATATGAGCGATTTTAATTTTTTCTATTTTTAGCTCCTGAGGTTCCCACGGGGATATGGGAAAAATTTTTTCAGCATAAATTAGATACTTATGACCCAATAAGTCCTCAAAAAAAATTTGGTTCAAATCGATCTCTTGATTCAAAAAATAGAAATTTAGGGGTGGAGCGTCAGCCAATCAGAAACTGTGGCAGCCATGTTGGATGGCGGGCAGGCGGACAAACCAAACACAATTCTGAGAGAGGACCACCCACTGGTTATCCCCAACAAATTTTATTCAAATTGATCCAGCGGTTCTGAAGAAGAAGATTTTAATGTGTTTTGCCATCAGCAGCCATATTAGATGGGCGACGGAGATTTCGAACACAATTCTTCGAGTGTTCCACCTAATGATCAATCCCACAAAATTTTATTAAAATTGGCCTAGTGGTTTGGGAGGAGATGATTGTTGACACGAGAATAAGAGTTTTTAATGTTTTTGCATTACCTTCAGTGTTAAAAAGTGCCGAGTCAGCACTTTTTCAGAGTCCCAAGAAAGTACCTTAGAAAAAAACCGTTAGCGATTTTTTTCTACCATTCCTTTCCATTGCTCATAAGCAAGCTGCACAGTTTCTAAGCCGTGCAGTTTTGGAGATATGAGCAATTTTAATTTTTTCTATTTTTAGCTCCTGAGGTTCCCATGGGGCTACGTGAAATTTTTTTTCGGCATAAATTAGATACTTATGACCCAATAAGTCCTCAAAAAAAACTTGGTTCAAATCGATCTCTTGATTCAAAAAATAGAAATTTAGGGGTGGAGCGTCAGCCAATCAGAAGCTGTGGCAGCCATGTTGGATGGGGGCGGACAAACCGAACACAATTCTGAGAGAGGACCACCCACTGGTTATCCCCAGCAAATTTTATTCAAATTGATCCAGCGGTTCTGAAGAAGAAGATTTTAATGTGTTTTTGCCAATCAGCAGCCAAGGCAGCCATATTAGATGGGCGACGGAGATTTCGAACACAATTCTTCGAGTGTTCCACCCAATGATCAATCCCACAAAATTTTATTAAAATTGGCCTAGTGGTTTGGGAGGAGATGATTGTTGACGCCCAACGACGACGACGGACGGAAAGTGATCAGTAAAGCTCATAATAACCAGGAACAAGAACATTTTTGTTCGTCTTGATAGAATTGTAATCGGTAATTGTCGAGTCGGCGACTGTTATCTTTAAATTGGCACAGAATTACAACATAATAATAAAAGTAAATGACTCACAATGTCTTCTGTTGGAACTCATATTTTAGACATTAACTTCATTATATTTGTACGTAAGCTCATGATCTGAAAGTAAGCTCATAATGCCTGTCCGGGCAAAAAAAAAACTTATATTATTGCCCATACAGATGTACAGACGGACAGCAGATCACATCCCACATTGAGAGAAAATGGTGGCGGTGTGTTGACTTTAAACAACTGAGCTAAGGATCTTGTTGGACCTAAATGCTGTTAATTTGATGTTGAGTGTTGTCGAGTGTAGCTAAGTGACTCAAAGGAACTGATGTGTATCACATACTGTAGGATTTAATCCGAAAAACAATGATATAAAAGGTGTTTCTATCGGCTTCTGTTAGGAGACGATTCTAGTGTCGTATTTTCATGTGTTCACCTTGTCCTTCCTTCGCTCTCCGACAAATTATTTTTTTCCAACAAAATCGGTGTCAAATATGCCAAGGGACAATCCGCCAAGTAAGGAAAAGGAGTGTTCCAACAATGACCTTAAAAAGCTAATCATTGATATGGAACAAACATTTAAATTTGAGCGAAGAAGTATGAGGACTGATATCACAGAGGTGAAAAGGGAAATTACCACAATGAACAAAACAATATCTGATCTGAAAGCTGAGAATGTTGATATCTCTCGGAACGTTGATTTCAATGCACAAAAACTAGAAGTGCTTGAGGATGTTATGATTCCTAATATTGAATTAGCATTCCAGACCAAGTTGAAAGAAATGGAGGAAAAACTAACTCTCACCGAGATTTATGACAGAAAATACAACTTGTTGATATACGGTGTGGCGGACAATAAGGAGGAGAATGTTTATACCACCCTGCAAAATTTTATTGTAAAGGATTTAAAACTGGATGAGACAATTGCTACCGATATTGTGGGGAGGACTATCAACATAGGCTACCATCTTCCAATTTTCGGAATCAACATGCTCCACCACCTAAACCAATCACTGTTAGTTTAAACTTTATTTATTTTAAGAGTTCAAAGTCAAATAATACAAAAATTGTTACATACAATGATGTGGATTCGGCAGGAAGCTATAAGCTTATACAAGGCCGTTTTCCACCCAGAACAAGATTACAAAGAGTAACAAATGAAATGGCAGGTATGAGTGACTTTAGTCTTAAGTCTTAACAGTATTTGTACACATTACACAAGCGTCAGTAGTCGAGCTCACATATCGTCGCCCGAGGGCCCCCGCCTCCCGTACACCAGATTAACCCCTTGCCAACGTGGAGAGAATACGACAGTTGCACAAAGGACGTCTTGAACCACTAGACAGTTTTATTTTCTATTTCAAAAACACAGCTCTTGGCCTCCATTGGAGCGAGCTCAACGAGCTCACTCCAACAGAGGGTCATGAGCCATGTTTCCGAGTCCAAAATTGGAAACATAAAAAACTTTAAACGGAGCTTTTGTTAATAAGACCACCCGAACCTGACCATCCCAGGAAGTAGAGGCGTGGACCACCGGGAAACGATATGTAAGAGTGTTATGAGTACACGGAGAACAAAATAAGAATGATATAAAAAGAAGCAAAACTTGGTCAGCTGGAATACATGGTGCATTTACTACACACGAGAAAGGCGTAAATAAGTATGTTATGTAATTTCTTTCAGTTCGTTTAGTAGAAGATTATGAATACAGTCTGTGAATAGAGTCCACGTGGCATTGAGCTGCAAGCAAAGTTAAACGGTGTTGAGGGATATGTTCATTCCGCTGAGCTAGTTTGGCAACAACATTCATGATAATATTAAATTTTTTTAATTAGGTTAGTACTGTTTTAGAGATTAGTCATTAGAATCGCTTCCTTGATAGTATAAAGTCATGTACCACTTCAGGGATAAGGTGGTCATCTTCGTTATTCAAAAATTCTGAACTAAGAACAAATCTCAGTCAGCTTGAATACATGATGCATTAAATACATGAAAAAGGAAGGCGAAAGAAGGTATAGGTAATGTCATTCAGTTCGTTTAGTAAAAGATTATGAATACAGTCTATGGATACAGACCGGGTGGCGTTGAGCTGCAAGGAAAGTTGAATGGGGGGGGGGGGGGGATATATTTGTTATGTTGAGCAAATTTGATTTGATACCAGGTGACTTTGAGCTGCAAGGACAGTTGAATGGTGTGGAGGGGTATATTCGTTATGACGAGCTAATTTGATAATAACATTCTATTAATATTAAGTTATATTAAATTGGTTACTACTGTATTAGAAATTAATCATTGGAATAGCTTACTTGATAATATAAAGTCATGTACCACTACAAAGATGAAGCGGTTGTCATCGTTATTCAAGAATTCTGAACCGAAAAGAAGTGTAGTTGTGTCTGCTCCAAACGGGAGTAGGTTAATTGTATCATTATGAGCGTGTGTGAAAATTGGACAATGCAAGAGAAAGTGATCAGAAGTCTCTTGCTCGCCACACTGACATAAGGGGATTGGTGATAAATGATTATCATATAAGTGTGAATTGAGGTTTCTACACTCAAGTTGTAACCTGCAATGATATATTTGCGCTGTGCGAGATTTCGCATTACTATAGAACCTTGGAGGTCGTTGATTACCATCGTTTAGGAAAGTCTTCAAATGAAACAATGACGAGTTCTCACGGACAGACAGGGGCAGGTTATTCCATTGGTCAGTAATGCTGGGGATCGGAGACTGAGTGATGGATTGGTTGAAGAAGCAAGTGGGGAAACTTTACTGGAGATAAGTGGAGGTACCATACGATGATACATTTTGAAAAACTGGATTAACTTGTGTTTGCGACGTCTTTCTTGTAATGGATCCCATTGCATTCTAAATAATACTAGCACAAATGGTTGCGCCCGTAATGATCCTTGCCACTGCAATCTGTATTTTTTCCAGTTCCACCACTTTGGTTTCAGAACAGTTATCCCAAACAGTATCCGCATATTCAAGAAGAGGTCTAATAAAGGCAAAATATATTTTTTCTAGGACACTGCAATCTAAATTAAATTCATGTCTTCTCAGTAAGTCTAAGCGAGACCAGGCTTTAGAGCAAATATGGTCGATATGGTCATTCCATGTACAAGTACCATTCAGTATGACTCCTAAGTGTTTATGGTTAGAGACTTCGGATATCTGAGAACCGCCAAAGAATAAGTGAGGATGGATGGGGCTGCTTTTAAGTGATATTAGCATACTCTTTGTTTTATTTGGATTGTAGCCAGATCATGATTGATTACGGTCGACGCTTGCTCAGGGTTCTCTATAATTAGATACAAGGAGGTATCGTCTACAAAAAGGCGTATACTGCTCCGTAGATCTTTGATTATGTCGTTAATGTATATGGGGGGCACGGTGACGTTGCTGTAACCGGTTCTCGTCAGATCACCGAAGTTAAGCAACATCAAGCGTGGTTAGTAGTTGGATGGGTGACTATTTCAGCGACTGATTCGTGCTCCCGCGTTGTGTCCTTGGGCAAGACACTTCACCTCGCTTGCCTACATGGGCGCATGATGACGCTCTGTACTAAGGCGTACTGCACGTCGATGGTATGCATGTCTTCAACCAATCTAACCCTGCCTGTGCCATGGTGCAGAGTTTAAGAGTTACGATGTTGGGGAGATGACAGCTGCTCGTTGTTGCTTGGTGGTTCTCTCCGGGTACTCCGGCTTCTTCTACCCATAAAACTGTCACCGACATGATATGACCCTGGCTGTTAATGTGTCGTGAAACCATAACAAAAAAAAAAGAAAAAAAAGTTAATGTATATGAGGAACAACAAGGGCCCAAGGATCGATCCTTGTGGAACACCGACATTGACGATTCTCCATGAAGATGTCTCAGAAGATATCACAACTCACTGCCACCTATCTGCAAGATACGATTTTAAGAACATCAGAAGTTCACCCGAAACACCTATACTCTCCAACTTGTAGATGAGACCAGCATGCCATACTTTATCGAAGACCTTACTGACATCAAAGAAGACAACCCTAACTTCTTTGCCTTCATCAAGGGCATGACAGAATTCGTCATATATGTCAGTCAGTTGGAGGACAGTTGAGTCACCGGATGTAAAACCTGATTGAAATTGACTGAGAATGTTATTGTCTATTAGGATCTCCCACAAACATTTGAATACACATGTTTCAAATATTTTTCCAACGCAGCTGATCAGAGATATTGGGCGATAATTAATAACAGAATTGGAGGGTTGTTTTTTCAAGATTGGGGTGACGTTTGTTTTTTTCCACAGTGACGGAAAGTACGAGTTAATCAGTAGTATATTAAAAAGGATCGAGAGTGGCTCGCATAAAGAGGATTTACATTCTTTGAGGGACGCAGGCTTATTAGATCTGGACCAGAGGCCTTGGACACTTTTATCGACTTCATTGCAGAATATACTTCGCTACAATGTAGAGTAATACAGTCAATACTTTCAGAAACATGGGGTGTTGTGTCTGGCAGGGAAGCATTCAAGTCATCAACTGTTGAGACAGAACTGAAATATTCATTGAACACTTCAGCTTTCTCAACACTTGAGGAATATATTTTGTTTGAGTGGATGAGAGTAGGAATTCCTACTGCGTTACTACTGCCGATGAATGTTTTCAGGGTCTTCCACCACATTGATGGTGGTGTTTCGCTACTTCTTAGAGTTGACTGGACTTTGGACAAGTATAACGCTTTGGCTTTCCTAATAGCCGTTACAACTTCGTTCCGTTTCACTCTATATTTTTCCCAGGCATGTGAAATATCGGACCGTTTAGCAATGCAATACAAACGTTTTCTCTGTCTAATCAGTAATCTTATTTCATTATGCATCCATTTCGGTTGGTCTTTATGCATGGTAATAAATTTGTTGGGTATGTGAATTGATGCACTATTGAGTATTTTGTCGGTAAATTTAGAAACTATAGTATCGAGAGATGGATTATCAAACAGAGAGTTCCAATCGACGTTAGATAAAGCCTCATTGAATGCTTTATAATTACCCTGGGAATAGAGCCATATTCTCCTCTTAAATGAGAGAGGTGGTGGTTTTAAGAATTCAAACTTCGAGTGAAATTGGACAGTGGTAATGGATCATGTCTGGGATAATCAGTTCAAGGACCTCACAAGTTTTCATGTTGATTGTGTCACTAAGCGCAAAAAGATCTAATAATGAAGCCAATGACTTGGTAAAACAAGTTGTCTCATGCACAACTTGTCTCAAGTTCTGGGTTAATTTCGATGTCACCAGATATTAAAAGACTTACGGCCAAATGAAACAACGCAATGACAAGGAAAGCTGAGATCGGCAAATTTGGTGAAAGCGCAACCTTCGAAATGTCCACGTCCCTGTATGGATATGAAATTTCATCCAGATGAGAAACTAAGTGAGAGGTAACAAACTCAATGAAATGGCCAATGAACACGGCAACTACGGCAGTAAAGCTTTCTTGCAGCCCAAAACCACTGAGACTCAGAAGGAGGTAAATTAAGACACAAGTGAATCTCTTTTTCGGCAAACAATACTTTAAACTATTACAATAAGCTTTGAAGTTGTAAGTGCCTATTCGAGCACGATATGATTTCAGTCACATAGTAAACTAATGTGTAACCTGTTGATGCAGATCAAAAATTTTGTTCGGAAGCAAGATTGTATTCAAGCTGGCAAGTAGTGCAATTGATATGTGGAAAATACTATTGTGTAGCGAGACGATAACAGTAACTTATATACAGATAGGTAACAAAAAAGGTTAAGAAAATTGAAATTTAAAAAAGTAAAGCTTTGTTAACTTTGTTAACAAAGAGTTTGGGAGCTTAAGAAAACTTTGGAGTTACTGGACAAGTTGGGCAAGTATTCGTTTAGAAATCATTTAATTTCTACAGTGGAGAAGAGACAAGAAAAATATATTTGTTTTGAGCAGATGACAATGTCAGAATGCCTAGAAATTTTTTTTTTTCCCCCCTTCGATGCTGATGGGGTAATATTGAGCAGTTAGTATGGTTCACGTTCTGTTAATTAAGAGGTACTTGAGGTGACATTATTCAGTTTGTATGCTTTTGCTCTGCCACAGCCCCTAGACTGCACCAAGGCAAAGACATATGTACACATGATAAGAATTCTCACAGTTAGTTGTGATCGCTGATATTATTATTATTGCATATAGATGAAGGAGTCAGTAAGATATATCCGTTGCACAGAATGATTATTCTGGCCCAACATGACATGTATGGCATCAATCAGTTCCATATTGGACTCGAGCTTTGCTCTCGTCCGACATGGAACCAACTGACACAACACATACCACATTAAAACACAAAGAGCTCACCAGGAGTGAGCAGTATCGTCCCCTCTCCATCCCACAGTCAAGTCGAGTGCAACCACCATAAAAGCTACAAGAAATAGCAGAACTCCGAAAGCAGAGAGTTAAAACTTAGATCTTGCAAAAGATGACGAACGTCAATAGGGGTAGCTGAAATGCATTAAGAGTCCGGGCTCTTGCTATTCTCTTCAAGTTCAGTTATTATTACAGTCGTTGATTATTACTGTATCTAGTAAGGCAGACTAGGTCACAAATCAAGGGATTCATTGAACCATAAAATTAAAGACAAATAGCTATCTGTGAGGTATCAAACAAGTGTTGGACGTTTCCATACACATGGGCAAGGCTCTTGTTCATTCAAAATTTCGTTCACAATTTCATTCATTTGGAGTTAAATGACACAGGGAGAGAGAGATACACTGGGTTTATTGACCTGGACTGAGGATTCATGCATTGCTTTCAATTTAGTACAGTGGAAAGATATTTATGGAGCTTCTGTTGGGAAACTCATAGTAATTATTCATACCCCCCCCCCCCCCCCCCCCCCCCCCCACCCCTTACCTCCACTGAGTCAACTCCCTGATCGAAATACGAATAAAATGGATGAGTTTTATTTCTTGAAGGTATATAAGCCACTTAGAGTGAGGAATACTTGATAAATAATTCCAATCAATCATTCCGCCCCCCCTAACAGTCTAAAACTAGAGGTTCTGTGAGCAAGCTAACAAAGTGATACCCCCCGCACCTCGTTTGTAGCCTTTTTGGTACATTAAAATGTATAAGTTAGATTATCTCCCCTTGGAAATATCAGAACAGAATTATATTGCTTCATGCACATCTTCATATGGAGTTCTTCCATTGTGTAAAGTTTCAGGAAAATCCTTCAAACGGTTTAGGAGGAGTTGCGCTTATAAGGATGGACAGACGGACAGATGGACAGACAGACGGACGGACAGGGTGATTCCTATACACCCCCCAAACTTTGTTTGTGGGGAGTATAAAAAACCCAATGACAGAAAATCTACAGCCATTGGATATAAATTAATAATACTATTATTGAATGTCGCATTCAGGATAAAAAACAGGATTTGATTGGTCATAACTTGATCGACATGAACCATAGACCCATGTCGACACAGGTATGACAAATCAATTACTTATTAATACTCATTGTTAGGCTTGGAAATGATCGAGACGAACAGACCATCCTTAATGTAACCACCAACTTGAAGGGAACAAAAAAAAAACAAAACTGTTAGTACAGATTTACCACCTACATTGAACAAGAGCTCATGTATCGCTGAAGCAATACAATGTCCCCTACCAGACTAATGGGCATTAATAATTACACAAATGTTATAACCTGGATGTGATCAGCATGAATTCCGTTGAAGCGTTTCCAAAAAAAGTCCGGAAAACTGATATTTTGGCACTTTTCCATATTTCCAAGGGCCATAACTCACACAAGAATAATGCAATCAGCATGAAACTCAAACCTGATCTGTAAATCATCGTTCTATAGTAGGATACCAAGAATAAAATCATTAGGTTGAAGCATTTCCAAAAAAAAAGTTCGGAAAACTAAAGTGTGACTGACAGACTGACGGATGGACAGAGTGCAAATGAAACTTGATCTATACGTCATCGTTCTATAGTAGATTACCAAAAATGAAAGTGTCAATGACACTGTAGCTTAACTTGTGTGTTGTGTTTGATGAAAAGGATAATGTTCAATGTTTATAAAAGGATTATGAAATAAGACAAGAATTGTGATAATTGGGAATATGTTCATTTCTGTTCCCTGTATGCTATGTTTATGATAAAAATAATATGAGGTGTACACTGTACTAAAGATCTGAGGGGTGGGTTAATATGACCTCACAGTTAATATGTGTGGCCCTCACAGTTAACATATATCAACAAAATTACAATGAAATTATTCCAAAATGAGTCATCCTATCAAGTTACATTAAAATCCCTTCATAAATATGGCCTGTAGACTGTGCTAAAGGTTTTCGGGCTTCGGGCCCCTGTAGCCGTCAGTTTCCCAATTGCGTCCAAAGGGGATGTTCTCATCTAGACATTATATGAAGTCAACCTACCAAGTTACAATGAAATCCCTCCATAAATACGACCTGTAGACTGTGCTAAAGGTTTTCGGGCTTCAGGCAGCCATCAAGGCTGAATGATCGTGACCAAAAGGGGACGTTCTCATCTGGACACTATTTGGAGTCATCCTACCAAGCTACAATAAAATCCCTTCATAATTATGACCTGTAAACTGTTCTAAAGGTTTTCGGGCTTTGGGCCCCTGAAGCCGTCACAGTTGCCCACTCGTGTCCAAAAGGGGACGTTCTCATCTAGACATTATATGAAGTCAACCTACCAAGTTACAATGAATCACTGCATAAATATGACCTTAGACTGTGCTAAAGGTTTTCGGGCTTCGGGCTCGGGCAGCCATCATGGTTGAATGATCGCAACCAAAGGGGACAATCTCATCTGGGCATCATCTGGAGTGATCCTGCGAAGTTACAATGAAATCCCTTCATAAATATGACCTGTAGACTGTGTTCAAGGTTTTCGGGCTTCGGGCACCTGTAGCCATCACAGTTGACCAATCATGACCAAAAGGGGATGTCATCATCTAGGCATTATATGGAGTCAACCTAACAATGTTACAATGAAATCCTTCTATAAATATAAACCTTTGCCTATGCTAAAGGTTTTTGGGCTCGGGCACCCATCAAGGCTGAATGATCACGGCCAAAATGGGACGTTCTCATCTTGACCTTATTTGGAGTCAACCTACAAAGTTACAATGAAATCCCTTCATAAATATGACCTGTAGACAGTGCTAAAGGTTTTTGGGCTTCGGGCACCTTTAGCCGTCAAAGTTGCCCAAACATGTCCAAAAGGGGACGTTCTCATCTAGGCATTATATGAAGTCAACCTACCAAGTTACAATGAAATCCCTTCACAAATATGACTTGTAGACTGTGCTTAAGGTTTTCGGGCTTCGGGTTCGGGCAGCCATCATGGTTGAATAATCGCAACCAAAGGGGACAATCTCATCTGGGCATCATCTGGAATGATCCTATGAAGTTACAATGAAATCCCTTCATAAATATGGCCTGTAGACTGTGCTCAAGGTTTTTGGGCTTCGGGCACTTGTAGCCAACACAGCTGACCAATTACGACCAAAAGGGGATGTCATCATCTAGGCATTATATGGAGTCAACCTAATAGGTTACAATGAAATCCTTCCATAAATATGACCTTTTACCTATGCTAAAGGTTTTTGGGCTCGGGAACCCATCAAGGCTGAATGATCGTGATCAAAAGGGGACGTTCTCATCTAGACATTATTTGGAGTCATCCTACCAAGTTACAATGAAATCCCCTCATAAATATGACCTGTAGACTGTGCTAAAGGTTTTCGGGTTTCGGGCACCTTTAGCTGTCACAGTTGCCCAATCATGTCCAAAAGGGGACGTTCTCACCTAGACATTATATGAAATTAACCTACCAAGTTACAATGAAATCCCTTCATAAATATGACCTGTAGACTGTGCTAAAGGTTTTCGGGCTTCGGGCTCGGGCAGCCATCATGGGTGAATGATCGGACGTTCTCATCTAGACATTATATGAAGTTAACCTACCAAGTTACAATGAAATCCCTTCATAAATATGACCTGTAGACTGTGCTAAAGGTTTTCGGGCTTCGGGCTTGGGCAGCCATCATGGTTGAATGATCGCAACCATAGGGGACAATCTCATCTGAGCATCATCTGGAGTGATCCTAAGAAGTTACAATGAAATCCCTTCATAAATATGACCTGTAGACTGTGCTCAAGGTTTTCGGGCTTCGGGCACTTGTAGCCATCACAACTGACCAATCACGACCGAAAGGGGATGTCATCATCTAGGCATTATATGGAGTCAACCAAACAGGTTACAATGAAATCCTTCCATAAATATGACCTTTTGCCTATGCTAAAGGTTTTTGGGCTCGGGCACCCATCAAGGCTGCATGATCGCGATCAAAATGGGACGTTCTCATCTAGACATTATTTGGAGTCATCCTGCCAAGTTACAATGAAATCATTTCATAAATATGACCTCTAGACTGTGCTAAAGGTTTTCGGGCTTCGGGCTCCTGTAGCCGTCACAGTTGCCCAATCACGTCCAAAGGGGGACTTTCTCGTCCAGACATTGTATGAAGTCAACCCACCAAGTTACAATGAAATTCCTCAATAAATATGACCTGTAGACTGCGCTAAAGGTTTTCGGGTTTTGGGCTCGGGCAGTCATCACGGTTGGCAGATCATGCCCAAACGGGGAAATTCGCATCTAGACATCATAAGGAGTCATCCTACCAAGATACAATGAAATCCCTCCACATTAAACATGACCTGCAGACTGTGCTAAAAGTTTTTGGGTTTCAGGCTTGGGCAGCCATCACGGTTGATAGATCATGCCCAAAAGAGGACGTTCTCGTCTAGGCACTATACAGAGGCATCCTACCAAGTTACATTGAAATCCCTTCATAAATACGACCTGTAGACTGTGCTAATGGTTTTCGGGTTTTGGGCTCGGGCAACCATACTGGTTGCCCGATCGCGACCAAAAGGGGACGTTCTCATCTAGACATGACCCCAAACCTGCATATGAAATTTCGTGACGATCAGACAAGAACTGCGGGGTGTAGCCCGTGCTAAAGGAAATGTGAACAGACGTCACAGACTCACAGACTAACAGACTCACAGACTAACAGACATCCGCACGCGTGATAGCAATAGCTTATCTTGACTATGTCAAGTTAAGCTAATGAAATCATTCCGTTGAAGTGTTTCCAAAAAAAAGTCAGGAAAACTGATATTTTGGCGCTTTTCCATATTTCCAAGGGCCACAACTCACACAAGAATAATGCAATCAGCATGAAACTCAAATTCGATCTGTAAGCCATCGTTCTATAGTAGGTTACCAAGAATGAAATCATTCGGTTGAAGCATTTTCAGAAAAAGTCCAAAAAACTAAAGTATGACTGACAGACTGACTGACAGACTGATGGATGGACAGAGTGTAAATGAAACTTGATCTGTAAGTCATCGTTCTATAGTAGGTTACCAAAAATGAAATCATTCCATTGAAGCATTTCCAAAAAACTCCGGAAAGTTAAAAAATTTATAGTAATTTCTATATTTTTTATACTTACCAATGACCCAGACATAGCTGGTGCTAACTCTTAAAATATAGGGCCAAACACAAATTTTGCCCCCCAATCCCCAAAATTTGCATCTAAAACCAGAGAAAACATGTCCTGAATGGCCCTCCACACCTCACCTCTACTGCACATGCGCAGTGTCAAGGACGTTCCGAAATTGGCGCCTTTAATCATTCTAATAACTAGTGCCTGGTAAGCGCTATGTACTCAGCGGGGAGGCAAGAGTTCCCAACTCCTGGGAGGGCCATCCCCGTCTGGGTCATTGGTAAGTATAAAAAATATAGAAATTACTATAAATTTTTTAACATTTTTATACTGTACCAATGACCCAGACATAGCTGAATAGTAAAAAGGCTGGAGGGCCAAGGACATAGAGCAAGATGGAATACGCTCAATAATATAAAATAGAGTCATCCCCTCTAGGGAAAAAGAAGTAATAGGCCTTACATGTATCTTTCTTATTTATGATAAATTAGAAAGATACAACACCTTCCAAAATTGAGCATCATACATCCATGTACTCTATTAATATCCAATATAATCCTTATACTAATAATTTTTAAAGTAAGACAATAAATAAAGTAAGTCTAGAGAATAGAGACTCTTATACTCCTTAAAAGTGTCTGAGGATTGCATAATCATGTCCGTTGACACGTGCTATATTCAAAAGCTATACTTTAAAAACTAAGACTTGAATGAATTTTTAAAACATAAACTTCTCACTAAACAACCATCCCAATAACAGCTCAGAATTACTAACTCCGGAGGAGGTATCCCCTTGTTTTCATAGTAAAACAGGTGACCCAAGGGAACACCCTCCCCCCCCCCCCCCCTTTTTTCTTGCCCTGGGTCAAATAGCCCAGAGCGAAGAGGGCAGAAGAACGGAGTCACTGCCGAAACAGACAGCCTACCTAGCTATAGTAGCAACTGTTAAGTGAATGACATTCTGAGCAGTAGATAATAGACCTAACAATAGAGGCCTCCAGAAATGGACTCGATATTTCTGAGATAAAAAATTCATGAATGTGGTTGGCTGAGCGCAATGAGCAGCCTTCAAAAATCTATAATAGCGACACTATTAATGTAAGCCCAAGATGTAGAACTCTTACTTCATGAGCCGGAATCTTAAGCACAACTGCTGAGTCAATGATATACCAAAAGCAGTACCGATAGTTAATTGAATCCATTAGCAATAGAATGGAGCGTAACGTGCTTCTATTAGGCATCAAAGACAGAAGAAGCTTACGCCCGTAGTAATAAACAGATATCTGTTTATAAATACATAAACTCTAACCGGACAGAGTAAAGGCCTATGCCCGTACGAAGACAGAAGGACCTTAATAACAATAGGTTCCGGATATTAGGAGCCTAACTCTTATGCAAAAATCCAACCTAAATAGTAAAGGAAGTAGTGATTCCGAAACTACGAAAGTGAAAATCATCCATCGATAGTGCATGAAACTCACTGACTCTTCAGTAAAAGAGAGCCAACAGAATTACTGTCTAAAAGGTCAGAATTTGAAAACTACTGTTTCCAGAGGCTCAAATGATAACTTAGCTAAAAAAGAACCGAAGTTAAATTCCATATAGGAATTTAATCTAAAGATTCTAAGTCTATTTATCAAAAAGTTACTAACTGACTTAGATAAACAGACATAAGACTCAATTGTAAACTATCATAGAGTGCATAGGTATGAGGTAACATAAACCTATAACCTTAATAATAACAGGCTGCAGTAGATCTTGTCAAACAAGTATACTAAAAAGTTGCAATGAGTAGTATGGAGGGATCAACAATATGAACACAGTGATCCCTACACCAACGACGGAAGAGCCTCCACTTTAGCCGCATAGAATAGCAAAGAAGAGGATCTCCTATAGTAAGAAATCGCGTCCAAAGCTCGTCCAGTACAATGCTTACAATGCAATACGGACCACACAACGGAATACGTGAAGGTTGCGACCTTGCGGGTTGTGATAAAGATGACACGATTTACCCAGCGAAAAAAGATCCTCTCATTGAGGAAGATTTCGCGCTAAGTCCCACAGTAGACATCAGAGTAAATTACCCACGGTCTCTGTGAAGATAGAGATGCTATCAACAGAAATGTATTGTGGTTGTTTATCTTAGCAATAGCTGCTGAAACAACAGCGCCGGCGGATACGTGTATCCTATCATTCCGTCCTATTAGATCAATAGAGCGTTAACAACATTAGCTCAGAGATCTGGACAATCCAACACATACATCTGCAATTGATTAGCAAGCTGTGTCGTAAATAAATCATCATTGGGCGCTCCCATAGATAGCAAATCTGATTGAATACTTGTTTGTTGAGAGTCCATTCTGACGGCAACAAGCGACCCATAAGTGAACGGGAGTCCGGTAAAACAATCAGACGACCCGGAATATGACGGACCGAAACAGAACTTGGTGTACTAAAACCAACAGACGGATTCTTTCCATTAAATTGAATAACGGAAACGAATGAGTGCCTCCCTGGTTCCGGAGATACGCCACTACTGTCGAATTAACGGACAGGATTTGGACATGCGTTTCTGAATAATGTTCATGCAATGACATAAAGCAAGTCTAAAAAACATTATTCCGCGGAAGATAATTGCTTGCTTAGAGACTGCGGAACCCAAAGACCCTGGCACTTCGAATCCGTTGGGATCAATATTATATCCCAATCTGTTTGACTGGCAACCGTCATAACTATAATACTCGGATCCGGCAACTGCAGTGGCACTCTCTGAGTCAACCACCGAATGTTTGCCCCAGTCTGAATCTCTTGTAACACTAGATAGACAAGAGAACGTGTAAATCGAGCAATTCATGGATTGCTGAAAAGTTGCCGTCGAAGAGAGGCTTCTCCGAGAACGAAGCGACTCTGAGAGAGTTCTTCACCTTACTATCCACGCGCGTGGATGTAGCTAGGGCTGCGTCACGTCTAACCAACTCCAATCAGCCACTGAAGGGCGGAGTTATACGTGAACAAACTACTGCCCTCAAAAGAAATCACATTGAGAATAATATCCCGTAATTCTTTTCTTGAAGATGTAATGATAACGCCTCCGTAAGGTGGATTACGTATGATAAAGCGTCTAAGTTAAGTCTACTAGACATCATTGTCGTTTCCAACATTGTGGTTGGAAAAGACATAGACGGCGAAAAAGAATATTTCCAGTCTTTAACCACGCCGTCTAGACGCATATGAACTCTCGGTATGCCCTGCTCTGCCAAAATAAATTATTCGTATAAATGATAAAACGGCAGAAATAAGCACTGCGGACAAGAAACTAAACTATCATGCTTGGTAGCAGGCTTATATGCATATATAGCGTCGAAAAATAAAACACATGTTGTAATGACATTATTGGACTGCGTCGGTAAGTCAGGGACAATGTCCCTGAACCGATCCAAAATTCCGTGTCCAATGACGCTATAAGTCTCTTATCCAACATCGCAGCAATGTAGTCCGAAATAACAATCACTGGAAGATAATGCCAGAAGATATGAATGGCAGCTTCCGATGCAACGAAAGGGAAAACTCGAAATCTTTCGAATCCCTTTCGCCATCCTGTCGGACCCTATAAAGCGTTCGGTCGTCCGTACCTGATGCAACCGCTGACCGCACCGACCCAGCGCCGTCAGATAATTTCTGATTCGAGTAAGAAACTGTCGATTGCTGGGATGCTGCGAAACAACTGTGCTAACTCGGATAGCACGTCCGTCACTGAGGCCTGAGGAGAAGCGGTCCTACAATGCATTGCCGCTGGAAGCTCCGTGATCGTAACCCCGTGCATACTACCAATATGCGAGCGAACGGAGTGTATAGGCCTCGTGTCCCTTGGCTACCGGATGGCGTGACCTATTCAGCGTGGAATCACTGAATGACGAAACTGATCGGATACTCGAGGTCACGTAGCCAATGTGCAGTCGTGTGCCCTGCTGTGAGGATGAGGAAGCATTATCGACAGTCTCTTGGACTGTCAATATAACGGAGCGTCCCGACCGACAGACGTATGCTCCGAATGTAAAATATCTGAACCACAACATGCGGTCCCCTATGTTGTTGGACGAGAGAGGGACCTCTCTCGCTCACATCCCGGACGGACCTGGACAAGCCAGGAACTGGACTAACAGGCTTCCTCCGATCTGTCCTCAATCTGCCGTCACTGGGTGAGTACTAAAGTAATTATAGTGCTCGCATCACCCAAATCTCCTTCCTAGACCGCAACGGACGAACCCGGCAGCCGAACCATTCGATGAATGCACGCTACACCGGGTGAGCTAGCGAATGTCACTCCGTCGATCCTACAAGGGATCTCTTAGGCGATAGACATATTCCATGAGCACTTATTGCCGCTAGCTCTTCATTAACTATGATGACAGAGGCACACTTTTGAAAGACATCTCTGTAACTTTGCGAACAAGAAACCAGAAATGCTTGGTTATAGCAAGCAATAATAATAATATATATAGCGTCGTTCAATAATTCGAAAGTTTGTGTGACATTATTGGACTATGTCGGAACTGAGGGACGATGTCCCTGAACCGAACCAAAAATTTTTAAGTCCACCGACGCTATCAGTTTCTTATCCGGCATCGCAGCATTCTGGTCCGACGAAAGAAGCTGTAGAAGATCAAGTCAGATGACATACACAACAGCATATGTTGTTCCGAAAGGGAAAGCTCGAAATCCTCCAAATCCCTTTCGGTATCCCGTCGGACTGGATGAAATTTTCGGACGTCCGTACCCGCTTCGCGGAGCGTCCCGACCCAGCATCGTCGGATAAAAAATATGCGACAGATTCAGTTGATGCTGGGATGCTGCGAAAAACTGTGCTATTTAGGAAAGCACGTCCGTTCCCGAGGCCTGTGCAGTAGCGGTCTTACGATGCATTGCCGCCGGAAGCTCCGTGTACATTGACTCCCACACACTTCCTATGCGAACGTCCGGAGTCTGCAGGCCTCGTGTCCCTGGCTACCGGATGGTGTGACCTGGTCGCCGATGATTCTCTGACTGGCGAAGCTGACTGGATATCCGAGGTCACGCAGCCAAGAGCAGTCGTGTGCGCTACCATGAGAATGAGGAAGCCTTACTGACAGTCTACTCCGGACTGACTATATGTCGGAGCGTCCCGAGCGACGGATGTATGCTCCGAATGCGAAACATTTTGTACCACAACATCTGGGGCCAGATGTTGTTGTACGAGAGAGGGGCCTCTCTCGCTCGCCGTCCGGATAGACCAGATCGAGCTATGAACCGAACTAAAAGGCTTCCTCCGTTCTCCCTCTAATCCGCCGTCACTGGGTGTGCATTTGGTTGATTTATAGTGCTCGCATCACCCCAAAACTCCTTCTAGACCGCAACGGACGAACCCGGCTGCCGAACCATTCGATGAATGGACGCTACACCGGGCGAGCTAGCGGACGTCAAAGGCCGTCGAACCTACTAGGGTCCTCTTAGGCAATTGGCGTATTTACATGAGCACTTTTCCGCTAGCCCTTCATTAATTGTGACGACGGAGGCACACAGTTGGAAGACATCACAGATACATCACCCTAATCTTGATCGTCTGAAATAGAAATTGATAAAGTAGAGTGACCCTGCGGGGAAAGGACCGGAGTGTCCAATTCCCCACTAACATACCGTGACATACGCTTCCCATGTTGTCATCGAAATCATACGATACAGAACAGGAGTTAATGCGAGTACACTGACCACATATATAATGATTATAAAAGTCAGAGGAAGACTTCCTCTTAATACAATTGATCAATATCCTTTCAATGTGAAAAGAAAACAAGTCCTGGTACTCGCACCAACCCCTGGCAATCAAAATACATAATAATAATATGATCCATTAATATAAAAAAAATAATTGAAATCAAAATATTTTGAAAAAATATTTTTTCAGAACAGCCCAAGTTTCTGAAAAGTAACGTTGAGCCCCAATGGATCCCAAGCCTAAGTGTGGACAAAAATTTTTAAAATATTTTAAACAATTTATTCAACACTTACGAACAATAATAATGTATCTAGTTATGATTAAAATAACATCAAGATATTATTTTCAAGAAATCCCCCCCTCACACAGAGGGCTGTTGTAATGTAAACAATGAATGTAAAAACACTAAAATAAGACTCCAGGCACCCAGGCCCGGAATCAGTTACCAAAAATACATTATCTGATGCAAAACAGAGACTTCCAGGGAAGAAACTGCAGAACATCAGATGGTAGATGCAGAACACAACGCCTAACCACCCGTAGGTGAAGACGTAAACATGGGGAAAAGAACAGAATTCATTCTGTTATTCAGCTAAAACTCCCAAGAGAATTTAGTAATAATAATTACAAAAACTATGCCAAAAGCATGGGAGAATAGCAAGGGGGGACTTAAAGGACAGGGAGAGAGGAAAACACTGAAAAATCAGTGTAACTAAATAATCAGAATGACAACAAAATGGCTGCTGCCTCGAAAATAGGTAACTTAACATAATTTCATTAAAAAATTTTAAGTTACAGCCCTGATAATATTCTGTCACACATTTTTCCTCCCCTCCTTCTCTATCCTCCTTAGAATCACCATTTCACTAATATTTATGTGTCTAGCATCATTTAAACTGAGATTTACAAGCACAAAGATCAGTCAGATGTTAACTGATGAAGGGCCAAACTTAGAATGATTAATGGCGCCAATTTCGGAACGTCCTTGACACTGCGCATGCGCAGTAGAGGTGAAGTGTGGAGGGCCATTCAGGACATGTTTTCTTTGGTTTTAGATGCAAATTTTGGGGATTGGGGGCAAAATTTGTGTTTGGCCCTATATTTTAAGAGTTAGCACCAGCTATGTCTGGGTCATTGGTACAGTATAAAAATACTGATATTTTGGCACTTTTCCATATTTCCAAGGGCCATAAATAACTCACACAAGTATAATGCAATCAGCATGAAACTCAAACTTGATCTGTAAGTCGCTCTATAGTAGTTTACCAAAAATGAAATCATTCCGTTGAAGCATTTCCCAAAAAAGCCTGGAAAACTAAAGTATGACTGACAGACTGACGGGTGGATGGACAGAGTGTAAATGAAACTTGATCTGTAAGTCATCGTTCTATAGTAGATTACCAATGAAAGTGTCAATGACACTGTAGCTTAACTTGTGTGTTGTGTTTGATGAAAAGGATAATGTTCAATGTTTATGAAAGGATTATGAAATAAGACAAGAATTGTGATAATTGGGAATATGTTCATTTCTGTTCCCTGTATGCTATGTTCCTGATAAAAATAATATGAGGTGTACACTGTACTAAAGAGATGAGGGGTGGGTTAATATGACCTCACAGTTAATGTATGTGGCCCTCACAGTTAATGTATATCAATGAAAGTTACCAAGTTACAGTGAAATTATTCCAAAACGAGTCATCCTATAAAGTTACATTGAAATCCCTTCATAAATATGGCCTGTAGACTGTGCTAAAGGTTTTCGGGCTTTGGGCCCCTGTTGCCGTCAGTTTCCCAATTGCGTCCAAAGGGGACGTTCTCATCTAGACATTATATGAAGTCAACCTACCAAGTTACAATGAAATCCCTTCATAAATATGACCTGTAGACTTATGTGACCTTAAACACCAATAAATAATATAAATAACCTGTAGACTGTGCTAATGGTTTTTGGTCTTTGGGCTTGGGCAGCCATCATGGTTGAATGATCACAACCAAAAGGGGACAATCTCATCTGGGCATCATCTGGAGTGATCCTAAGAAGTTACAATGAAATCCCTTCATAAATATGACCTGTAGACTGTGTTCAAGGTTTTTAGGCCTCGGGCCCCTGAAGCCGTCACAGTTGCCCAATTGTGTCCAAAAGGGGATGTTCTCATCTAGACATTATATGAAGTCAAACCTACCAAGTTACAATGAAATCCCTTCATAAATATGACCTGTAAACTGTGCTAAAGGTTTTCGGGCATCGGGCTCGGGCAGCCATCATGGTGGAATGATCGCAACCAAAGGGGACATTCTCATCTGGGTATCATCTGGAGTGATCCTACGAAGTTACAATGAAATCCCTTCATAAAAATAACCTGTAGACTGTGCTCAAGATTTTCGGGCTTCGGACACCTGTAGCCATCACAGTTGACCAATCACGACCAAAAGGGGATGTCATCATCTAGGCATTATATGGAGTCAACCTAACAAGTTACAATGAAATCCTTCCATAAATACGACCTATAAACTATGCTAAAGGTCTTTGGGCTCGGGCAGCCATAAAGGCTGAATGATCGTGACTAAAAGAGGATATTCTCATCTAGACATTATTTGGAGTCATCCTACCAAGCTACAATGAAATCCCTTCATAATTATGACCTCTAGACTGTTCTAAAGGTTTTCGTCTTTGTAGCCATCACAGTTGCCCAATCGTGTCCAAAAGGGGATCTTCTCATCTAGACATTATATGAAGTCAACCTACCAAGTTACAATGAAATCCCTTCATAAATATGACCTGTAAACTGTGCTAAAGGTTTTCGGGCTTCGGGCTCGGGCAGCCATCATGGTGGAATGATCGCAACCAAAGGGGACAATCTCATCTGGGCATCATCTGGATTGATCTTACAAAGTTACAATGAAATCCCTTCATAAATATGACCTGTAGACTGTGCTCAAGGTTTTTGGGCTTCAGGCACGTGTAGCCATCACAGTTGACCAATCACGACCAAAAGGGGATGTCATCATCTAGGCATATGCACTTTATATGCGGCATGTGAATCAACTGAATTGGTCAAACAAATGAGTCAGTTATGTGTAGTTACTTTGCAAAAAACTGTAGTGGAGAAAGGCACTTTGCTTGATATCATAACTGTGTATGGTGCGATGTGGATATAAATATATAAAATAAATTTGCAAGCCAATGATATTTTGAATTGAAGTTAATTCAACACCCGCAAAAGGTGTGCAAACATACGTGCTTGAGCTCGCCATTTGAGTTTGCACTCTTGAGCGTGCTACTGAGAGGTCCTCCTGCAAGCTTGCATGCCTAAACTCACCACTAGCTGCGAGCTTGCATACTTAATTCCTCCATTCTGAGATGAGGTTTGCATGCTTGCATCCTTAAGATCATCGCTACAACTACCTTGTGCACTTAAGCTCGCCACTGCGAGCTATGAAATGTGAACTTGCATACTCAAGCTCGCAGCAGCGAACACATTCAAGCACGCAGGAAGCATACAAGCATACAGACCAAGGATGAAGAAATTTTGATGTGAACTTGCACAAACTTGCAGCGAGCTCACCGCATGTTTGCTGCATACTTGCGAGTTTGCCACGAGTTCATCACGAGTTCGCCGCAAGCTCCCAGCAAGCAAACATTTTCCATTTCCAAAGAACACGATAATTTGCCATTCTTAAAAGAATGCATTTTAGGTTGCATGCAAATTTAATTAAGTAAATAAAATTAATTTGCTTCAATTTCAGGTCTCCCAAATTCTTTTATTGGAATTTAATGTCAAAAGTATTCTCTGTTGATATATCTATCTAGCTATATTTTTTAAATAACATGTTTCATAACTTATGTTCTTTTTTCAATTGAGGGCATTTTGTCCAACAGTATTATGTCCTAAGGGCATTTTGTCCACCCATACATATTCTCTGAGGGCATTATGTCCTAGTGCATTTTGTCTGTTGGCATTTTGTTTGAGGGCTCTATGTCCTAAGGACATTTTGTCCAAATACCAAAGAGACCTCAAGTAAACAACTAATCTTAAAAACACCAAATAAACTCGAAAGTATGCGCTAAATCATACATAAATTTTATTCTAAAGATGGCTGTAATATCTAGATTTTACCCCATATTTTTCTGTGTTTAATGTCTTATAGAAAATCACATTTGCAGTCTCATTTTCAATCAGGCAGAGAGACACCGAAATTAAAAGAAAACCCTATTGTTATTAGGTGGGTATAACAATAAAAACTCCACTCGCCCTTTATCAGGACATGTATGGTGGAAAACAAAAATAACTGCTATTAAAATGTGATTTTTTATTGTTAATGTTTTATGGCAGTGAATCACCCTATAACAATTACAATAGATATGCACAGTACAGGACCAGTTTTCATATTATCCTGACTTTGGAATTAACTCAAGGAATCGATTCTAGATTGTAGGACATAATGTCCTTTGGACAAAATGTCCAAGGATAAAATGTCCTACAAAAAATACCCCTTGGACATAATGTCCTTAGGACATAATGTCCTTGGACAGAATGTCCTTGATCAATTTGCCACGGTGGACAAAATGTCCAATTTTATTTTTTTCTATTTTTTGTACTTTCCCAAATTTTATTTTATTTTTTCATAATTATTTTGAAACTTAATCAGATATTTTTCATGTTATTTGATTGCCATGAATATCAATGGTGAGCTTGTGGTGTATGTGTGAGTGGTCTTTGACATATTGTTCCCAAATTAGCTATGAAATCAGTCAAAACAGTTTGGTAATTGCATCTAAAGATTGATCCCCTCTTTCATGTAAAGATTGTGTATTGCTATGAAAACGGAACAGAATGCTTTCGCGTGGCGAAAGCGTACTGGGGAGGTTTAGGGCAAGCCCCTTTTCGACCCTCAGTATATGAAAACTGTCAAATTGCAGTACTATTATAGTCAGTTCTGAAGAGCATTCATTTCTTTGATGTACAGCAATGTTTTTGAAAGATAAACACACAGCAATCTATATACTGGACATCAGTCTGAATTGGTCATTAAACATTCTTCAATCATGGAGGTACTTACTAGTAAAAAAGGTGGCAAAAAATAGTTCTTGATGGATATATGTATGATTGTGTCATATGTACACCAAAAAATCTACAACCAAATCAACCATTTGATGGGCATGTGCCAACAGAGCTGCATTTGACTGTAAATCCACTGTTCATACAGATGTTGAGGTAAGTCAATTCGATTTTTCTCCCGAACCAACAATAAAAGTTATACGAAGTCGAATTGGTGTACACAGGATACATGTATATTGTTTGAGTTTAAAGTGCTTAACTGGGCATGTATCATTTCCAAATTCAGAATTTAGAACAGCATTATCAAATTAAATATATCTGAACCGATTTTATGAAATTTTGTCTCATTACATGTACAGTTAAAACTAGAAGTCCTATCAAATTATGTACATATGACCAAATGCATGTGATGAAAGATTCGGGCTTTGGGACTTGTTGATACATATAACAATGACAGTGAAGTAAGACATTTCTGTTCAATGTTGGATGCCTTAGCTTTTTTGCCAGTGGAAGAGGTGAAAAATGGGATGGAATACATCATGGATTCTGCTACGGAAATTCTTGAACCCCTGGTGCATTATTTCAACAAAACGTACGTGGCTGGTTATCGGCAAATAAAAGTTCCAACAGCATCATCTTCTGACGGTATTCCAAGCATTAGGTTTCGCCATGTACCAGCGCTTTACCCACCTCCTCTTTGGAACGTTAATGATTCTACTCTAAATGACGATCAAAGAACAAATAATATCTGTGAATCTTGGAACAGTGCGTTCAATAAGTTCATAGGTTACCAACATATTATTTCGTTGTTATATTATTTTACAATATTTATATTCGATCTGCATTGTCTAAGGGTATTTTGTCCTGAGGGTATTTAGTCCAGCAGTGCAAGTTAGTCAACGGTATTTTGTTTCAAGGACATTTTGTCCTTGGGACATTTTGTCCACCTGTGCAGAACGATTTCTCCAAGGACATAATATCCTTGGACATTTTATCCTAAGGACATTATGTCCGGATACAGGATTCGATGGGTGGTGTTTGTCGTGGGTATGTTTGTATTTGCTTTTGATGAGTATGGTACTGCATCACACAAGGACAAGAGCCCTTACTAAAAAAGTTTTTTTCGTTTTGTTGGGATTCATCTTGTTGGGATACCCATTTGTCTTGTTGGGATTTATTTATTTGTGTTTAAGGTCACATAATTCAGCACAATGGCTAATTCAGACCACAACATGGTCAGCCTATCGTTTATACCCATGTTTCCCATTTTAGAGGACTTCCCCAGTTTTTGCACGGTAACTGGGTCCTAGTTTACCATTAAAACAGGGCTTGTTTACTCACAGTACACCAGCACTGCTTTATTTCTAGTGGTTCCCATGGGATCTCTACCCCCAAAATGACATCTTTCCTACCCAGAGTGTCATTTGCTTTTTTATACTGATAGCTATTGTTTACAGTGGTATGGTCTACAGTTTTCAATAATACGGACAAGTAATAACTTTCCGGAAATCATTCTATCGCTATACATTTATTACTTTTATTATCTTAGAACACAATAAAACTAACAATATTTTTACTTTTATGCGATAAAATCTTAATGTGATTTTTAAAGAGGGCTGTGTTCTATGTTTCTGTCCCAGTGGATTTTGTCCTACAATCGTAAAGCAATGGTCAATTGAAATAAAGTGAACAGAAGTTACTGTGTCCAATAATCTGCAGAAATTCAGTTGTGAACTTTTAAAAATTACGAAATTTTAAATTCAGGTTTTAATATTGTCATTGAAATTTCTGAAATGCCGGTTGATGACTTTCACCACATTTGCACAGGGTCCATATGTAACCAGTTTTTGGACCTGTATAGAATTGATTGTATTAAACCGTTTTAAAAAAATGCCCGACTTACAGGTCTCTCTTAAACAGAAATATTGAGTTTACTGATGGAGAGAGAGAGAGAGAGAGAGAGAGAGAGAGAGAGAGAGAGAGAGAGAGAGAGAGAGAGAGAGAGACTCAGAAAGGGAGACAGAGAGACAGAGAGAGAGACAGGCAGACAGAGAGGGAGTCAGACAGGCAGACAGAGACAGACAGACATGGGGGGGGGGGGGGGGGAGGGAAAAGAGAGAGAGGATAAAGGCAGAACAGACATATTACATTGATGGTTATTTTATGATTAAAAAATTATAAATTTAAAGTAATTTGTATATTTTTTATACTTACCAATGGCCCAGACTTAGATGGTGCAAATCAAGGGCCAAACACAAATTTTGAACCCCCCCCAATCACCAAAATTTGTTTGCAAAACTGAAAATTAAAAGTCCTATCTGATCCTCTATCCTTTTACTATCCGCACGTGCGCAGTCGCCAAGAAGTGACCGAAATTAGCACCAACATCATTCTTTGTAGAAAGAGTACTACATAATAACTCAGTGGGGAGGTATGAGTGCCTACTCATGGGAGGGTCATACCTGTCTGGGACATTGGTAAGTATAAAAAAATATACAAATTACTTTAAATTTATAATATTTTTATAGTACATGTATAACCTAATGGCCCAGACTTAGCTGAATCGTAAAAAAGCGGAGGGCCTAGGATTTCAGAATTAGTAGACCAACATAGTTCCAGGAGAGGAAATTAAATTTAAAAGGAATTACATGTATGTCTCTCAATACAGTAATAGGGAGCGCAGTGGCTCAGTAGGTAGAGGTGCAGGCTGCAAGCCGAGAGGTCCTCGGTTCGAATCCCACCTGCGGCAACCGCGTTGTGTCCTTGGGCAAGACACTTCATCTCCATTGCCCGCGTGGGGATCACGATGACGCCGTGTACTAAGGCGTACTGCACGTCGATGGTACGCATGTCTTCAACCAATCTAACCCTGCCTGTGCTGCAGTGCAGAGTTACGATGTTGGGGAGCTGGCAGCTGCTCGTCGTTGCTCGGTGGTTCTCTCCAGGTACTCCGGCTTCCTCCACCCGTAAAATTGTCGCGGTCATGCTTAGCCATTGTGCATAAATATGTGACCTTAAACATCAATCAATAAATAATAAATAAATAACTATACAGTAATAGAGAAGACATATCATCAATAAGGAGCCAAATTCAAGTAATTCTGTATTCTTAGCATAAAGACTATGCTAATTGGATGTAACGAGTTCCCAATTTTTAAGGCTAGTCCAGACTAAGCCCCAGAAATTAGGATGGCGTATTTGAGAATGAAAGAATATTCCCCACGAACATACGCCATATACAATAAAACACAAGCTGTATCCAGGATATAATCTACAGACAAAACAGCTTCACTCATAACTCATAGTTACAAACTTATCAAACAGGATGAGTGGCCCACTTTTGGAAGGAATCTTCAACAAAAGGAGTGCGCTCTGGAATCAGTAAAAGCAGTACCAAATAACAACATAAATATTCATCGAATAGACACCCAGGTATTAATTATTACTAATAAAATGGTGCTTAACGCCACTTCAGAAGCTAAGGCTATAGCAGTGATCCCGGTAATTAATATCGCCTGCTTGTAACGCATACCGGAGTCAGCATACGCAGATAGGTCGAAAACTGGTGATATAATATATAACATACACATGTCCAATAGAATCACAATGGACAATCTCTGGAGAGTAAACACACTTCCAAGGTAACCCACAGGCGTCCCCATTCAGGTGTACAGTAAATTTCAGTAAATAACACTCCCAGATGTCCTCTATCCGATATCTATGTTCCTGGAAACGAGCAAATATACGAAAGTGTAAGACAAGATGTATTCGATAGGGTACCGCCATTAATAGAAACCTGGATCTAGAAATGGATTGAGCTATGATTAACAGACTTGTCACGGACCGCCCCCGAAATAATTCATTGTTTCTAAGGTCCTTAACATACAATAATGTGTCTGCCTAATAATGAGATTATTATGCGTGTGTGCATTGAAATCTCGCATATAATCATCTGAATACCAGTTAACTGACTAGATAGCCTCCCAGGTACCCAAAGGCTAGCAATTTATTGACGATGAATCATAAGCTCGTATATGACATACAGACGAACAACCAAAGGAAACCAACCAACTAGAAAGTGGATGTGCCCATGAGGTTGCCATATAACATGACCTAGCTGCGAATTGAGAAATCATGAGATGAATGTATGTACTTAAATGCATATGAGGCTTACGGGAAGAAAACTACATCTTGCCGGGTAATCGCCTCTTAACACATTGGTGGTGAGGGGGGGGGGGGGGGGGATTTGAAATCATATTGAAACCCTTTCACCCGCCTTACTTGAATCTTTCTTGTGTTAGTCATCAAAGAGTATAGGAACCGCAAGGCTCCCTGACGTCTGACTGACTCCATAATGCCACCATAGGCGGAGAAGGACATGAAGAACAAATACTTCCCCTGATAAAGAAGGTCCTCTCATGGAGGAAGCTTCCGGGGAACGTCCTATAACAGACATCTGAGAAGATTGATCCAAGGTTTCTGTGATGACAGAGGGGCTACTATCAGGATTTCGCAACGAGATGGTCATTCCATCCCATGAGATCAATAGACCGTCTACTGCGTATGCTTGATAATCTGGGCACGGCGCTAAGAACGTCGGTAACTGATTGTTCCAGTGAGTCGCAAACAATCTATAATGGGACGATCCCACTGGTAGCAAATCTGCTTAATATTCGCTTGTTGAGAGTCCGGTCCGATGGCAACAGGTGACTTTTCCAAGAGAGCGAGTCTGCTAGTACATTCAGATGACCCGGTATATGACGGGCAGAAAGATGAACATGATGATTCATGACGTATAGGAGAATCTTCTCTGTTAATTCACATAATGGCATTGAATGAGTGTGGCCTTGATTCCTGAAGTAAGCTACTACTGTCGAATTGTCCGACAAAATTTGAACATGGACGTCCGCTATTATGTGAATCCAATGTTGTGGCGCTAGCCATATTGACATCCTCTCTTTGATGTTTATGCGCTTCCCTAGGAACCGAGGGTCCCAAAGACCCTGACACCTCAAGTCTGCAGGACTTAGGGATGCACCCAACCCGACTGACTCGCATCCGTTATAATCGCATAAGCCGGATCCGGCAGTTGCAGCGGAACTCCCTGAGTTAACCATTGAATATCTGCCCAAAACTGAACCCTTGTTTTACTAGGTCCGTTAAAACAATACTGGTTTTGTGCGAATGTGTCTTCACACTCCAGTTCTGAGTAAAGAATACCTGAACCGGACGCGTGCGCTGACGGCTCATCAGAATAAGATCCGCAGCCACTCAGCATAGTCGCATCAATTCCTTTACTGTTAATGCGCTTGAGTGTAGACAAAAGCGAGCATAACAACTGATAAATTTCACTCTGGGAAATGGCTGACGAACCAGATTGTTGTGAGTCTCGAAGCCCATTCCCAAGTGAGTGAACGACTTGGACGGAGCTATATCCGACTTTTTCTAGTTTACGATGAAACCGAGACATCGGAACAAAAGAAACAGACACTGAACATCGTTCTGAAGAATAATTCTGTTGCCGTATATCTGTAGAATGTCGTTCAAGTAAGCCGACGTTACCACAGGCGAATGAGCTCGGAAGTATGACATTACCGAGTTCATTATACGAGTGAATGCCCAGGGAGGGAGCCAGGTTCATACCAAAGCACATTGCTCTGAACTGATACACCTTCCCTTGTACAACGAACCGCAGGTACTTTCTGAATGCCGGATGTACCAGGACATGAAAGTTCGCATCCTTAGATCTATGCTTGCCGCCTAGTCATTCACTCAAATGCTCGTTCTTTCCGACCGAATGGTCTCCATATAGAATTTTGGAGCCACGATAAGCTTGTTTATCCAGGTCAAGTCTATTACTGGTCGGAACGAGCCGTCTGGCTTCGGTACGAGGAACAGGTGACTTTAAAAACCCTGAGAATCTTAATTCTCGACGACATCTATTGCTTTCTTTCATAATAGAGCCTGTACCTCCGCTAGGAGAGACTCTCTTTTGAAAGGATCCAACGGAAGATCTGTCCAACGCAGACATCTTGTTAGTGGGGGTGCCACTCGGAATGATAGCTGTAGGCCGTCCGAGACTGCACTTCTCACCCACTGATCTTCCGTGACTGCTGTCCAGTTTCTTGCGAAAATAACACCATTCCACCAACTAGCAAGCAATAGAGGTCTTGAACATCACCTTTATGACCTGCGAGGCTTACGGGAGGAGAAACTACATCCTCCCTGCGAAGAACCTTGTCCCGTCGGCCTAGGCACATCCGGCCGACAGTCCCGATCAGACCTACGGCCCTTTCCCGAGTCGCTATATTGACGATATCCAAAGTAATTGTAAGAGGGCTTCTTGTACTCTTGTGGGGAGTTCCCTTTTGACATTTAGCTCTGGAACATCCTCCATTACTCTTGTCTGCTGAAGCAGGTTGATGAGAGGCCAACTTCAATAGCAGATCACTTGACGCTTTCTTAATAGCCTGATCATAGACTGATGAAAGCTTGTCGTCCAAAATAATATGTCCGGAGACCGGAGCAACTCGGAGAGAGCTTTTCACCTTGTCATCTATCAGTGATGACGATGCAAGGGCAGCATCACGTCTGATTAACTCCAGATTAGCCACTGAAAGGGCAGAGTTATATGTGGTACACAAATTGCACTGTAAAGAACTCTAAGAGAGGTATGAAAGTCCTCAAATTCCTTCCCGTTGAGACGTTGTGCCATAGCTCTGGTAAGGTGATATGCGGAAGACATTGCTTCCAAATTTGCTCTACTTGATGAAATTGCAATTGTAACTGTGTCTGAGCGAATAGTGAATGATGCAGGCAAGGATACATCTAGATCCCAGGGCTGCTCATTCAAACGCAGAGGAGCTCACTGAACATCTTCTCCAACCGTTTTTAAATAATGTAGTCCATGAAACGGTATGTTTATGGAAGATGTAGTTAAGAAACCACCCTTTCCTCGCACTCGAGAGGTGAATACAGTGTCGTCTACATGGCCAAAGGCCTGCGACACCTACCTAGGCTGAACCGGAAAAGAAAGAACTTCTTTCTTTGTCCGTATAAAGTCTGCGTCCAACAACGCCAGAAGTTTCTCACTTATCGTCGCAGCATTCTGATTCATTGGAACAAATTCAGGGTAGTACTGATGGATGAAATCCATTGCAACCCTGTGTTTTTCCGAAAGGGAAGGGTAATCCTCTTCCTTATCCCTTTTCACCATCCGAGAGAATCAGTTGCGAATCTCAGTCCATTGCATCTGCGTGAACAGATGACTGGACCGACCCAGCACCGTCTGACAGCTCAGGTTCTGAGTCTGAGGGAGGATGCATCTGCACTTGCTGGGATGCTGCGATCAGCTGTGCAATCTGCGACAGCAAGTCCATCATGGAGGCCTGAGGAGCAGCGGTCTTCTGTTTCCTAGCCGCTTGCTGCTCCTGGGACGGTGTATCGGAGATGGATCTCTTCTCTGAATGTCCCTAGCTACCAGATGGTCCAACTTCACAGGCGAAGAGTGGTCCCTTCTTCGCGCAGCAGGCTGAATATCCGAAGTTGGGAAGTTAGGATGCAGTCGTGGGTGCTTAAATAAAGTAGCGGAGGAAGACATGACTGAGACCGACCCCAGCTGCAGACTAGACAGAGCGTCCTGAGCGGACATATGCTCCGTCTTGTGCAAGGTTCCAACCAAAAAACTTCATTTCGGTTTGTGTAACGTAGCGGAGGAAGCTGTGACAGAAGCTGACCCCGGCTGCAGACTAAACTGAGTGTCCCGAGTGGAGGGCGGACAAATGCTCCGGCTCGTGCAAGTTTCTGAAGGCCCCAAATGTCTGTTAGGTTAGAGAGGGGCCTCGCCCGCTCGCGGTCTATTAGACCTTGCCAAGTACAAGAAACATGCTGACTTCCTCCCTATTTCTGTCGTCGCTGGGTGAGCTTATTTATATTAAAGTGCTCGCTCTACACATCTACACTTCCTTTGACTGCAACAGACTTACCCGGCACCCACGGCTGGAGTACTGCTTCACCGGTCGAGCTAGCTGCTTGCAAGAGATTAAAACCCTTAACAAAAGGCCCTAACTCTTGCAATCATGAGCACTGCAGCTCGCTCTATATGCTCAACGGGGTGCGACGACGGTAGCACACTTGGATGGGTGTCAGAATATCATCACCATGTTCATGTTCCTCTGAAACAGAAACTGACAAAATGAATTATAAAGTGGTGAGAGGCCTGGCTTCAGAACCTCACTGCCAACAACGTACCGTGACACTTGTCTCCAACATTAGTCATTCCAGTGAACACAAGAATGACAAGAGTCCTCAGGAGTACATTGACTAAAGTCAATATCAGTCCGCCAAACTCCACAACAAAATATATATAATTAAGATACATGAATAATAGCAATCAAAATTAAATTCAAAATATTTTTAGGAAATTTTTTTTGTTGAAAAAATGCGTAAGTTCCCAAAGGGAACATTAAGAGCCCAAAGGCATCCCGATAGAGCCTAAGTGTGGACAAAATCCAAATTTTTTGAGGTACACTACCTGAATAATAATCCATGTATCCTACAGCAATTCTACAGTAATAGAATATAACAAGAGCACTACCTAGCGGGGCAACATACGCCCGTCAAAATTGGAACATGTACAAGTTTCTCTGGGGTAAAGTTCGCAATTTTTGTTGACTCGACTATGTCTGTCCCCCCCGCCTCCAAACAAATATGAACTTGTGCGAGATATTATGCCCATGAAGCTGCGTATTAAATTTGAAAAGAATCTGATCAAGTTCACGGTCTGTAGAGCACGGAAAGTGTAATTTGTCTGATTTCTAAGTGTTAAAGGGCAATAACTCCTATGGAAATCGAAAAACATGACTCAAATTTGCACTTGTGTGAGATACCATGCTCATGAAGCTGCATATTAAATTTTAAAAGAATCCGATTAAGTTCATGGACTGCAGAGCACAGAAAGCATAATTTGACTGATTTCTAAGTATGAAAAGGGTAATAACGCCAAAGAAAACAACTGAACATGACCCAAATATGAACTTGTGCGAGATATTATGGCCATGAAGCTGCGTATTAAATTTGAAAAGAATCTGATTAAGTTGACGGTCTGTGGAGCACGGAAAGCATAATTTGCTCGATTTCTAAGTATAAAAGGGGGAATAACTACTAGGAAAACTGTCGAACATGACCCAAATTTGAACTTGCGCAAGATCTTATTCTGGTTGTGCAGTATATCAAATATTTTTTAAATCCGATTGAAATCCCGCTCTGTAGAGCATGGAATACAACTGTCCCCGGATGGACAGCGCCATAACATAATACGTCCGTTTTTCAAACGGGCGTATAAAAAACTACCTATATATGAGGATGTTGTCAATGTAAACAACGTCAATGTAAACAAGACATCAGGCACACAAAAATGCCCAAAGTCAGAAACCAACTTAAATGCTACCAGATGCAAAGCTAGATCTTCATACGAAGAAGAAACAATACATCGGATAGAAGATGCAAGAATAAACGACCTAGCACGCCTAGGGTGAGGATGTAACCATAGGGAAAAACATAATAATATTCTGCAATAAATGTTAAACTACTAAGAAATTTAATAAAAAATTTCAATAAAAAAATAGCCAAAAAGCTTAAGAGTTTAACAGGAAGGGTTCATGGAAGGATAGGGAAGGAATACTTAACAAACAGTGGAATAATCATTAACAAAAATGATGACGTCAGGCGTATGTCCCAAAATTGGGAAACATAAAATAATTTTCTAATTATTATAAATTTACAGCCCTGAATGTCAAAAACCACCGTTGAACACTTCCATCATCCAATAACAGCCTTAGATCCACCAATTCTTGCATTGATATGTGTCTGGCATCCTCAAATGAAAGTGTCAATGACACTGTGGCTTAACTTGTCTGTGTGTTGTGTTTGATGAAAAGGATAATGTTCAATGTTTATGAAAGGATTATGAAATAAGACAAGAATTGTGATAATTGGGAATATGTTAATTTCTGTTCCCTATATGCTATGGTTTTAATAAAAATAATGAGGTGTAGACTGTACTAAAGAACTGAGGGGTGGGTTAATGTGGCCCTCACAGTTAATGTATGTGGCCCTCAGGCCTGAAAATAAGCAGTCTAATATTTGCAGAATGAGGTCCCCAGAGGGTGAATTTGATGATGCTATCCAAAACAGTGGGCCAATTTATCCTCTGGGTATCTTTTTCTGTTTAGGTTTGAGACCCTGATTCTAAATATATAAATATTGAGCTCTGTCAAACAAGATATATTTTATTAAATTTTTCATTCTACATGGACAATATGCAGTCAATGATGAAAATTTTGAAATACTATCAGAGTGATAGGAGTTAAGTGTTTCCCAATATTTACACAATTTACATGGATTTTGTAATTGCATTTTCTTTACATGACTTGTCCTTTCTCTAGCCTTTCTAGAGTTATTTATTTATTTATTGGGGTTTAAGGTCATATATTTCTGCACTGTGGCTAACCATGACCATGACAGTTTTATGGGTGGAGGAAGCCGGAGTACCCGGAGAGAACCACTGAGCAACTGTCAGCTCCCCAACATACTAACCCCACACCAGCAGGGTTAGCATTGGTTGAAGACAAGTGCACCATCGATGTGCAGTATGCCTTAGTCCACGACGTCACCGTCAGATGGGCAATGGGGGTGAAGTGTCTTGCCCAAGGACACAACGCGGTTGTCGCAGGTGGGATTCGAACCGAGGACCTCTCGGCTTGCAGCCTGCACCTCTACCCACTGAGCCACCGTGCCCCTTAGCCTTTCTAGAAGTGCTGGAGATGATGATCCTGGTCAAGCAGTTGGCCAACTGATTAACAGAGTCAGTCCACTTGATATCTTGCACATGTTGTCTTTGAAGCATTTCTCCTGGACTGCTTATCTCTAAACAAAGTAGTTTCTCCATAACTTGATGGGCAACATAACTTGATGATAACAGTTTGGACAAGAGATTTCTTGTCTGATATACATCCAGTTGGTATCATGGGTGGTTTTGCTTTGTTGTATATTATTTCAGTAAATACAGTACCTATAAATATGGGATTGTATATCACACCTGTTAAAGCCAGACTTTCGACAGTACTGCAAATCCTCGAAATTAGTATCTTCAACTTCCAAAAGAATTAAGTGACCACCTTGACTTCCTCCATCTGTGATGTTCCAGATCCATTACTAAAGAAATGCTTCAGAGTTGACTTCATATTGTCAAAATATAAGTTACTCATAATGTCAAAATATAAGTTACATGCTGTCAATGTCAATTGTCTATCTCAAGTAGTTAATCCTGTACTGACCATCAGTTTAAAGCAAGTACTGCATCTGGCCACAGCATATCATGTTTTTAATGGGTCTACAATAATTCTCAAATTCTATAATGAAGGCACTCACAATGATACCCTCATTTCAATAAAAACTTTCAAAAGATGTGTATGCCTGATATGCAAAATCAATTTTACTATTTTTGAAATCTTTTTGAAGATCCCTATTTTTATTTCATTTCTCCACATTTCAAATGAAAACTCCTCAAATTTTAATGGTATTATGTTGTTGGAAGCCATTTCACACTTTTTCAGAGATCTCGGATTGCTTTGCTTCCATATTAGTGTACAAACACAACTTGCATCTGTAATTTAACTCACGATGAATTGCTGGTCTCTTGGCTGCCATTTGCAATCAACAAAGTGTGTTCCTCTCACTGTTCTGGAACTGAATCATCTGTTGCTCTAACTCTAGGTTTAGCGGAGTCTATAGTTTACAGTAACAGGCAATATGTTGGATTTATCCACTTCGCTTTTTATATACCCACCACAACTGAAACCCATTACCAACTGGACCATGGGTTAAACTTTTACACTGGGTATAGCAATATTCCCAGGATACTGTCATGTTCATCCATTCATGCCAATGCCAGAGGTGGAATGGTTTCAAACTTCGTCCTTCCTGAATAGGAACCTTTTTTCTTCATTTCCTGCCAAGAACAAAACTACTCCCCCTCCCTATTTTGGAGTGGATGAAAGGGGTCAGCCGAGTGGGCGACTTGGGCGAAGAAGTCGCCTTGTCATTCCTCACGTCGCCTTGGCTTACATTGGGGGTGAAATTCAACTCACCCTCCAAAACTTCCTTGGGAGACATGGCAGTTTACTGTATTTTTTTATGTTTTATTTTTTAAAAACAGCCGCTTCCGCATTCGCAAAAAAAGTAAACACGGCTGCTGTTGAAGTCCGTCACACGGCTATGAAAATAGCCTAAACTAGCCCAATTTTATATTTCTGAAAAGAATTGTAATGGCGTAGTCGTTCGAACAATTCGCCCCAACTGATAGCAACCAGCACAAAATGGCTATTTAAAAACAAAGTGCCAGCCAAAACAACGAATCACCCAAGACACGCATCGAGTTAATTAGAATTTATTGAAGTTAATTACCGTTTCAAAACAAAAAAAAATGTATTGGAGACAGTTCGTCCATATCGAAATTGCTTGCGGTTGCGCTCTGTTCCACTGAAAAATTGGTTGCATTGAAATTCGCCCCGCAATTTGCATTGAATGTTTTTCTTTGAAAAGTTGTGAAGTTGTGATGGAAGGGGGTTAAATGTAATAAGGCTACAATAGAAATCACAGGTATTTGGATGGATAAGAATGGCAGACCTTCAAAGCACCAATCGCACGTGTCAGTGTAAGATGGTTGGCAGACATTGTCAGTTTTCTGAACAGTGCGTTATTACCCAGTGCAGCCAGGAAGTGAGACAACTGAAATATTTTGTCATTTACCTAAGAAATAAATTAACTCAAATTGTTAATAACGCTTAATTTACGAAGGATATCGAAAACTTTTTTAACTACGCTTTTCAACTCAGTTAGGGTATTCAGAAACCATGAATGACACAGCTTCTTACATGAACTTGAAATTTATTTTAAGCACTTTAAATATTTTTTTTAAAAAGAATATACCTTCTATTACAGAGAAGAACACTCTCACCATGGGTCATACTAAATTTCAAATCCACTGCGTTGAGGCAAATACAAAATCAACTGCATGGTTACCTTAGTAGCATCACTGTTAGGCAAAGAGTCAGGGGGTATTCAGAAACCATGAACGACGTGGGGTGGGGGGGGGGGGGGAGGCAGGATTTTAACCTACATTCTGTTATATACCATCTGACTTAGTTTTGTGTGTGCATGTATGTTTCTATAACTTTTATTTATTTTTTTCTCCACAATTGTGTCCTCTATGTTCATTTATTTTGTCACAATGTCATATACGTTTTATGTTTTTTTTCTGATTTCTCCTTCATGTCCACTGACTTCTCCCTCCTGGATCCTGACTTCTCCCTAAAGTCTCTGGAGGGAGAAGTCACTTCTCCCTAAAATCAGCTGCCAGGCTGACCCCTGGTGGACGACCATAATTCTCCAGTGTGAGGTACAGCATTGTATTATTAGGATTTACTTCACATGGTCGTTTGAACATCTCTCACTAAATGGGTTGATTCACACCAGATTTCTTCAGTATTTTCGAGGGTTTCTTCCACTTCAGCACTGACACACTCATGTACAATACAAAATTAAGAGAACAGAGGAAAATAACTCTGTCAATAAAGAAAATTATGGGGAAAGGTGAAAAATTCACCTTGAATACAACATTAAAGGGAAAGAGGAAATTTCACTGTCAATACAAAAATTATGGGAAGGAGGTAACTCCACATTACACAAAATATGCGGTAGAAGAGATGCCATTTATAAAGCATTCTGATGTAAGTCAAATAAGAATCCTCTAAATTTCACAGCTAAAAATATGACTTCAAAGGAGTTCCATCATTAGAATATGCATTATTGCCTTCTGCATTCCGATACATGGCCATCGGCAGGCAGGGAGTGTGTTACAACCAGCAGTGTATAAATTTACCAGTAATGTCGAAATCGACCAGTAATGTCGAAAAAATTAACCAGTAATGTCGAAATCAACCAGTAATGTCGAAAAAATCGACCAGTAATGTAAAAATCCGTAATGTCGAAAAATTAACCAGTAGTGTCAAAAAGTGACGACCAAAATGACGATTTTTCGCAAAAATTTCAATATTTTTTCGGGTTGCTCAAATTGTACTTTTGCCTGTATTTATCGACTTTTAACCATTTTCGCGCAAGTTTAAACACATTTACCCCAGTAAATATGGAATTTTATGTTTAACAATTATCTCCCTCTTTCATATGCACAACATATCCCATCCTATTTGCTCTCTGTCTGTCTGTCTGTCTGTCTGTCTGTCTGTCTTTCTCTCTATCTATCTCCCCTCTCTTTCTATCCCATGTCCCTCTGCCTTTGCCTCCCCTCTCCCTCTCTCTGCATCATTCTCTCTCTCTATCCCCCTCTCCCTCTGTCTTTGCCCAGCTCTCTTTCCCCATCCCCCCTCTCTCTCTCTCTCTGACTGTGCCTTTGCCCTCTATCTATCTATCTATCTATCTATCTATCTATCTATCTATCTATCTATCTATCTATCTATCTATCTATCTATCTATCTATCTGTCTGTCTGTCTGTCTGTCTGTCTGTCTGTCTGTCTGTCTGTCTGTCTGTCTGTCTGTCTGTCTGTCTCCCCCTCTCTCTCTCCCTCCTTCCCCCTCTCTCTCTCTCTGGATAGATAATGAATTGATACGACGCTGAAATATTTAGTCTAGTATTTAGCGCTCGCACAGACAGACATACAGTCACACATGTAGGCTGGCAAGTGTGAAGGCAGGCAGGTTAGCATCATCCAGGCAGATGGACAGAAATCCAGACAGACAGATAGCAATGTGGCGTGTGAAAAATAACCCCTAGACGTGGATAGACAACTGAATGACGGAAAGACAGGCAGACCTACATACAAAGATTGATTGGTTGGTTGATTGATTGATTGATTTCGTTTAAGACACTTAGTTTAAAGCATGCGCACCATACACGTGTCATTTCGACATGTGGCTTGGCACACGAAGTCAATGTGCACCTGGGATAAAGTGTCATTCCCAAGGACACAACTTAACTGACCTCGTCAGGTATAGAACCCGGATATTCATCAAATTGAATTGCGAGGCAATATCTCGATTGAGCTAATAGTGCTCCCCATGAACATGCGGGTACATGCGGGTGACGCAGACTGACTGATTGATGGATGTAGGTAAAATGACAGGTAGCAAATTGGTAGAACTAGATGATAGACATGTAGCAAATATCGGGTAGTGACTGACATTATAATAGTCAGTCATTAAAGCACACGACCAGGGTGTCATGTGTCATCGGGGGGGGGGGGGGGATGGGGGGATGGCTATACCCCCCTCCCCCGTCGGCAAGTGTTAGTGCTCCTCATTTTGGTCGTCACTTTTTGACACTACTGGTTAATTTTTCGACATTACGGATTTTTACATTACTGGTCGATTTTTTCGACATTACTGGTTGATTTCGACATTACTGGTAAATTTATACACTACTGGTTGTAACAGAGTGCAAGCAAAAGTGTATGGATTAGGCCCAGTTTGTCGTGCAAGCATGTTCATCCTGAGGATCATCTGCATCATTGCTATTGATGCTCTCGTTCTCTTTTCTGTTTTTCTTGATGCTATCATTCTTCTCTTCTGTCTTTCTTCTGATTTGGGCTTTAACTTCTCGAGTTCAGTTGTTCTTTTTAATCCAGTCTCTACTCTTTTCCTCAATATTTTCATTTGAAGCTGAGAATTTCTCTGTAACTGTTTCAAATGCCTTTTCTTGTCGTGATTTCTTTAGTATTTTCGAGGGTTTCTTCCAAAAAGGTCACTAAGGATTATCAACAAAACCATTTTCTAATGGATAGCTGGCAAAGTTCCTGACAAGCTTCAGGTGATTTTGGCAGAGCTTCCACTTCAACCACTAATCTTATGGATTGGGACTGTTTGGACTCAACCGAGACCTTAAGAGGGGATGAAGCTAGTCACAAAGCAAAAATTTTATCAAGCCTGTTAAAATACTTGCTTTTCTTTCCAGATACACCACTTTTTGCTAGTCTGCCCCAGCTGTTGCAGTAATTTGTTTTTAGTATTTTCATATGAATGATCACTTGATGGCAAGAACTATATATGCCACAGATATTCAAATTGTTAGTAATGTCTGCATATGTTCCACTTTGGGATTTTCAAGATATCTTCCCTTATATCCAATGAAATATTTGTTTTGTCCACGATATCCCCTTTGGGCCCATGGTTCTTTCCTCTTGCCTCTGTCTATCACTGAAAATTAAGAGGAACCATATATATCTTCACCAAACTTTTAAATTGCCAAGACTAGTGTCTGCTATGGCATTTTGCTGTCTATAATCTATCGCGTAACATCCTTCTTGACATTTAAGTCAACCATAGGTAGATTCCATGCTCTTTTTGTGATGAAACTGATTATGTTCCACAACTTCATTTTCAGTTTACATGAATTTAGAAATACATTTACGGGGATACAAAGATTTGCACCTCCTAATATGGTAGAGTAGTTTGTTGCTGGAGTTGAGGGTTTGCTCTGGGAGAAAAAGCATTCACGTGAAAAATTTGATCCAAGGTAAAACATTAGGTGTCAACTCCAGGAGAATATTACATCATGTAAACACGCTTTTAGTATCACCAAAGATATTTCTATTATACCATCAGAATGCTAGGAGACATGTTTTGTTTGCAGAAAACTATTAAATAAGTGAGCTATATTAAGGCAAAGTTAGTTACCCATTGGCAAATCTGGTGGAGGTCTATAAATTATAGGTGCTGGAATCTCCCACAGGACTTCTGATTCTGGAAGTGTGTCAACATCATTATTTTCCAATGTTTGATTTATCTCTTCTTCAGACGATCTATCTTGTAGCAACAATGGGCTGAGTTCAGACAAAAAGGTCCTGTTGGTACAAAGAAAAATCAGTTATTTCTTTATCCCTTTTAACAAACACAACTAGAGGACATCATTTGCATAACATTCTCTGGAATAAATCAATATTTTCCTTTTTATAAACAGAAAATTAAAAGACATGCGTGACTGAAAAGAGCTTTCTTTATCGATAATCAATACATTTACATGTAACAGCTCAAAAGCTGATGACTAATAAGTAATTATCTTATGACTTCAGAAATTATAGTAACGCTGTACATCAAATATCAAAAGATTCTGCCCGGTGAATCTGAAAAAGATTTTGAACAAATTTCCTGATGTTGCACTAAGTTAAAATTTGGGGGCCCCAAATATGAACCCAGGGATTTGATTTGAACAAACTTGAATCTGACTCCCCTTAGGGTGTTGTACACCAAACATCAAAAGATTCTGGCGAGAAGAGTTTTAAAGATTATTCCTCATATTGTACTAAGTTAAAATTTGTGCTGCCATTGTGGGCCCAAAGATTAACCCAGGGACTTGAGTTGAACAAACTTGAATCTGACACCCCTAAGGATGCAGGTTACCAAATATCAAAGGATTTTGATTGGTAGATCTCAAGAAAACGATTTTTAAAGAATTTTCCTCATATAACAGCAACTTAAAACAAGAACGCTCGTATCGCTGAAGCAATACAATGTCCCCTACCGGACTAATGAGCATTAATAATTATACAAATGTTATAACCTAGATGTGATCAGCATGAATTCCACTGAAGCATTTCCAAAAAAAGTCCAGAAAACTGATATTTTGGCGCTTTTCCATATTTCCAAGGGCCATAACTCACACAAAAATAATGCAATCAGCATGAAACTCAAACTTGATCTGTAAGTCATCGTTCTATAGTAGGTTACCAAGAATTAAATCATTCGGTTGAAGCATTTCCAAAAAAAGTCCGGAAAACTAAAGTATGACCGACAGACTGACTGACAGACTGACAGATGGATGGACAGAGTGTAAATGAAATTTGATATGTAAGTCATCGTTCTATAGTAGGTTACCAAAAATGAAATCATTCCGGTGAAGCGTTTCCAAAAAAAGTCCGGAAAACTAAAGTATGACCGACAGACTGACTGACAGACTGACGGATGGATGGACAGAGTGTAAATGAAATTTGATCTGTAAGTCATCGTTCTATGGTAGGTTACCAAAAATGAAATCATTCCGTTGAAGCGTTTCCAGAAAAAGTCCGGAGAATTGATATTTTGGTGCTTTTCAATATTTCCAAGGGCCATAACTCACACAAGAATAAGGCAATCAGCATGAAACTCAAACTTGATCAGTAAGTCATCGTTCTATAGTAAGTTATCAAAAATGAAAGTGTCAATGACACTGTAGCTTAACTTGTGTGTTGTGTTTGATGAAAAGGATAATGTTCAATGTTTATGAAAGGATTATGAAATAAGACAAGAATTGTGATAATTGGGAATATGTTCATTTCTGTTCCCTGTGCGCTATGTTTCTGATAAAAATAATATTAGGTGTACACTGTACTAAAGAGCTGAGGGGTGGGTTAATATGACCTCACAGTTAATGTATGTGGCCCTCACAGTTAACGTATATCAACAAAAGTTACCAAGTTACAGTGAAATTATTCCAAAACGAGTCATCCTATCAAGTTACATTGAAATCCCTTCATAAATATGGCCTGTAGACTGTGCTAAAGGTTTTCGGGCTTCGGGCCCATGTAGCCGTCAGATTCCCAATTGCGTCCAAAGGGGACGTTCTCATCTAGACATTATATGAAGTCAATCTACCAAGTTACAATGAAATCCCTTAATAAATATGACCTGTAGACTGTGCTAAAGGTCTTTGGGCTTTGGGCTTAGGCAGCCATCATGGCTAAATGATCGCAACCAAAAGGGGACATTCTCATCTGGACACTATTTGGAGTCATCCTACCAAGCTACAATGAAATCCCTTCTTAATTATGACCTGTAGACTGTTCTAAAGGTTTTCGGGCTTTGGGCCCCTGAAGCCGTCACAGTTGCCCAATCGTGTCCAAAAGGGGACGTTCTCATCTAGACATTATATGATGTCAACCTACCAAGTTACAATGAAATCCCTTCATAAATATGACCTGTAGACTGTGCTAAAGGTTTTAGGGCTTCGGGCTCAGGCAGCCATCATGGTTGAATGATCGCAACCAAAGGGGACAATCTCATCTGGGCATCATCTGGAGTGATCCTGCGAAGTTACAATGAAATCCCTTCATAAATATGACCTGTAGACTGTACTCAAGGTTTTCGGGCTTCGGGCACCTGTAGCCATCACAGTTGACCAATCACGACCAAAAGGGGATGACATCATCTAGGCATTATATGGAGTCAACCTAATAGGTTACAATGAAATCCTTCCATAAATATGACCTTTTACCTATACTAAAGGTTTTTGGGCTCAGGCACCCATCAAGGCTGAATGATCGCGATCAAAATGGGACGTTCTCATTGAGACATTATTTGGAGTCATCCTACCAAGTTACAATGAAATCCCCTCATAAATATGACCTGTAGACTGTGCTAAAGGTTTTCGGGCTTCGGGCACCTTTAGCCGTCGCAGTAGCCCAATCATGTCCAAAAGGGGACGTTCTCATCTAGACATTATATGAAGTTAACCTACCAAGTTACAATGAAATCCCTTCATAAATATGACCTGTAGACTGTGCTAAAGGTTTTCGGGCTTCGGGCTCGGGCAGCCATCATGGTTGAATGATCACAACCAAAGGGGACAATCTCATCTGGGCATCATCTGGAGTGATCCTGCGAAGTTACAATGAAATCCCTTCATAAATATGACCTGTAGACTGTGCTCAAGGTTTTCGGGCTTCGGGCACCTGTAGCCATCACAGTTGACCAATCACGACCAAAAGGGGATGTCATCGTCTAGGCATTATATGGAGTCAACCTAACAGGTTACAATGAAATCCTTCTATAAATATAACCTTTTGCCTATGCTAAAGGTTTTTGGGCTCGGGCACCCATCAAGGCTGAATGATCACGGCCAAAATGGGACGTTCTCATCTAGACATTATTTGGAGTCATCCTACCAAGTTACAATGAAATCCCTTCATAAATATGACCTGTAGACAGTGCAAAAGGTTTTCGGGCTTCGGGCACCTTTATATTTATTTATTGATGTTTAAGGTCACATATTTATGCACAATGGCTAATCATGACCGTGACAGTTTTACGGGTGGAGGAAGCCGGAGTACCCGGAGAGAACCACCGAGCAACGACGAGCAGCTGTCAGCTCCCCCACATCGTAACTCGCGTTAGATTGGTTGGAGACATGCGCACCATCGACGTGCAGTACGCCTTAGTACACGGCGTCATCGTGCCCCCACGCGGGCAATGGGGATGAAGTGTCTTGCCCAAGGACACAACGCGGTTGCCGCAGGTGGGATTCGAACCGAGGACCTCTCGGCTTGCAGCCTGCACCTCTACCTACTGAGCTACCGCGCTCCCTCGGGCACCTTTAGCCATCAAAGATGCCCAATCATGTCCAAAAGGGGACATTCTCATCTAGACATTATATGAAGTCAACCTACCAAGTTACAATGAAATCCCTTCATGAATATGACCTGTAGACTGTGCTTAAGGTTTTCGGGCTTCGGGCTCGGGCAGCCATCATGGTTGAATGATTGCAACCAAAGGGGACAATCTCATCTGGGCATCATCTGGAGTGATCCTGCGAAGTTACAATGAAATCCCTTCATAAATATGACCTGTAGACTGTGCTCAAGGTTTTCGGGCTTCGGGCACCTGTAGCCATCACAGTTGACCAATCACGACCAAAAGGGGATGTCATCATCTAGGCATTATATGGAGTCAACCTAATAGGTTACAATGAAATCCTTCCATAAATATGACCCTTTACCTATGCTAAAGGTTTTTGGGCTCGGGCACCCATCAAGGCTGAATGATCGTGATCAAAAGGGGACGTTCTCATCTAGACATTATTTGGAGTCATCCTACCAAGTTACAATGAAATCCCCTCATAAATATGACCTGTAGACTGTGCTAAAGGTTTTCGGGCTTCGGGCACCTTTAGCCATCACAGCTGCCCAATCATGTCCAAAAGGGGACGTTCTCATCTAGACATTATATGAAGTTAACCTACCAAGTTACAATGAAATCCCTTCATAAATATGACCTGTAGACTGTGCTAAAGGTTTTCGGGCTTCGGGCTCGGGCAGCCATCATGGGTGAATGATCGCACGTTCTCATCTAGACATTATATGAAGTTAACCTACCAAGTTACAATGAAATCCCTTCATAAATATGACCTGTAGACTGTGCTAAAGGTTTTCGGGCTTCGGGCTCGGGCAGCCATCATGGGTGAATGATCGCAACCATAGGGGACAATCTCATCTGAGCATCATCTGGAGTAATCCTAAGAAGTTACAATGAAATCCCTTCATAAATATGACCTGTAGACTGTGCTCAAGGTTTTCGGGCTTCGGGCACTTGTAGCCATCACAACTGACCAATCACGACCGAAAGGGGATGTCATCATCTAGGCATTATATGGAGTCAACCTAACAGGTTACAATGAAATCCTTCCATAAATATGACCTTTTGCCTATGCTAAAGGTTTTTGGGCTCGGGCACCCATCAAGGCTGCATGATCGCAATCAAAATGGGACGTTCTCATCTAGACATTATTTGGAGTCATCCTGCCAAGTTACAATGAAATCATTTCATAAATATGACCTCTAGACTGTGCTAAAGGTTTTCGAGCTTCGGGCTCCTGTAGCCGTCACAGTTACCCAATCACGTCCAAAGGGGGACTTTCTCATCTAGACATTGTATGAAGTCAACCCACCAAGTTACAATGAAATTCCTCAATAAATATGACCTGTAGACTGTGCTAAAGGTTTTCGGGTTTTGGGCTCGGGCAGTCGTCACGGTTGGCAGATCATGCCCAAATGGGGAAATTTGCATCTAGACATCATAAGGAGTCATCCTACCAAGTTACAATGAAATCCCTCCACATTAAACATGACCTGCAGACTGTGCTAAAAGTTTTTGGGTTTCGGGCTTGGGCAGCCATCACGGTTGATAGATCATGCCCAAAAGGGGACGTTCTCATCTAGGCACTATACAGAGGCATCCTACCAAGTTACAATGAAATCCCTTCATAAATACGACCTGTAGACTGTGCTAATGGTTTTCGGGTTTTGGCCTCGGGCAGCCATACCGGTTGCCCGATCGCGACCAAAAGGGGACGTTCTCATCTAGACATGACCCCAAACCTGCAATTGAAATTTCGTGACGATCAGACAAGAACTGCGGGGTGTAGCCCGTGCTAAAGGAAAATGTGAACAGACGTCACAGACTCACAGACTAACAGACTTCCGCACGCGTAATGGCAATAGCTTATCTTGACTATGTCAAGTTAAGCTAAAAATGAAATCATTCTGTTGAAGTGTTTCCAAACAAAGTCCGGAAAACTGATATTTTGGCACTTTTCCATATTTCCAAGGACCGTAACTCACACAAGAATAATGCAATCAGCATGAAACTCAAACTTGATCTGTCAGTCATCATTCTGTAGTAGTTCACCAAAAATGAAATCATTCCGTTGAAGCGTTTCCAAAAAAACTCTGGAAAACTGATATTTTGGTGCTTTTTCCCATATTTCCAAGGGCTGTAACTCACACAAAAATAATGCAATCAGCATGAAACTCAAACTTGATCTGTAAGTCATCATTCTATAGTCGTTTACCAAAAATGAAATCATTCCGTTGAAGCGTTTCCAAAAAAACTCCGGAAAACTAAAGTGTGACTGACAGACCTACAGACTGACAGACCTACAGACTGACGGACGGACAGAGTGCAAACCTATAGTCCCCTCCGGCGATGCCGGTAGGGGACTAATTAGGGCTTTAAAGAATATTGAGCCCAAATAATGACCCAGGGACTTGATTTGCACAAAAGTGAGTCTGATCCCCCTGAGGATGCTGTATATCAAAGTTCTGAGCAGCCTGGCAATATGTATCATGAATACAGAAAATATTATTGCTGTACATGGAAGAAGATGAGCAGACATTACATAAGATCTGAGATTGTGTAGCATATATTTTTTCTGCAGACTGTTGTGACATTTTTGAAAGGTACGGTGAATAGAAAGTATTTTTTGGACCTGGTAAAACATTTGCATATTGAATGGATGCGTTCATATTTCTGTATAGTTGTGTTTTAATTGTTGAAAGTATTTTAGTGTTGTTTTATGGCAGAGTACAAATGATTATTTATGAGTTGGATGTGTTGAGTTTAATGGGTGCAACAATCGTTTTGTTGGGAATAATGCTGGACTGTTGGCAGTTTTGTACTGGAACAGCTGGGAGTAATGAGCATCTGTATAGACTGTCGAAGGATGAAAGGTTAATATTCAACTAGAGAGTACTGAATACAAAATTTTTAATTCTTCAGCAAAATGGCCAATTCCAGCTCCCATAGGAAGCCCAAATATTAACCCAGGCTCTCGATTTGAACACAGTTGAATGTGACTTCCCTAGAGATGTTGTGTACCAAATATGAAAGCATTCTGACTGTTGAATTTGAAGAAGTGAAATTTTAAAGAAATTTCTTCATATTGCACGAAGTTAAAATTTGGGCTACCATAGCGAGCCCAAATATTAACCTAAGGAAACGATTTGAACAAACTTGAATCTGACCCCCCTAGAGATGTAGTACACTAAATATGAAAGCATTCTGACTAGTGGATCTGAAGAAGATTTTTGAAGAAATTCCCTCATATTGTACTAAGTTAAATTTTAGGTTCCCATATGGAGCCCAACTATTAACCCAGACACTCGAATTGAACAAACTGGAATCTGCCCCACCTAGAGATGTTGTATACCAAATATGAAAGCATTCCGACTGGTGGATCGGAACAAGAACATTTTTAAAGAATATCCCTCATATTACACTAAGTAAAAATTTGGGCTATCATAGCGAACCCAAATATATACCTAGGAATCTGATTTGAACAAACTTGAATCTGATCCCTCCCCCCCCCCCCCCCCCCCCCCCCCCCCCCCCAAGATGTTGCATACCAAACATGAAGGCATTCTGACTGGTGGATCTGAAGAAGAAGATTTTTAAAATTAATCTTCCATATTGAACAAAGTTAAAATTTGGGCTTCTGTAGGAAGCCCAAATATTAACCTAGGGACTTGGTTTGAAAAATCTTGAATCTGACCCTCATAACAACAATGATGTATACCTAACATTAAAAGATTCTGACTGGTGGTTCTGAAGAAGATTTTTAAAAAATATTCCCCATATCACCCTATGTTAAAAATTCGGCTCCTGAAGTGAGCCCAAATATGAACCAATGAGCTTTATTTCAACAAACTTGTATCTGACCCCCTCTATGAATGCTGTATACCAAATATCAAAAGATTCTGATGATTGGTTCTGGAGAAAAGATTTTAAAATTTTGCAAATATGCTGACTCAGCATTTTTTCGATGCCCATTACAGAACACCCTAACAAAACCAATGGCAATTTTTTTTTACCATTCAGTTCTATGGGTCCTAAGGATACTTCATACCAAATAACAGCTTTCTGTTCCGTGTGGTTTTGGAAATATGGGCGTTTGAAAATATTTCTATTTTTAGCTCCCAGGGTTCCCATGGGGATGCAGGAATTTTTCTTTTTGCATGGGTCAAATACTTATGACCCAATAATATCATATACCAAATTTAGTTCATACCGGACCATCGGTTCAGAAAATAGAAATTTTGGCGGGGCCAAAAATCTTACCCCTCCCATTACAAAGCCAAATATTTCTTCACGAACTTCGTTTGAACAAACTTGATTCTACACCTCAAAAGGAAGCTCAATAGCAAATATCAAGTTATTGTACACACTGGTTGTTGAGAAGAAGATTTTAAAAATATTTTGGAGCATTTTCCCCAACTCCCTCCCTATGGGGCTGGGCATGTTGAGTTGAACATAAATGCAATGCCCCTTTTGGACCATCACTCACACACACAAACAGTGGCTTTGGAGAAGACCAAAACATGGTGTTGACGGACGACGGACGGAGAGCGATGAGATTAGCTCAGCTTGACCTTGTCAAGATGAGCTAAAAACAGTGGTAGTGCAAAAGTGGTTTGTTACATGTCCAAGTTATGAGTGGGTAGTCCTAGTGGGTTCCAAGTCATATAGCAAGTTGGCAATGCATGTCATGGATGTAGGATAAATTATCACTGTAACTGAAATAGGATCTGCAGACAACATTCCATGTGAACTTTTTAAGTAAAGCAGTGTAGTGTACGTTTTTTCAGACTGTTGACATGACCGAAAGGTAAGTTCAAGTGAAATGGGTAAAACAGACTTTGTGTATAGAATGAATGTTTTCTATTTCTTCATACAGGGATTAGAGATGTGAGGGCATATTATGCATATGACTGTCCACTGGGGAAGAAACGACAATTGGACATCAATGAACATTTCTCAATAATTTTGTAACAAGAGGCCCCAAGGGGCCTGAGAGTGCTCACCTGACACTGACAACTATCAACCGAGCGTCCTGATTTGAACAAACTTGCATCTGCCCCATTAAGATAACTGTATACCAAATATCAAAACATTCTGACTGGTGGATCTGAAAAAATACAAAAAAAAAAAAAAATTCCTTATATTGAACTAATTTATAATTCGGGCTCCCATAAGGAGCCCAAATATGAACCCAGGGACTTGGCTTTAACAAATTTGAATCTCACCTCCCTAACAATACAGTATACCAAATATCAAAAGATTGTTACTTGTGAATGTGAAGAAGAAGATTTTTAAAGAATGTTCCTCATATTGAACTAAGTTACAATTCGGTCTCCACAGGGAGCCCAAATATGGACTCAGAAGAGACTTGGCTTGAACAACTTGAATCACACCTCCCTAAGGATGCTGTATACCAAATATCAAAACATTCCAACTGCTGGATCTGAACAAGAAGATTTTTAAAGAAAATTCCTTATATTGAACTAAGTTATAATTCGGGCTTCCACAGGGAGGCCAAATATGAACCCAGAGACTTGGCTTGAACAAAAGTGAATCTCACCCCTTTAAGGATGCTGCATACCAAATATCAAATGATTCTTACTGGTGGCTGTGAAGAAGAAGATTTTTAAAGAATGTTCCTCATATTGAACTAAGTTAAAATTCGGTCTCCACAGGGAGCCCAAATATGGACTCAGCAGAGACTTGGCTTGAACAAACTTGAATCACACCTCCCAAAGGATGCTGTATACCAAATATCAAAGCATTCCGACTGCTGGATCTGAACATGAAGATTTTTAAAGAAAATTCCACACATATTGAACCAAGTTATAATTTGGGCTCCCACAGGGAGCCCAAATATGAACCCAGAGACTTGGCTTGAACAAACATAAATCTCACCCCCTAAGGATTCTGCATACCAAATATCAAAAGATTCTGATTAGTGGATCTGAAGAAGAAGATTTTTAAAGAATATTTCTCATACTGCACTAATTTAAACATTTGGCTCCCATAGAGAGCCCAAATATGGACCCAGAGATTTGATTTCAACACACCTGTGAAACACAAAGTCCCGAAAAAGTACCCTATGATAAAACCGATAGAAATTTTTTTTTTTTGATCATTTCATTCTGTTCGTCCTAAGGAAGCTTCACACCAAATAAGAATTCTCAGAGCCATGTTGTTTAGGAAATATGGGCATTTGAAATGTTTTCTATTTTTAGCTCTTGTGGTTCCCACGGGGCATTTTGAAAAAAATGTTTTGGCATAAATCAAGTACTTATGACCCATTAATACTTCATATCAAATTTGGTTCAAATTGGCTTCTCGGTTTGGAAAATAGAAATTTTGGGTGGGGCAAAAATTCTTGTCCCTCCTGTAACGACAAATATTGCCCCTCGAACTTCTCTTGAACAAACTTGAGTTTACACCTCAAAAAGAAGCTGTATACCAAATATCAAGTATCTGCTACAGCTGGTTCATGAGAAAATTTTCTAAAAAAAATTGAGGCATTTTGGCCCCACCCCCTCCTCAATATGAGCAGAAACCCAATTTGAAGAAAAACCCAAATGCCCATGTATAACCACTACTCATGTGAAATTTCATTAAAATGCAGCCAATGGTTTGGGAAAAAAAAAGACCCAAACACTACTTTTACAACAGACAAAAAGTGATCAGAATAGCTCACCCTGACTTTCAGTCAGGTGAGCTAATAAACAATGAATCAACAAGATATAAAACAAACAAGTCTCAAGAGGTCATCTGAGAAAGTTGTTTAAAGAAGAATTCCAGATCACATTCAGCTATGGCTAGTTAACTCAACAGAACTCAAATATGAACCCAGGCACTTGAAATGAACAAGCTTGAATCGGACACAACTTCCCCCCTACGATGAGATCTTAAAAAGTATTTTCATCAAGTTGCACCAGGTTTAAATTTGGGCTCCCAAACTTGAAACTTACACCCCAGAAGCATACTGTATATCAAAATCAAATTTTTTTTTAAAGAATACTCCTCATATTGATTCATGAAAACATTTTTAATGAATGTTGCTCATATTGTACAAGTTCAAATTCTAGCTCACATAAGGTCAAACTGGAACCACACACATGATTTGAACAATTTGTGCTCTGCCCCCCCCCCCCCTCCCCCCAGGATGCTGTATACCAAATAGTCTGGCACAGGTTAGCCAATTTCAGGTTGTATCAGGGAAGTTTGTGGTGAACGTTTTTTGTTACATTTTTACAATAACTTTTTGTGCTGAACCCAAATCCATTTGATGCCACTCTGTAAACCTTGGACATTATTTTAAGTTATTCACCATTTTTCAAAATGGCCCACAAAATGGAGCACAGAACAAAGTAACCACCCCTTCCAGAAATTGTTTTCACATTCAAAATGGAACAGCTACATCTGTTATATTACAAAGCCATTGGGGAAATAAACATTTTAAATCAAATTAAACAGTTTCTCTGATATTGAACGACAAGGCTGACGCTGGCATTTTTTTTTTCATTATTTATTTAGTTACTTCAAAAATTTGGTAACTACCTGTTTGAGGTTCAGGTATGAAACACATGCCCCAGAAGCAACCAAACAAATAACATTATTCACTTTGTGATTGTTTTTTCATATTTATTTTAATCAAATCCTGGTGCGCCAAAAGCTGTAAATGGTACTTACATCGAAAACAAACAGATACAGATACAGTTCGAAGTATGCTATTTCGGAACGTGGGTACAGCGCGATCATAATGTGAATAATACCTTTGCAGGGCATTTTGATTCTGTTTCCTCGAGTTCACTGAACTGCAGTTAGTGCTTTGCCTTGAGATACCTTCTCGAGTTGGAGGTGTTGCCATGTTCAACAGAATACGAACTGTTACAGGTGTTGCATTGAAAACGGTTTGCATCTTTCTTTGTAAAATATTTCCAAATAGCGGTCTGATCTTTAGACGTCACCATTAAACTTTGTACATTCGGGTATTCTGCGAATTCTATCAAATTCCATTCTTACATATAATTTGCGTGGGAGTCTATCAGTTGGTGGGACCGCAGAAGTTCAGAACTGTCAAAAGGATACCATTTATGAAACAGTATTCCCAAAAATGGTTAGTTATTTAGTACTTACATTGATTGAATGGGAAAGAAATTACGGTGAGTTAAAATTATGAGAGTTTTTCCAGAAATTTTGATGAAACTTTTAGAAAACCGTGCCGCCGTTTTTTCACAACGGGCGGATCGGTTATTCGGTGGGGTTTTATTTAAACCGAAACCAAACGGTTTTCAGTTATACCGTCCATCTCTATGTATTACAACAGAAAAGTTTGCTTGTTACCTTGACCATAATAATATGACCTTGGATCAAAGTTGCAACATACCTTTGAGTCATGAACAATAATTGTGCCAAGTATGAATAACATTTATCAATCATATTAAGTTATATGGACTATACAAGGGCTGTATAACAATATCAAAGTTTTGCTGTCTGTGACCTTGATCTTGATGATATGACCTTGGAACAAAGTCATGGCACACCTTTGAGGCATGAGCAATAACTGCACTGACTATGAATAAGATCTGTCAATAACACCAAGTAATATGGACCGGACAAAGGGTGTACAAAAAGGGCTGTATAACAATATCAGTTTTGTGGTCTGTGACCTTGACCTTGATATGACCTTGGGTCAAAGTTGCCACACACCTTCGGGTCATGGGCAATAATTGTACCAAGTATAAATAAGATCTGTCAATCATACCAAGTTATATAGGCTGGACAAAAGTGACACTGAAATGTCAAAGTTTTTCTGTCACCTTAACATAAGGACTGTGACCTTGACCTTGAGTGGCAAATACCATATTCTGATTTGCAACACACTGTCTTTTGATAATACAAATCATTAAAAAGTTTTGTAAAAAAATATTCAGTGGTCAAGAAGTTATGGCCCAGAAAAACGAAATGTTCACATGGACAGACGACAGACAACTTAACATTAGAAAGCTCTGCCGACATTTTGTCAGGTGGAGTTAAAAAATGATGACTCAACACTTTTTCAGTTCCCTATACCATACCCTATGAGACACCTGAGTGCACTTATTTCAGTCCATTCAATTGTATTTAGTATTAAGGATGCGAAATCCCACATAACATTTCTCTGTTCCATGTGGTTAGGAAAATATGGCCATTTAGATTTTTTTTTGCCCAGTACTTATGAACTAATAGTACCTCGTACTGAACTTGGTTAAAATCGGCTCATGAGTGCTGAAAATATACAGGTGCCACATGGGACCTAATTAAAAATTCAAAACCTTTATGCACACCTAGAGACTCTTCATGAACATATGAACACACTTTCAGTGTTTCAAAATAAGTGGTACGATGTGTGCCATGCAGGGCCAAATCAAAAATCTGAAAACTTTATGCACATCTGGACATCCCACTGGAAGGTATGAACACACTTTCAACATTTCAAATTACAAGAGGCCCCAGGGGGCCTGACGGCGCTAACCTGACATGGTAGCCTAAATATCAACCCAGAGAATTGATTTCAACAAGTTGCATCTGCTCCTCCTAAGAAAAGCTTACACCAAATATCCAAAGATTCTGACCAGTGGATCTAAAAAAAAAGTATTTTTAAAGAATACTCCTCATATTGAATCCCACAGGGAGCCCATATATGAACCCAGGGACTTGGCTTTAACAAACTTGAATATCACCCCCCTAAGGATGCTGCATACCAAATATCAAAACATTCCAACTGCTGGATCTGAAGAAGAAGATTTTTAAAGAAAATTCCTCATTTTGAACTAAGTTATAATTCGGGTTACCACAGGATTCTGCCAATTCCTTATTTTGAACTAAGTTATAATTTGGGCTACCACAGTGAGCCCAAATATGAACCCAGGGACTTGGCTTGAACAAACTTGAATCTCACCCCCCTAAGCATGGTGCAAACCCAATATCAAAAGATTCTGCCTGCTGGATCTTGAGAAGAAGATTTTCAAAGAAATTTGCCTGAAATGCACTAAGTTCAAATTTGGGCTCCTATACTGAGCCCAAATATAACCCCAGGAAGCCGATTTGAACAAACTTGAATCAGATCCACCCCACAATGTTGCATACCAAATATCAAAAGATTCTGCCTGCTGGATCGGAGAAGAAGATTTTAAAAAAAAAATTTGCCTGAAATGCACTAAGTTCGAATTCGGGCTTCTATAGTGAACCCAAATATTAATCCAGAGGGCTGATTTGAACAAACTTGAATCAGATCCACCCCACAATGTTGCATACCAAATATCAAAAGATTCTGCCTGCTGGATCTGGAGAAGAAGATTTTTGAAGAAATTTGCCAGAAATGCACTAAGTTCGAATTCAAGCTTCTCTAGTGAGCCCAAATATGAATCTAGGGAGCCGATTTGAACAAACTTGAATCAGATCCACCCCACAATGTTGCATAACAAATATCAAAAGATTCTGCCTGCTGGATCTGGAGAAGAAGATTTTTGAAGAAATTTGCCTGAAATGCACTAAGTTCGAAATCGGTCTCCTATACTGAGCCCAAATATGAACCCAGGGGGCCGATTTGAACAAACTTGAATCAGATCCACCCTACAATGTTGCATACCAAATATCAAAAGATTCTGCCTGCTGGATCTGGAGAAGATTTTTTAATGTTTTTCCCATTGCCTACAGTGTTAAAAAGTGCTGACTCAGCACTTTTTCAAAGTCCTGAAAAAAGAACCTTGTGATCACACCGATAGGGATTTTTTTTAACCATTTTATTCTACTGGATAAAAGTAAGCTTTATACAAAATAATAATTCTCTGTGCCGTGTAGTTTTGGAGATATGGCAGTTTTAAGGTTTTTCCTATTTTTTAGCTCCCGAGGTTCCCACGGGGCAATGAGAAAAAATTTTTTTTGCATCAATCAACTACTTATGATCCATTATCATCTCATATCAATTTGGTTCAAATCGACCTCACGGTTCTGAAAATAGAAATTTTAGGCGTGGCAAAAATTTTTGCCCATCCCATAACGAAGGCAAATAATGCCCGACAAACCTCTCTTGAACAAACTTGATTCTAAACCTCAAAAGGACTCTGTATACCACATATCAAGTCTCTGCTACTGGTGGTTCATTAGAAGAAGATTTTCGAAAAAATTTGGCCATTTTTTCCCCACCCCTCTGCTCAATATGAGCCGAAACCTAATTTGCATAAAAATCAAAATGCCCCTATATAACCACTATTTACATGAAATTTAATTAAAATGTGGCCAGTGGTTTAGGAGAAAGAAGCTCAAACACCACCTTCACGCAGGACAGCGGAGCCTTTTGTTGAAAACCAATCCCCTAACAACAAAAGTGGCTATGGGTGCCACATGAGGCCCAATAAAAAATCTGAAACCTTTATGCACATCCAGACAACCTACTGGAACATATGAACACACTTTCAATGTGTCGATTTAAAACCTGTTGGAGCCTTTTGTCTAAAAACCAATTATCTAATGACAAAAGTGGCACTACTGGTGCCAAATGGGGCCGAATCAAAAATCGAAAACTTTATGCACATCTAGAGATCCTACCTGAACACACTTTCAGTGTTTCGAATTAATACCACTTTCACCGGAACCAATTCTCTTAACAACAAAAGTGGCGGTATGGGCACCATATGGGGCCGAATCAAAAATCCAAAACCTTTTTTGTGCACCTAGAGACCCTACCGGAACATATGAACACACTTTAAGCATTTCAAATTAAAACCCCAGGAGCCTTTCGCTGGAAACTGATTCTCTAATAACAAAAGTGGCTCTATGGGCACCACATGGGACTGAATCAAAAATCCGAAACCTTTATGCACATCTAGAGACTCTTCCAGAACATATGAACACACTTTCAGCATTTCAAATTAAAACCCCAAGGTGCCTTTCGCCAGAAACCAATTCTCTAATGACAAAAGTGGTGCTACGGGTGCCACTTGGAGCCGAATCAAAAATCCGAAACCTTTATGCACATCTAGACACCCTACCGGAACATATGAACACACTTTCAATCAATGTTTCGAAATTAAACCCTTAGGAGCCTTTCGCCAGAAACCAATTCTCTAAGAACGACAAAAGTGGCGCTATGGACACCACATGGGGATGAATAAAACTAGAGGTGTGAATGATAGGCCTGTCTATACCCCCCTGCTGGCCCCACTGCCATGATTATTCTAAGACAAAGAGGGACATAACTCTGGTAATAAAAGACCGATCAAAACTATAATTGCAGGTGCACAGGTTCCCATGATAGTGAACATCCATACCAGGTTTCAAAGGAATCAACCCATAAACATCCGAGAAAGTCTCCGGACATAATTCAGACAAGACAAAGAGGGGTACAACTCAGGTAAAAAAAGATGCACTGGTTCCCATGGTAGTGAATATCCATACCAAGTTTCAAAGAAATTGACCCATAAACATCCGAGAAAATCTCCAGACAAAATTCAGGCATTCTAAGACGAAAAGGGGCATAACTTTGGCAAAAAACATCCAATCAAAACTATAAACGCTGGTGCACAGGTTCCCATGATAGTGAACATCCATACCAGGTTTCAAAGGAATCAACCCATAAACATCCGAGAAAGTCTCTGGACAAAATTAATTATTCTAAGATGAATAGGGGCATAATTCTGGCAAAAAAAGTCCAATCAAAACAACAGCTATTGCTGAAGGCAATTATACCCCCACTGCAGTTCTGGACCAATGAAGCCTAAATCAATGAAAGTTATGAATATTCTCGGACGGACTCACACACGGACGGATGGACGCATGTAATCCAGTATACCCCCCATTTTCTTCAAAAGTGGGGGTATAACTATAATCACTGGTGCGTTGGTTCCCAGGGTAGTTAATATCCATACCAAGTTTCAAAGGAATCAACCCATAAACATCTGAGAAAATCTCTGGACAAAATTTTAGCATTCCAAGACATGTGATAAAGGGGCACAACTCTGGCAAAAATAGTCTGGCCAGAACTCTAATCGCAGGTGCACAGGTTCCCACGGTGGTGAACATTCATACTGAATTTCGATGACAATGGTCAATAAATGTCGGAGAAAATCTCCAGACAAAATTATGTCTTCAGACAGACGAACAGAGATGGACAGACAAGATGATTCCAGTACACCCCCCCACAACTCGTGGCGTGGGGTGGGGTATAAAAAACGAAACCTTTATACACATCTAGAGACCCTACCCGAATATATGAACACACTTGCAGTGTTTCGAATTAAAACACCTAGGAGCCTTTTGCCGGAAACCCATTTTCTAACAACAAAAGTGGTGTTACAGGCACCACATGGGGCTGAATCAAAAATCTGAAACCTTTATGCACATCTAGAAACCCTACCAGAACATATAAACACACTTTCAGACTTTCAAATTAAAACCCCTAGGAGCCTTTCGCTGGAAACAACTTCTCTTAACAACAAAGTGGTGCTACGGGCACCACATGGGGCCGAATCAAAAATCTGAAACCTTTATAAACATCTAGACACCCTACTGGAAATATAAACACCCTGGGAGCCCACGCGAAGTGTGGCATATGCCCCCTCCTACCATGGATAGCAGTATGCCAACAAAAGCATGACATGTGCCTGCAGCAATCTGTTCTAATATAAACAAGCATGACAAAAATTATTTCAATCATACGTATGATGACAGAGCTAGAGCAGCAAATATGATGGACAGACACATTTTTCAATCATCCGCTAAGTTAAACAAGGGCAAATAACACTGTAAATGCTCATGCGAAGATATTAATTCTACTGTAGGATCCGTTCTCCCATGCTGAGGAACAAGCATGGTAAAAACTATTTGAATTCAATGTATGATGACAGAGCTAGAGCAGCAAATATTTTGGGCGGACACATTTTTCAATAATAATCCCCTAAGTTAAACAAAGGAAAATAACTCTGCAAATGTTTACGCGAAAATGTTAATTCTGCTGTAGGATCCGTTCCCCATGTTGACGGACAAGCATGGCAAAAATTATTTGAATCCGACAAATAATGACCGTGCTAGAGCTCAAAATAGTTGGATGGACACATTTGCGTTACACATGAATGTACGTACGCAGCTCTCCACTAGATACTCCCTCCGACCAAGTCGGGGGCATAATAAGTATGGTAAATTTCAAAATTATAGCCCAAAAGAGGGACGCACAGACAAAGATCATCATTATTTCCCTGCATTTTAGAAAATGCTGGGATAATAAATTGCAGGATGACCACTAGAATATATTGTCACATTTCGTCCCTTGAGGGACACAAGGCACCATCTGCAATTCTTTGGCATTGCAGATGGTGCATTATTCCACTCAAGGGACCATTCAAATCTTTATTGGTGCTAATAAAGTTGTTCCTAGAAAGGCTTCAGAGTTCTGGCTGACCGCAAACATTTTCATGTACTTTTAAGGACCTTTGAGGTTTCAGGCCTATTTTCAAGTACTTTCAAGACTTTGAAAATAAAATTATGAACTCAAGGACCTTCATGGACTTTCAAGGCCCCATGGCTACTCTGCTCTACCAGTTGATGGCTCTGAGTTGGCATGGATTATACCATCAGTGTCCAAAGGATTAAGCCCTGCTGTAAAACAAACACAAATATTAAATACGCCAAGAACAGTATGCAAACTGACACAGAAATGGTTAAGGCCCCACAAATTTGATATTCTGTTTATGCAAACTGACACAGAAATGGTTAAGGCCACACAAAGTTGATATTCTGTTTCTCCGACCTTTTTTGTAAAATTGCATGTGGGCGGGCAGTTTATTTAATTTTTATCCTCGCATTTTTTAAAAAAATGCGGGGATATTGTGGTGATCTCTATCCGTCCCGCCCGTACCTCCAAACTGCATATCACCTAGGGTATGTAATTTGAAACATTTAAACTATGATGAGATGTTCAGATAAAATCTGTAGATGTGCCTAAAGGTTTCACAATTTTGATTCAGCCCCCATGTGGTGCCCATAGTGCCACTTTTGTTGTTATTGTTAGAAAATCAATTTACAGTGGAAGGCTCCCAGGGGTTTTAATTCAAAACATTGAAAGTGTGTTAATATGTTCCAGTAGAGTCTCTAGATGTGCATAAAGGTTTTGGATTTTTGATTCGGCTCTGTAGAGCCTCTTTTGTCGCTAGAGAATCGTTTTGTTGGGAAAGGCTCCTAGTGGTTTCAATTCGAAACATTGAAAGTGTGTTAATATGTTCCAGTAGGGTCTCCAGATGTGCATAAAGGTTTGGGATTTTTGATTCGGCCCCATGGGGCACCTCTAGTGCCACTTTTGTCATTAGAGAATCGGTTTGCAGTGAAAATTTATTAACTTGGGTAAAATATCAGACATAAACCAAGATGACAATGTTGGAAACCTTAGAAGCAGATTTTTAGCCTTTTTAGGCCTGAACACTGTTTATAATTTTGATGCAGGAAATCAGTACTTCAAAATTATATTCAGTGATTTGTAGGTTTTAAGCTGGACATTACTGGAAGCAGCTGAAATACTGTTTGTCAATTTAAACTAGAGGGCTGCCACATCCACGGGGCAGCTGATCCCCCCGAAAAAAGTGTGGTCATCATAAGATTTTCTAAGTTGAAAAGGGGCATAACTCTGGTAAAATTAATCAGGACAAACCCATTTTCGAACTTGACCCGTATTTTGATATGTTTGCACCACATATCAAGTTTGGTTACAATCAAACTATCTTGAGGGAAGTTACCATCCGGAAACCAAAAATCATAAGATTTTCTAAATTAAAAAGGGGCATAACTCTGGTAATATTAATCAGGATAAACCCGGATTCGAAATTGACCTGTATTTTTATATGTTTAAGCCACATATCAAGTTTGGTTACAATCAAACTATTTCAAGGGAAGTTATCATCCGGAAACGAAATGTAAACGGACAGACGTACGTACGGACGGACGGACAAAAAAAAACGTGTGACAACTATATCCCCCGAAATTTTTTTTCGGGGGGATAACAATCCTCTTAAAATATTTTTCAGCAAATCTAGATTCAAGGAAAAATTCATCTAACTTCAACTAAAGAAATTATTGGTCAAAAAGTCCCTTCAATTTACAGGAGATAAATTTAGTTAAAAGGTCTCTAATCATACTTATATCAGTGGAAAAAGATTTTGTGATCTATGCAGGATTATCTGCCAGCAGCATGCAAGGAGTTAAATCACAAGTAACTGTCTATTATTATCCCCGCATTTTAAAAAATGCGGGGATATTGTCATGATCTCTGTCCGTACGTCCATACGTCCATACTTCCGTACGTCCGGTTTTGTAATTCGAAACGCTGTAACTTTCTACAGTTGTTCGATAGGGTCTGTGCAACCCAAAAATACAACTTTTAAATTTTTGTGCCACCAGCTGGCTTCTGTGGAGCCACTTAAAAAATGCATAATTTTTTAACTTTTTTGCTGAATAGTCCCAACCTATGTAATTCGGAGTTCTAAAATTACACTAGGGTGTTGCTAAATGATCTGTAGATATGTAGGAAGGTTTCGGATTTTTCGGGTGCCACGTGGCTGTGCCACCGTAGCCACTTTTGTGTTTTCTTAGACCGTTTCCGGCAAAAGGCTCGTAGGATATGTAATTCGAAATGCTAAATCCATGCTCAGATGTTGCAGTAGGGTCTATAGATGCGCATGAAGGTTTCGGATTTTTCGGGTGCCACGTGGCTGTGCCACCGTAGCCACTTTTGTGTTTTCTTAGACCGTTTCTGCCAAAAGGCTCGTAGGATATGTAATTCGAAATGCTAAATCCATGCTCAGAAGTTGCAGTAGGGGCTATAGATGCGCAGGAAGGTTTCGGATTTTTCGGGTGCCACGTGGCTGTGCCACCGTAGCCACTTTTGTGTTTTCTTGAACCGTTTCCGGCGAAAGGCTCGTAGGGTATGTAATTCGAAATGCTAAAACCATGCTCATATGTTGCAGTAGGGTCTATAGATAAACACGAAGGTTTCAGATTTTTCGGGTGCCACGTGGCTGTGCCACCGTAGCCACTTTCGTGTTTTCTTAGATCGTTTCCGGCGAAAGGCTCGTAGGGAATGTAATTCGAAATGCTAAAACCATGCTCATATCTTGCAGTAGGGACTATAGATGCGCACAAAGGTTTCGGATTTTTCGGGTGCCACGTGGCTGTGCCACCGTAGCCACTTTTTGTGTTTTCTTAGACCGTTTCTGCCAAAAGGCTCGTAGGATATGTAATTCAAAACGCTAAATCCATGCTCAGAAGTTGCAGTAGGGGCTATAGATGCGCAGGAAGGTTTCGGATTTTTTGGGTGCCACATGGCTGTGCCACCGTAGCCACTTTCGTGTTTTCTTGAACCGTTTCCGGCGAAAGGCTCGTAGGGAATGTAATTCGAAATGCTAAAACCATGCTCATATCTTGCAGTAGGGACTATAGATGCACACAAAGGTTTCGGATTTTTCGGGTGCCACGTGGCTGTGCCACCGTAGCCACTTTTGTGTTTTCTTAGACCGTTTCCGGCAAAAGGCTCGTAGGATATGTAATTCGAAACGCTAAATCCATGCTCAGATGTTGCAGTAGGGGCTATAGATGCACAGGAAGGTTTTGGATTTTTCGGGTGCCACATGGCTGTGCCACCGTAGCCACTTTTGTGCTTTCTTGAACCGTTTCCGGCGAAAGGCTTGTAGGGTATGTAATTCGAAATGCTAAAACCATGCTCATATGTTGCAGTAGGGTCTATAGATGCACACAAAGGTTTCGGATTTTTCGGGTGCCACGTGGCTGTGCCTCCGTAGCCACTTTCGTGTTTTCTTAGATCCTTTCCGGCGAAAGGCTCGTAGGGAATGTAATTCAAAATGCTCAAACCATGCTCATATGTTGCAGTAGGGACTATAGATGTGCACAAAGGTTTCGTGCCACTTTAGCCACTTTTATGTTTTCTTAGACCGTTTCCGCCGAAAGTCTCGTAGGGTATGTAATTAGAAATGCTAAAACTATTCTCAGATGTTGCAGTATGGTCTATAGATGCGTACGAAGGTTTTGGATTTTTTGGGTTCCACGTGGCTGTGCCACCGTTGCCACTTTTGTGTTTTCTTAGACCTTTTTTGGCGAAAGGCTCTTAGCGTATGTAATTCGAAATGCTAAAACCATGCTCAAATGTTGCAGTAGAGTCTGTAGATGTGCACGAAGGTTTCCGATTTTTCAGGTGCCACGTGGCTGTGCCACCATTGCCACTTTTGTGTTTTCTTAGACCGTTTCCGTACGTCCGGTTTTGTAATTCGAAACGCTGTAACTTTCTACAGTTGTTCAATAGGGTCTGTGCAATCCAAAAATACCACTTTTAAGGTTTTGCGCCACCAGGTGGCTTCTGTGGAGCCACTTGAAAAATACGCTAATTTTTCACATTTCTGGCAAAAGGCTCCTAGGGTATGTAATACGAAACACTAAAACCATGCTCAAATGTTGCAGTAAGGTCTGTAGATGCGTACAAAGGTTTCAGAATTTTCAGGTGCCACGTGGCTGTGCCACCGTTGCCACTTTTGTGTTTTCTTAAACCGTTTCCGGAGAAAGGCTCCTAGAGTATGTAATTCGAAACGCCAAAACCATGCTCAAATGTTGCAGTAGGGCCTGTAGATGCGCACGAAGGTTTCGGATTTTTCAGCTGCCACGTGGCTGCGCCACCATTGCCACTTTCGTGTTTTCTTAGCCCGTTTCCGGCGAAAGGCTCCTAGGGTATGTAATTCGAAACGCTAAAACCATGCTCAAATGTTGCAGTAGGGTCTGTAGATGTGCACGAAGGTTTCCGATTTTTCAGGTGCCACGTGGCTGTGCCACCATTGCCACTTTTGTGTTTTCTTAGACCGTTTCCGGCGAAAGGCTCCTAGGGTATGTAATTCGAAATGCTAAAACCATGCTCAAATGTTGCAGTAGGGTCAGTAGATGCCCACGAAGGTTTCGGATTTATCAGGTGCCACGTGGCTGTGCCACCGTTGCCACTTTTGTATTTTCTTAGACCGTTTCCGGCGAAAGGCTCCTAGGGTATGTAATTCGAAATGCTAAAACCATGCTCAAATGTTGCAGTGGGGTCTGTAGATGCGCACAAAGGTTTCGGATTTTTCAGGTGCCACGTGGCTGTGCCACCGTTGCCACTTTTGTGTTTTCTCAGACCGTTTCCGATAAAAGGCTCCTAGGGTATGTAATTCGAAATGCTAAAACCATGCTCAAATGTTGCAGTGGGGTCTGTAGATGCACACGAAGGTTTCGGATTTTTCAGCTGCCATGTGGCTGCGCCACCATTGCCACTTTTGTGTTTTTTTAGACCGTTTCCGTCGAAAGGCTCCTAGGGTATGTAATTCAAAACACTAAAACCATGCTCAAATGTTGCAGTGGGGTCTGTAGATGCGCACGAAGGTTTCCGATTTTTCAGGTGCCACGTGGCTGTGCCACCATTGCCACTTTTGTGTTTTCTTAGACCGTTTCCGGCGAAAGGCTCCTAGGGTATGTACGAAATGCTAAAACCATGCTCAAATGTTGCAGTGGGGTCTGTAGATGTGCACAAAGGCTTCGGATTTTTCAGCTGCCACGTGGCTGCGCCACCATTGCCACTTTCGTGTTTTCTTAGACCGTTTCCGGTGAAAGGCTCCTAGGGTATGTAATTCGAAACGCTAAAACCATGCTCAAATGTTGCAGTAGGGTCTGTAGATGCGCACAAAGATTTCAGATTTTTCAGCTGCCATGTGGCTGCGCCACCATTGCCACTTTCGTGTTTTCTTAGACCATTTCCGGCGAAAGGCTCCTAGGGTATGTAATTCGAAATGCTAAAAGCACACTCAGATCTTGCAGTAGGGTTTGTAGATGCGCAAAAAGGTTTCGGATTTTTCAGGTGCCACGTGGCTGTGCCACCGTTGCCACTTTTGTGTTTTCTTAGACCGTTTCCGGCGAAAGGCTCCTAGGGTATGTAATTCGAAATGCTAAAACTATGCTCAAATGTTGCAGTGGGGTCTGTAGATGTGCACGGAGGTTTTGGATTTTTCAGCTGCCACGTGGCTGCGACACCATTGCCACTTTCGTGTTTTCTTAGACCGTTTCCGGCGAACGGCTCCTAGGGTATGTAATTCGAAATGCTAAAACCATGCTCAAATGTTGCAGTAGGGTCTGTAGATGTGCACGAAGGTTTCCGATTTTTCAGGTGCCACATGGCTGTGCCACCGTTGCCACTTTTGTGTTTTCTTAGACCGTTTCCAGCGAAAGGCTCCTAGGGTATGTAATTCGAAATGCTAAAACCATGCTCAAATATTGCAGTGGGGTCTGTAGATGCGCACAAAGGTTTTGGATTTTTCAGGTGCCACGTGGCTGTGCCACCGTTGCCACTTTTGTGTTTTCTTAGACTGTTTCCGGCGAAAGGCTCCTAGGGTATGTAATTCAAAATGCTAAAACCATGCTCAAATGTTTCAGTGGGGTCTGCAGATGTGCACGAAGGTTTCAGATTTTTCAAAACAACGCTAAAACCATGCCCAAATGTTGCAGTGGAGTCTGTAGGTGCGCACGAAGCTGTGTCACCTGTGCCACTCAATATGATTTTAGTGTGTCATATAATACATTTCATCTTTGTATCAACCATTCATACAAAGTCAAGGATGCAAATGCGGGGATACACTATAGTGTGCTTTGCACACAAGTGACACCATCTAGTTATGTAGTTCAGGCAACACTTCTTCAGTTGTAGGAAGTGAAAAGGTGCCAAAGATTACATTTAATAAGGTCACTTGGTTGGATTCTGAGTCCTCATAGTATTTCTATCTTCAGTTGATACAGCATTTTTAGAACGAATGGGGACCTCACTAAATGTCAACCAATCTTACTAATCTTATGCTAATCAGCATAATTGTAGACCTTCCTTTAATTTTAGGACCACTACCTGTCTGGTGTTCAGCCATCAAGGAAGTGAAAGATGGAGTTAAAATCTAACATTTCTTTCAAAATTAACATGATCATTTGGACACAGTGGTGTTCCTTTTCAAAGTAAGCAGAGTTTGGAATGAAAGTGTCAATGACACTGTAGCTCAACTTGACAAACTTGAACTTGTTAAGTTATAAATGAAATAACAAAATTGAAGATCATTGGTACCAATGTTATTTGATGAAATTTCAACATAACACCATTGTGTGTGCACAACGTCAGAGTAATCCATGCATTTTTAAATGTAAACTGTATGACTGGCTAAAGGAAGAATGTTGATACACAAATGCAGTATGTTCAGAGGTTATTGTAAATGGCAACTTTTTTTCACAGAAATGAATGCTAATCAATAGCTCTTATCTAAAGGTCTTGCCTAATGAGCACACCAAGTTAAAAAACAAGCCTATGATAAATGTGGCCTGTAGGCCATGTCAAAGAATGTTGATGCACAAATGCAATAAATTCCAAGATTGTTGCTAACAGCATGCCAGGTTTCAAAGCAATCCAATCATAAATGTGGCCTGTAGGGTGTGCCAAAGGGAAATATTGAGGTCTGACTAAACTAAGTTCTAAGAACCCTGGCTGTGGCAACATTTTTTGACGGAAATGAAATAAAATCGATAGCTCCCATCTAGAGGTCACCCCAAACAAGCATACCAGGTTTCAAAGCAGCCCGCTTATAAATGTGCCCTGTAGGGTGGGCCAAAGGGAAATATTGAGGTTTGACTAAACTAAGTTCTAAGAATGTTGGCCGCGGCAACATTTTTTGACGGAAATTGAAGAAAATCAATAGCTCCTATCCAGAGGTCACCCCAAACAAGCATACTAAGTTTCAAAGCGATCCAATCATAAATGTGCCCTGAAGGGTGTGCTAAAGGAAAATATTGAGGTTTGACTAAACTAAGTTCTAAGAATGTTGGCCGCGGCAACATTTTTTGACGGAAATTGAAGAAAATCGATAGCTCCCATCTAGAGGTCACCCCAAACAAGCATACCAAGTTTCAAAGCGATCCAATCATAACTGTGCCCTATAGGGTGTGCTAAAGGGAAATATTGAGGTTTCACTAAACTAAGTTCTAAGAACATTGGCCGCGGCAACATTTTTTGATGGAAATTGAAGAAAAGTGATAGCTCCCATCTAGAGGTCACCCCAAACAAGCATACCAAGTTTCAAAGCGATCTGATCATAAATGCGACCTGTGAGGTGTGCCAAAGGAAATTGTGGACGTATGTACTAACGTACGCCAACGGACGAGAAGTGATGGCAATAGCTCAGCTTGACTTTGTTAAGTTGAGCTAATAATCACTGCTGTCTCTTCTCTTTTTATGTCCCCATTACAGATTTGGGTATCAATGAATCCCTAATACAAGCTCTCCGGCCACCTGTCAAATTCTGTAAGGAATTCTACGCCATTATGTCCTGGAACCAGTCTGGCCCTTAAATAGTCCATTGCCCATGTTTAGTTTCAGTAGTTTGAAATACTTCTGTGGGTAGGAAAAGTGAACCTGTAGTTCACTTTACCAGTCAACTGAAATAATCCAGATGATTGAAGCTAAAATATACCATAAACAGTGATCGATTTAATTTTAAAAAATAGGCCGATGAAATCGTCAGATGTGTACCCATACGCGCAACTAGTAGAAAGCTGTATGACGGAGGGCCACCACGGATGCCGACATTATGTACACCATACAAGGTATGGGTACATATAGAAATAGATTGGAGGAGTGTCTAATTTGATGGATAAAGGGTTAATATCTCCGGATCAAATTATCAGATTTACATAAAAAAACTATACAGCACAGCACATCAGTGACCTGAATAAATATATAAAGAAACATGACAATCAGATTGATATTTTTTGAGTTATCTCATGCCAAAGGGATTGGAGGAATTTTCAGTTTGAAGGAAAAAAGGGTTAATCTCTCAGGATCAAATTATCAGATTTACACCAAAAACTATACAGCTTGGCACATCCGTAACCTGAACACAAATGTAAAGTAACCTCACAATCCAAGCAATATTTTTCAAGTTATTGAATGCCAAAGGGATTGGAGGAATTTTCAATTTGAAGGATAAAGGGTTAATATCTCAGGATTAAATTATCAGATTTACACCAAAAACTATACAGCTCGGCACATCAGTAATCTGAACACAAATATAAAGTAACTTGACAATCCAAGTAATATTTTTCAAGTTATCAAATGCCAAAGGGATTGGAGGAATTTTCAATTTGAAGGATAAAGGGTTAATATCTCAGGATCAAAATAACAGATTTACACCAAAAACTATACAGCTCAGTCCATTAGTAACCTGAATACAAATATAAAGTAACTTGACAATCCAAGTAATATTTTTCAAGTTATCGAATGCCAAAGGGATTGGAGGAATTTTCAATTTGAAGGATAAAGGGTTAATATCTCGGGATCAAATCATCAGATTTGCACCAAAAACTATACAGCTCAGCACATCAGTAACCTGAACACCAATATAAAGTAACTAGACAATCCAAGCAATATTTTTCAAGTTATCGAATGTCAAAGGGATTGGAGGAATTTTCAATTTGATGGATAAAGGGTTAATATCTCAGGATTAAATTATCAGATTTACACCAAAAACTATACAGCTCGGCACATCAGTAACCTGAACACAAATATAAAGTAACTTGACAATCCAAGCAATATTTTTCAAGTTATCGAATGCCAAAGGGATTGGAGAAATTTTCAATTTGAAGGATAAAGGGTTAATATCTCAGGATCAAAATAACAGATTTACACCAAAAACTATACAGCTCGGTACATCAGTAACCTGAATATAAATATGAAGTAACATGACAATCCAAAGCAATATTTTTCAAGTTATCGAATGCCAAAGGGATTGGAGGAATTTTCAATTTGAAGGATAAAGGTTTAATATCTCGTGATCAAAACATCAGATTTACACCAAAAACTATACAGCTCCGCACATCAGTAACCTGAACACAAATATAAAGTAACTTGACAATCCAAGCAATATTTTTCAAGTTATCGAATGCAAAGAAATGGATACGGATGCCAGACGGACAGGTGGACAGATGGACGGACAAAGGATGGATGAAAGACGGATGGTCACCCCGGATGCCGGCATTATGTGTACCATACATAGTATGGGTACACATAAAAATTGAATAGCAGTTTACTGACCTGGATAAATTTTGATTAGCATTTCCTTTTATTTTTATGTTTTTGTCATGTGAAATTGTTTAGCTATAATTGAAAACTGATTCGAAAATATAAATTTTATAGTAAATTTCCTTTCTTATTATACCTACCGCAATTGTTTACTACAGGCTTGCACTACAGTGGAAGAACCTAACTCAGATAAAATACTCTCTATTTTAATCTTTCCCAAGAGATTTGGGAAAGAAAAGTGGTGTAAAAACACCACGAAAAAATAAGCCAAAACTGGGTCGAGCACCATCGGAGCACACCCAGTATGGGACGCTCTTCCATAGTACAAATCCACGACTACCGTAAAACAGTGCGTCAATTCATCATTCTTTTGATTCCGACAACACAGGAGTTATGTGATCAGCGGGGAGGAAGGATTCTTACCCGAATAAGAAGACGGGAGGGCCTCCATGTAAACAATTGCGGTAGGTATAATAAGAAAGGAAATTTACTATAAAATTTATATTTCTTATCAACCTACGTCAATTGTTTACAACAGGCTGAATAGACAAAAGCATGGAGGGAATCACATAACCAACCCACACATAACTCAATAGCACTGGAACCGTGGACAGAGGAAGAGATCCCTAGGCCTGTTAAACCATAGCATCACAAACATTAGAAAAGATAATGAAAGATGAGGCGTATGGTGAAGTGCGATGCACAGACAGAAAGGGCAGTAACAGCACAGAGCTGAAACTGACCCTGAAAAAAGCTGAAAGGCTGGGATAGACAACAGCCTGAGCCGAGGAAAGAGGGCCCCAAGCACCAAGGTCCTCTATCGGCTCCTGCAACTGTCGCAGATAAAAGGAAAATGTAGCATTTCTCCAGTAGGCTGTCAGTATAACATCCGTCATGGGTGATTCTTCAGAAACATCAACCACTAGGACAAAAAATAAAAAACACTTTCGTTGAAATTTAAATTGATATTATTTTTGACAAAGTCCCGAATCATTCATTTTTACAAGATGTTTCTTTGTGAAGTATGTGAGTTTGGGTTTATAGGTCCTTGAACCTATGGTTAAAAGCAAATTGTGTTTTTCTTTAAATAACCTAGATCTATTACAACACTCTATAATCATTAACTGAAGCAGTATTTTGTCATTAGATTTGATTTAAGGAAAGTATATAGGGTAAATTCTCAGAAAGGTCGAATGATTTTTTTAGTGTTGAACAATTAATTGTCAAAAAAATTGTTGTTTTCATCCACTATTTTGTGTAACGCACGTAACGGATATAGCTCCGAATATTCCCATAGGGATGTATAGAATTACCATCAATTGATGTAAACTCCATTTGCAAAGCAAGACGAAGTATGCCATGTACCAACCACTTTTGCAATACAACCACTTTTGCAATAAAATTTATTACAAAAGTGGTTAACGCGTACCAACCACTTTTGTAATAAAACCACTTTTGTAATAAACTGACCATTATTGTAATAAACTCATTTCGGTGATAAATCACGGACGACCATTTTATAGTCGGACATTGGGGTGGAGTGAGGGGCTAGTTTACCTAAACATGTTTGTGTGTCGTTTGATGGAATAACGTGTCCATTCACCTATTGAAACTTGGTAGTAACTGAAGAAAGTACGCAAGTACTTTTACAATAAACTTTATTACAAAAGTGGTTATCACCTACCAACCACTTTTGTAATAAACTGACCATTATTGTAATAAACCCATTTTGATGATAAATCACGGACGTCCATTTTATAGTTGGACATTGGGGTGGGGTTAGGGACAAGTATACCTAAACATGTTTGTGTGTCGTTCAATGGAATAACGTGTCCATTCCATTCACATGTTGAAACTTGGAAGTGACTGAAGAAAGTAAGTAACCACTTTTGCAATAAACTTTATTACAAAAGTGGTTATCGCGTACCAACCATTTTTGTACTAAACTAACCATTATTGTAACAGACCTATTTTTGTGATGAATCACGGATGTTCATTTTACATTGGGGTGGGTTGAGAGCTAGTTTACCTAAACATGTTTGTGTGTCGTTCAATGCAATAAAGTGTTCATTCACCAGTTGAAACGTGGCCGTGTCTGGAAAAAGTACATGTACGCAACCACTTTTGCAATAAACTTTATTACAAAAGTGGTTATCGCGTACCAACCACTTTTGTAATATACTAACCATTATTGTAATAAACTCATTTCGGTGATAAATCACGGACGTCCATTTTATAGTCGGACAGTGGGGTGGGGTGAGGGACTAGTTTACCTAAACATGTTTGTGTATCGTTCGATGGAATGACGTGTCCATTCACCAGTTAAAACATGGTAGTGACTGAAGAAAGTACGCAACCACTTTTGCAATAAACTTTATTACAAAAGTGGTTATCGCGTACCAACCACTTTTGTAATAAAACCACTTTTGTAATAAACTAACCATTATTGTAATAAACTCATTTCGGTGATAAATCACGGACGTCCATTTTATAGTCGGACATTGGGCTGGAGTGAGGGACTAGTTTACCTAAACATGTTTGTGCATCGTTCGATGGAATGACGTGTCCATTCACCAGTTAAAACATGGTAGTGACTGAAGAAAGTACGCAACCACTTTTGCAATAAACTTTATTACAAAAGTGGTTATCGCGTACCAACCACTTTTGTAATAAAACCACTTTTGTAATAAACTAACCATTATTGTAATAAACTCATTTCAGAGATAAATCACGGATGTCCATTTTATTGTCGGACATTGGGGTGGGGTGAGGGACGAGTTTACTTAAACATGTTGTGTGTCGTTCAATGGAATAACGTGTCCATTAACCTGTTGAAACTTGGAAGTGACCGAAGAAAGTAAGCAACCACTTTTGCAATAAACTTTATTGTATAATAGGTTAGGCTTGTCATTCAACGTAACCGATGATGTAATAAATTTATTGCACAATAGGTTAGGTTTGTCATCCAAAGCAACCGACAATTTAATAAATTTACTGCATAATAGGTTAGGTTTTGTCATCCAAAGCAACCGATAATGTAATAAATTTGCTGCATAATAGGTTAGGTTTGTCATCCAAAGCAACCGATAATGCAATAAACTTTATTGTGTAATAGGTTAGCTTTGTCATTCAACGTAACCGATGATGTAATAAATGTATTGCATAATAGGTTAGGTTTGCCATCCAACACAACCGATAATGTAATGAATTTACTGCATAATAGGTTGGGTTTTCCAACAAACGCAACCGATAATGTAATAAATTTACTGCATAATAGGTTGGCTTTACCATCCAATGCAACCGATAATGTAATAAATTCCTTGCATAATAGGTTAGGTTTGCCATCTTACGCAACTGATAATGTAATAAATTTATTGTATTTGCAGTTAAGTTTTCCATGCAAGACAACCGCTGATGAATTAAGTTTATTGCATAAAAGGTTAGGTTTGCCATCCAACGTGTAATAAGTTTATTGCAAAAGAGGTTAGGTTTGCCATACAACGCAACCGATAATGCAATAAATTTATTGCATAATAGGTTATATTACATTACTGGTTGTAACAATGCTTATCGAGTGGATTATGTGGGTAACTGAGAAGCGCGCAGCTCACGATACATGGTAAAATAGACTGCTGTACTGTTGGGTCAGAAGGGGTATGTCTACCACAGTATACGCCTGGTGGTGTAATTCCTATTACGAAAAAAAAGAAGAAAAATGAAAAACAAGTTACACAAGTTATCAAAATCTGTTTAATATGTCACTCGAAAAAGACAGGACGTTTACATCAGTTGGACAAAACTTCAGTGTACAGCTGACTGGCTTGCTCGACTAAACATTCCATGTCAGCAGGAAAAAAAGAAAAATGAAAAACAAGTTACACAAGTTATCAAAATCTGTTTAATATGTCACTCAAAAAAGACAGGACGTTTACATCAGTTGGACAAAACTTCAGTGTACAGCTGACTGGCTTGCTCGACTAAACATTTCATGTCAACAGGACGTTTACATCAGTTGGACAAAACTTCCGTGTACAGCTGACTGGCTTGCTCGACTAAACATTCCATGTCAGCAGGATTGGCGCATAAGGAGCTTTGTGTTGCCAAATACTGTAATGAAAGCGTTAATAATATTAATCTAAAATGGAATAAACATTTTTTATATCTGGTCAAGGGTTTTGATGCGAGGATCCTCTTTGCATTCAGGGGTCAATGTCCCATATAAAGCAAGATTTTCAGTTGATTGGTAGCATATGGAGGGGTCGCGTCAGATTGACCATGAGTGGTCACTGTTACTATTCTGCATTAAGCATAGGTTATTTCTTTTCAAGAACGATGAAAGTTCAGACACGATTATTGCTACGGATAAGTTAACCGTTGTGCAGTCCGTCCATGCGGCACAAGATCAGGGACATGCGTAACTGGTTTCGTGTTATGTGGAAGGACTAGATCAGAGTAAATAAATTTCGTTTGACTACTATACATTTGCCAACTGTTATATTGCCAACTGAAACACTCATCCTCCCGTTATGGCAGTATACCAATCGGCCCGTAGTCAATTGTTATATTGCCAAATTAGGTTCATGAAAATTCAGACTCAGATGTTTAATAAGATTACGTGTGCGACTGCACGTAATTTATTACTCCGTTTCAGAGGGAGCAATCGGGCCAGTGATGAATCCTTTTCATGGATGCAAAGGGATCAAAGTTGAATCCAGTTTATCACCAGCATCCAGGTTGCGCCATTCTTTCGTGCACCAAAAAGCAAAGAGATATGTTTTACTTGTCTTGTGGCACTCGGAGAGACAAGACCAGGGGGGATAACATGCAGTTGAGTTTTCCACTGAATACTCAATATTTGTTATATTTGTTATGTTCATTCAAAAAAAAAAAACGCGAAAGTTTAGATTCCGGTGTCAGAAGTGATATGGTGTGAGCCCCTTTTCACGGTTGCAGAGTCAGACCTGCTATCACATCCCTAAGAGCAGCCATTTAGTACAGCAGTAGGCCAGCCAAGGTTCGAATGCGTGTGCACAGCTTATGTGTATATGGGGACACGTGTTTTGGTCGTCCATTTTGTGTATGGGGGCGCCATCTTGGTTTCTCAAGTGTCACGTGGTTGCCTGGTGACGAAACCTTACCTCTTGGTATAAGATGGGGGGGGGGGGGGGGGGGGGGGTATGTTTTGAGGGTATGTTTGATTCGAGGGGAGTATGTTCCAATAGTATAGAATTACACAAATGAACCTGACTCTTGTGTATTTTAGTGGATTTTAGTGTGGTAACCATGTTAATGTTGTAGCTGGGACGTGGACATGTTCCGGATCCAATGTTTGTACGGAGTGTGTTTTGGGAAAACATGGAATTACCCCAAACAACTGATATTAGATATAAAATTACAAACAGCTTGACAATGTCTAAAAAACTATCCATGGATGGAAATTTTTCTGAAAATATCGCGTCTTCCAGACACGGTGGCGGCGGGGAAAATGGGGAACAGGAGCTCTGGGGTGAGGCGGCAGAGGCGGTAGGGAACCAGAGGCTCTTGGGGTAGGGGTGGCAAGGGGCAGGAGACTGGGGGGCCTAGTCGTGAAGCAGAGACTGGGGGGCCTAGCGGCGCTAGAAGCGGCCGAGGCTCCTCTCCTTCCATTTTCCCTCTCTGTTTATTGTTTAAAAAAAATAACAAGAGTTATCTCCATTGAAAGCAGAAAGCGCCTGTTTGTAAAATGATTTTCCCTTAGAATCCAGTTAATGAGTCCTAGTTAGTGACTCGGCGGATCAAAAAATATCAAAATGAGGTTATGATTCGTATGATTTTGCACGTATTGGACTCACTTTCATAATCTTCATTTTGAAACATATGATTTTGCGCGCAATGTGCTCATTTTCACAGCATTCATTGTTCCATACGACGAAAAAGGGTATTCAGTGGGTCTATTTATTTATTTATTTATTTATTGGTGTTTTACGAGACTTTAACAGCCAAGGTCGTATCGCGTGACAGGTTTATTGGTGGAGGAAGCCTGAGTACCCGGAGAGAACCACCGAACAATGACAAGCACTTGCCAGCTCTCCAACGTCATAACCCCAGACCATACTATGCACCGCATAGCAGTATTACGCACTACACAGCACAGACAGGATTAGATTGGTTGAAGACATGTGCATCTCGGCGTGCTGAACGTCTCAGCACACGGTGTCATTGTGGCCCCACGTGGGCAATCAGGATTAAGTGTCTTGCCCAAGGACACAGCGCAGGGGTTCGAATTAATCTGTAAATAGTCACCCATCTACAGTCCAACCGAGCTCGATGTTGCTTAACTTCGGTGATCTTACGAGAACCGGTTTTGCCAACGCCACCGCGCCCTCCTCAGTGGGTCTAGTATCCTTAATATTTTTTTTATATTGCGACTACAGCAGGGTAGAGATTTTTTAAATGAGGGTATGTGACGTATGAAGATTCAATCATTGAGCTCGTTTTCATATCCTTCCTTGTTTCATATAACAAATGAGGCACCAAAGATCCGCCTTTTAAAAATATGGCGCTCGCCTAAGGATGGAAAACAAGGATTCCGACAGAATTCGAACCAGAAAAAAACCAATGTCGTTTCACGACTCTGTCATCATTTGTGTTTGTTTAAAGACTGTTGTAAATGTAGAAAAGTAGTGTTTGAATATATGATGATTTATGTACCATAGTTGTTCAATAAAAGAAATTTAAATGAATGTGATATATTGTTTTTTTTTGTAAAAAATAAACAGAGAGGAAATGTGGAGGGAGGAGAGCCATTGACCCCCTGGGCCCTTCCCCCTCCCCCCCCCCCCCTGCTCCCCTCATCCTTGGTCCCCTTTGCCGCCGCCGTCCATCATGCCAGAAAGACTCGATATTTTCAGAAAATAAATCCATCCATTAATAGTTTATAGGCATTGACGGGCTGTTCAGGGTGATTCAATGTATACAGCCAGGTTGTTTGTGGTGATACGACCTATAATGATACCCCCAGTCATATACCAAGAGATCAAGAGATTCTGTTACCTAGTAACCACGATACCTTGAAAAGTAAAAAAAATATAAAAAAAAAAAATAGGGGTTGTCCGCCTCATTTAGAAGAACTCAACCCGACCTATAAAAGGGACAACAAGCTCGATAGGAACGGGGTTTAAGACAAACTGCACCCGTAGGAGGAATTCGGGGAGACATATCAAAAACGATAGACGTCAAACCCAGCTTTCCCCATCCATCCGTGTGCAGTAAGATTTCAGTGCCCACCAAATTTGGGAATAGCTTTGACGCTACTTTGTGCTACCCCTTCTCCAAACAAACACACCGTCTGGCTATAAAATGGACGTCTGTGATTGATCACAAAAATAGGGGTATTACAATAATGGTTAGTTTATTACAAAAGTGGTTGGTACGCAATAACCACTTTTGTAATAAAGTTTATTGCAAAAGTGATTGCGTACTTTTTCCAGACTCTGCCACGTTTCAACTGGTGAATGAACACTTTATTCCATTGAACAACATACAAACATGTTCAGGTAAACTAGCTCTCAAAACCACCCCAATGTCAAACTATAAAATGAACGTACGTGATTCATCACAAAAATAGGTGTGTTACAATAATGGTTAGTTTAGTAAAAAAGTGGTTGGTACGCGATAACCACTTTTGTAATAAAGTTTATTGCAAAAGTGGTTACTTACTTTCTTCAGTCACTTCCAAGTTTCAACAGGTCAATGGAATGGACACGTTATTCCATTGAACGACGCACAAACATGTTTAGGTAAACTTGTCCCTAACCCCACCCCAATGTCCAACTATAAAATGGACGTCCGTGATTTATCACCAAAATGAGTTTATTACAATAATGGTTAGTTTATTACAAAAGTGGTTTTATTACAAAAGTGGTTGGTACACGATAACCACTTTTGTAATAAAGTTTATTGCAAAAGTGGTTGCGTACTTTCTTCAGTCACTGGCATGTTTTAACTGGTGAATGGACCCGTTATTCCATCGAACGACACACAAACATGTTTAGGTAAACTAGTCCCTAACCCCACCCCAATGTCCGACTATAAAATGGACGTCCGTGATTTATCACCGAAATGAGTTTATTACAATAATGGTTAGTTTATTACAAAAGTGGTTTTATTACAAAAGTGGTTGGTACGTGATAACCACTTTTGTAATAAAGTTTATTGTAAAAGTACTTGCGTACTTTCTTCAGTCACTACCAAGTTTCAATAGGTGAATGGACACGTTATTCCATCGAATGACACACAAACATGTTTAGGTAAACTAGCCCCTCACCCCACCCCAATGTCCGACTATAAAATGGTTGTCTGTGATTTATCACCGAAATGAGTTTATTACAATAATGGTCAGTTTATTACAAAAGTGGTTTTATTACAAAAGTGGTTGGTACGCATTAACCACTTTTGTAATAAATTTTGTTGCAAAAATGGTTGTATTGCAAAAGTGGTTGGTACAATGCCATCCATAATCCAAGGGGTTTTACCCAGTTCAACTACATAAAATGATGAAGTCACATACTAAAAGTTTGTAATGCACGTAACGCTACGTGCGTTACATTTCATGTATTTCCGGTAGGAGTCATACTGGTATGACTGTATTTGGGTTCGATGATGAAGTTTCAGTAGAAAATAAGAACAAATCATCATGTGCATTGATAATCTCCTGATGTAGCTGAATGAGAGCTGTATTGCCATCCCGATGACTGGAAAAAAAAAGAGACCCTACTACTTGGACACGGCTTTATTTCCTCCCTTGATAAAGGTTGCAACACAGGTATAAATGATTGTCTAAACTTGAATTATATCTGTGTTATGGTCACGATAAGCCATTGTGCACTACAATAGAAATATATGATCTTAAACACTAATAAATAAATAAATAAATAAATAAATATCTCCCTTGAATCACCATGTATGGAAATGACCCAAATCTCAACAAAAAGTCCATGGTTTTCAACTTTCCATGAATGAACAATTGGGTCAGAGATGCCAGGTCGCATATGAACTGTACAATGTAGCAGTGTCACTTCACTTCTGACAATCTGTTGAACACAATTTGCCATCTGGCACCGAGCCTGGCCACTTACCACTATATTGAAAATTTTCCCCATCAATGCCAGAGAATTGGAGAAAAAGTAGCTTCCCTTGCAAGCCTGTCGGAATAATAATTTCACGTAAACTGAAAATGGGTCCTGCAAAGTTTTTCCCAGACCGAGTATCATTTTCATTTTTTATAACCTATTTGTATAAAGTCATCATGAGGTCCATTTTTCACTCCTGCAAATTTGATCTTGAGATCAAATTTGCAAGAGTGACAAATGAGTCTCACAGAGAAATATTTGCTGGAGCTTTGTACATGTATAACCAGAGCAATGGGTTATGCAGTTTTGGCTTCCCTGCACTGAGCATTTATTACTTGAGGTAACTATGTGTTGATGTGATACCCATAATGTTCATAGGTCATCCTGGTCATCATATGACACCTCAATCACAAAAATTTTGGGAATCTCCAACAACCTTTTCAAAAGTTATGTACACTCAGTGACTCTTGATAGATACAGGTTCCTGGTTGTAAAAACAATTGGAGGACTTGAAAAACAAGACAATATGAAATGTTCTGAAAGAATTATATGCAAATCTTCTTTTGATAAGCTTCAATATTATGAAGAGTTTCTATTGGTTCACACATGTAACGCACATAGCAGAAAAATCACTCAATGCATAATAATCGAAGGTTGGATTGTCATTACCCATTTGTAAATTGAAAATGGAATTACTCTATTTTAGTCTCTTTATAGTCTAACTGAATGGTAAATAGCCAAATCAGAGGAATGTTCAATCAGAAAAATGTTGGAGAAAAAATTTTTCTGTCTGATGTAACGCACGTAACAAAACTTTATCAAGTATAGCTCTGAAATGTCAAATGATACGAGGCTGGATCAACAACACCTCTCAGGTTTATGGCATTTGCCATAGAAAAGCATATTTGGTCCCTCTCCTTAATGTAAAATAGTCATGTTATACCTCATTGAAGGGTGAAAAAAGTGTGCAAATGTAACGCACATAACAAAAGAATCGCCCTCATCCGACAACATGACAGAGTTATGAAAAGAAGACAATACACGCACCTCGTGGCAGAAAAAAACAATTGGTAATACAATCACCAGTAGCTAGACGACCGGAAGCTGCACGAATAGCAAGACAAATCCATCGAGAAATGGATGCAGTAGAGATCTGGCATGTGAGAAAACGCATATTCATCCAGGATATAGGCGCGAATGCCCCCCCCCCCCCCACCCCCAAGCAGAGCAGTGCCCAAGAAAGTGACCATCTTGGAGAAAACTGCAAAGTCCTAGGCCTTTTCAAGAAAAAGAGCTGAACAAGCTTGGAGAGGCAAGGATGAGTGTCGAAACAATGCGGTACCACATATGAAAAAAAGGTCTCCGAAGCATGGACTTGTACCCATTGCTGGAGACCCCCAGAAACAAACATAGACCAGAAACGCCGCAAGCGGTGTGATCGAAGGAGTGACAGAAGCAACAGAGTGATTGCACACCATCGACAGAAGAACCTTCCACTTAGCCACAGAGGCTAAATCAGTGGAGTGTGTGCCTCCTTGAAGCAGAAAAGCAATTCCACTGCGTGTCTCGAAAAACCACTACGGAGGAGATAGGAACCGATAAAAGACATGTGCGAAGACACAATGAAGTCGGGTCAACTTGAAACCTCCTCGGGCGACTTTGGCAAAGAAAGTCGCGATGTAGAGGGAGACATGCCGGAACCGCGCCGCTAACAGAGAGTGGAGCAGATTGATCCACACCCACCGAGGCGACGAGTGTGATCAAAAGGATTCGACGACTGCAGGTTCATATCTGGGAGAGAACCTGAGGCGGAATCGGAACCGGCAGGAAGGCGTAGCCGACAAGACCGTCCCAAAGGAGGGCCAGAATGTCCACGGAGAAAGCCAGAGCATCTGGACACGGGGACACGCATCTGGACACGGGGACACGAAAGTGTCCACCTGATGGTTCCAACGAGTCGCAAAGAGATTGATGGAACCTGCCATGTGGAGCATCCACTTGGTGGAAAAGAACCTGTCTCGTCAGGACAGGGAGTCGGCTAGGACATTCAGACGACCAGAAAAGTGACGAACAACCACCCCGGCATTGACATCCTGAGCGAGCAGTAGAAGATCCCGAGCCAATTCGCACATTGGAACCGAGTGATTGCCGCCCTGGTCCCGAATGTAAGCAACCACTGTCAAATTGTCGAACAACAGAAAGACCTGACAATTCGACAGGTGAGGGATCCACTGCCTGAAACTCAGAAGAGCAAGAAGCTCTGCTGGCTGATGTGTAGAGATGCCCAATCCTGGTCCCACATCCCGTGAAGGAAAAGGCCAAGAGGATCCAATGTCGCACCCCATCCGAGATCGCTGACATCTGCCGTCAGAACGCGATCGGACGTGGGTAAGTCCAACAGGACACCCTGCATGATCCACTGAACATTCGTCCAGTGGAGAAGGTGAGGATAAGAGAATCTGGTAACTGAAGCACCAGATCCAGAGAATCGACATTCGGCCTCCAACGACTGATCAGAAAGTGTTGGAGAGGTCTGACACGCAGCCGACCTAGAGGCATGAGATCCGTCACCGAACTGCAGAGACCGATCAGCCGGAGAATACTCCGTGCCATCGCGGATGTGGACTGGGACAGAGTCAGAGCGAAAGTTGAGAGAATCACAGCCTTGGCCTGGGGAACCGCCACCATATTGAATTGGGTGCGGAAAGCCATCCCCAGATGACAAAACGACTGAGAAGGGACCAGGTCCGACCTCTCCTCGTTGACTCTGAATCCTAGCGACGTGAGCAAGCTCAACAGAGTGGCGACATCCGACTCCAGTAAGGCAGGATTGGAATGCTGGAGGATATCGTCCAGATATGCCGACGTAGTCACCCTGGACTGTGTGCGATGGAAAGCTATCACATGCGACATCAGTCTGGTGAAGGCCCAAGGAGCCAGGTTGAGGCTGAAAGGCATGGCCTTGAACTGGTAAAGTCGCCCCAGAAAAGCGAACCTGATATATTTCCGTGACGCCCGATGAATCGGAACGTGAAAGTAAGCGGCTCGTAGGTCGAAGCTGGAAGCGAAATCTGGTGAATTGAACGGCGAACCGACCTGAAAGTCTCCATGCTGAACTTGGGAGCAATGATAGACTGGTTCAGGATACTCAGATTGATAACCGGTCGAAGTTTGCCGTCCTTCTTCGGCACCAAGAACAGGCGGGAATAGAACCCCACTGACTGAATGTTCTTGACAACCTTGATCGCCCCCTTTGTCAGGAGATTGTCTATCTCCGTGGATAAATGCTCCCGACGTAAAACGTCTGAAGGAACTGTGGTTGGAAGAGGCACCCTGGACAGAGTGGGGTGCCTTCGGAAGAATATTCGCAGCCCGGACCCAACAACATCTAACACCCAAGGATCGGATGTGATGGTGGCCCAACGGTCTGCAAACTCTGCTATCCTTCCTTCAACCTGGGATGAGTCGAGGTGAGGACCTTCATTTCGAGCCCCGACAAGGCCCGCGAGAGGAGAAACCACCTCCTCAACTGAATGAAGAATCCTGATACTTCCCTCTAGTCTGCCGACGCTTACCCTTACCCCTTGAGTAAGAAGTAGAAGCGGTGGCAGAAGGATCAGCCTTTTGCTTCGCAGAGGAAGCAGAAGGGTACCTGCTAGAAGGCTGATCAAGCTGAAGAAACAGCAGCTGATCTTTGGAATGACGTAGGACGTCATCCCGGACCGTCGACACGGAACCATGGAAAAGTTGCGGACCTGCCAAAGAAGCAGATCGAAGAGCAGCGCTGCTCCTCATGAAGGGATCGACCTGTGTCCAGCACAGAGTCCCTTCGAACTAATTCCAGATTAGCCGTGTTACAGGCATGCGTGTGAGTAAGATGCATGAGCGCCTTGGACAGCACACACAAAGGAGCCTGTACCTCGTCAAAACTTATCTGGAGGCAGATAAGCAGCTAAAGCTGAGATGACGTGATCTGAGAGAGAAAGCATACCAAGCATCTCTCTCGATAAGCGCAACATGGACTCCAGAGTCGTCATCGGGATGACGGCAGACTTGGGCTTGGAAAGCCCGAGGGAATTGGAGTCCTGATCCAAAACCGTCGAAGTCTGACAGACTGACGGATTGGCGGAATCGTAGTAACGATAACGCGCCAGAGCAAAAAGGTGTCAACCCTGGTGAAGAACGGAGCCTTCATAGCCTTGGAACTCGGCTTAAGAGCCCAAAGCTGAAAATGCTTCAACCAACTGTACCGACTGGCCCGGTCGAAGATGCCCAGAAGCAGGTTGCTCCATAGGCTGTTGGCACGTGACCGATGATTGCGGCCTGGCTGACACTGTCGGCTGGTTTGATGGTTTGAGATCCAGAAGGAACCCAAACACAAAATCAAGAGCTGCCCCCATGTCCGAAGACTGCTGGCTCTCAACATCAAGCATGTCTGACTCTTCCCCTGAGTCGGAAGACACATAGCCCATCGTGGGCAAACCAGCCGACACCTCCCATGGTGTCGGAACACCAGGGGGATCAGAAAGCAGCCTGTTTCCAATCCCGGGAGGTGGCGCCATAGGGGGCACCTGGAAACCACTCGCTGGAAGCAAAGGGAAGGCTCTTTGACAGAACCTGAGTAAGGAGAGGGCCTCCCTAAGCTCATTGCCCGTACTGGCTGGTTCGACAGGGGAATGAACCGGCAAAGTGGCTTCACCTCTGACCCTCTTAACCAGCGAAGGGTCACGATCCTCCAAAACACCCGACGCGGGACGACGGGCGGCAGCCAAAATGTCTGAAGGCAGACGTGTATAGGGGTACGACACACCACGAGGATCAACATAGCGGGAACTCATGAGAGTCACTGCGGACCTCTGCGGGCCAGAAGGTCCAGGCTGCACAAAAGACGTTGGTCCCCCAGAACTGGTCGTGTGGCCAGAATGAGTGGACGGAAATGCCACGGAGTTCATAGTGTCCCCACTAAGAACATCCGAAACCAATAACACAACTGTGGTGCTCGATGGCGCAGAGACCACAGTAGAGGGTCCGGCCGGCAGCCACTTCCAACTTTGCCGAGTTGAAGTCAGGGAAGGCTGAGGCTGTTTTATGGTAGTCGTGGATTTATACATGGAAGAGCGACCCAGTTTTCGCTTATTTTTTCGTGGTGTTTTTACACCACTTTTCTTTCCCAAATCTCTTCGGAAAGATTAAAATTGAGAGTGTTTTATCCGAATTAGGTTCTTCCACTGTAGTGCAAGCCTGTAGTAAAAAATTGAGGTAGGTTGATAAGAAATTGCTATGCGAATCCAGTTAAATTGAGCTCTGATAAACATTCATTTTCTTTGAATCATTTTCTTTGAATCAACAGAAGAATTGTTGCTCAATCGAGACCTGATTGGACCAAATTTTTGATGACATTACCCCCACCAGCATCTTGGTGCTGGGAGGTGGGGTTGTGGTTATAACAATCTGAATGTGTGAAGTAAGAAATAATTCACTGTTGGTGCAAGGCTACAACCTGGAGAATTGCATTATAAAATTGTCAAAATTCAACATTTTCAAATACCCAATAGCTTCAGAAGCAGACTTTCGTTAAATGCCCCATATACCTACCCCTGGAACATATCACTCACGATTTCTAAAACATGAAAAAAAAATTATGCTTACATCTCATTTTTTATCCACATGCCTTCAAACAACTCAGTGTAAATTTTGCATCTAAAGAAATAGCCATTTTTCAAAATCTGTTTCCCATGATTCCTATGGTAATGTTTACCCCTATGCTTCAAACCTAACTCAGTGACCACAACTCTAAATTCTGTTACCCAACACACAGCCTAATGCTATCATATATCCAATACTAAAATTACTTCCACAATTTACAAGGTATTAACACATGTCCTCAGTCTAGAATTTACCCTTGTGTGGGCCTGATCATTTGAAAATCACAAAAGCATCAACACAGACCTCCTTAAATTGCAATGGGGAAGCCATATTGACTGATTTTAATGATCAATTTGATATTTAACCCAAATTAAGGGGAACTATTTGCTTTTCAGGTATAATAGTATTTAATATTTTCCTACAGGTGACCCTTACAATGTTAATGTGAAAAAAATATTATGATAGCATCATTTTAATTTGGGCATTCAAATATCTTTGTCAACTACAGCCCTTCAGACAAAGTTTCCACTCCTCACAACTAGGGCTAATACAACAAATTAAATTAGACAGAAAAATTGACAGGAAGGAAACTACAGGAAACTTGCATATTTTATTGGGGAGGGTGGGGGTGGGGGGTGTCGGGGAATTTCAACAAAACCACACAAATAGTCCATTTTATTGTTAGGCCCCAAAATTCACCTCTACAATAATCAGCAATGATGCAAGATTTAAGTACAAAGCTTCAAAGGTTTTTTAAATTAAGATATTTTTCTCGAAGTTGCCCAGTTTCGGAGATTGCATCGTTAACTCTAATTCAAATATTTAGAACTGCCATACATATAGAAAAGTAATTATGGGTAGTTTTCCAGGACCTAAAGGAGTTGTTGCAATGACTCTCCTTGAATAATCAGGCCTGTCTGTGCAAATGTGCCAAATTGTAGAGCACAACCTAAGTTATTAGCAAAACATAAACAATCTTTTTAAAAAAAAGTAAGACTAACTGTTCAGAAAATTTTACAGTTGAATATTCATTCACAAGTTGTATAATTAAGATTAAAACTTTCTTCTTTTCGATGTTTTCTCTTTTCTCACTGAAAATGAATTCTTAAAGTGCTTTTTAAGTTAGGAAAAATATTTAACTCAGAAATTCACCCCAAGTCTGAAATTAGATAAATTTCAAGGAAATATACGCAAAGTGTACATTAAACTGAAGGTTGTGGTGTATAAAACATGAAAAATATTTCATCGAAATTTAGGAGAATCCATTTGGATTCTTGCAAAAATGGCTGCGAGAATCCATACCTGCTATGCTTGTCCCAGGATCCCATGAGACCACCATGGTTGAACCCCTGTTGTATACTGATAACACTTGTTAACCCTTTATGCAACACAACTGTTTAATTTTGTACAATTTTATTGACAAAGTGTCAGAATATTTCAGGTCACATTAGCCTTGTATTAGTTAATTTGCTGTCTCAGTGTTAGATAAAGGGTTAAATTGACTCAATTCTTTTCACGCGAATCTTAGCAGAGGTGCAGCGAGAATCTACATGGATTTCGCCGGTTTTGGTGCATAAATCTTTTTGTGAACTGATTCTCATAGAAACATAAGCCTTGTCAATGATAGCAGGCAAAAACGGTTCCCGAAAATCTGCATTATTAAGTATCTTGAATGCCTAGCTTTGTTCTTGGATACCTGAAGCATATTTGCCTACAAGTTGTTCTTGTGAAATATTATTTTATTATCTGTTCTGGTACGAATACAGTAGCACACTGTCAGAACTGCTTATGCCTGCTATCAACTATGCATGGTGAAAGCATATATTTTTGTGTTCTATGCACCACAACCTTCATTTTGATGTATAATTTGTGTGCATTTATTTGAAATTTATATTATTACACAGTGAACTTTTTATCCTTGCATATACAGCATCTTAAATAGATCAAGTAACTAGCAAGCAGTTCAATGTGAATGTAAATCTATTGCTGCAAAAATAGTTACCGAAGGCCTTTCCTGCATTCTTCATTCCCACCAGAGAAGATTCTGGAGATTTCTTTGTTGATGTCTGCAGAAGAGTCAATAAACTTCTTGTGAAAGTAAAACTGTTTGGCATCTGTTATTATACACCTCTCTGGTCGAATAACAAAAGCCTCTGTATTGTTCTTCAATGTGTACTTTACTTCAAGCTTGTCCATCTATAAACAACAAAAAACAGTTCAAAATGCTTGTAATTCAGCTCTAACTTAACAATTTTTGAAGATCCCCAAATTGAAAGGACTGGTTTTTGTTATACAGTACCAGTCAAAATAGTTGCAGAATGACCACAAAAAACTTTTATAATTTGTATATCAATCAATACCAGCCTTGATAAGGCTTCCTGGAAAGTTTCCAAAGAGAGATACAACATTAGGGTCTGTCTGATGCATATATTAGTAATGCTTAAATCAGTTGTCAGTTCAAGGAACTTCCAGGAATGTCCAGTATATTTTGAACGGTTTTAACTCCTAGGGCCTAATAATGATTTAGATCACATTTTACTGCACCTGAACAGGTGCTCCAACATGTAGTCTCTGGGTTAACTCACATTTTAAGAATCTTGGCAGTTGTTTTTTAAGCAAGTCTTGGCTGCGTATATAGGCAGTCAAGACTTGCTTGAAAACAAATGCAAAAGCCAAAGAATATAGACTATTAAAGTACTTAAAAATCTCTGGCCCTTAACCCTTTACCCAACATAATGGCAAAAACTGGCCAGCGCTATTCACAAAATTCACCATTCAATTTTTATTACTTTTTCATTTTTTGTCACAAAAACATAGCTTATGATCCCTAATTGGAAAAAGTTCGTTCCAATGAGGCATCATAAGCTATGTTTTGACCCCAAAAATAAAAAAAATTAGTGCTTCAAGAATTTTATTTGCAAGTGTCATCTGCTTTTTGTGTTAGGTAAAGGTTTATGGGTTAGAGGAGCTTGAAATAGGAAATTCCTAGATTTTCTAGAATGTACAGTGGCAAAAACAGAGGACTCCTCTAAACATAATAACACGAACATGTCAGCTGAGGGAATTTAACTACTTGCATGATAGCCACAGACACTCCGGCTGTGGACAGAAAATCCAATGCCACTAAAATATGTAAAATTTATGGGGGGGAAGGGGGGGGGGGGGAGGTGGAAATCTAACTATTTTTGGAGATGGGTGAATATGGATGGTTGCGGTTTGATTTTATTATTTTTCTCTCTTGTCATCCCCTGCTTTGTCAAGTGATTTTTATCAAATCTAGTCACGGCTGATTCACAGCAGCATAACTATAACTATATTTGATGAAAAATATTTTCAAAATACTCAGCAGGCTAAGAGTTAAACAAAGTATTTACTATTTTAAAGCAATCTCATGCATGATTCTCCTTCTTTTAGGCAGATTTTATAGTAGGCATAAAAATTACATTCCAGAAATATTCTGTCGGTGTGAGCGGAGCTGAATATTGCTGAAATAATCTTCTCTGATCACACTTTTCATGGTTTTCAAGACTGGTTCTACTAATCAAGGACTTTCCAAGTCCTGGTCATAGTATTCCAAAATTCCAAGAAGTTTGTGGAGAGGTAACAGCTCTGAAAGAATAAAATCAGAAACATTTGGCCCCACAATAATTTTATTTATTGGTGTTTAAGGTCACATACTTCTGCACAATGGCTAATCGTGACCACAACATGGAGGTAAAGTCAAGTGTAGCCAACTGTTTATACAGAAGTTTCCCATTTCAGAGGAATTTCACCCCAGGCATTGGTTTCCCGGTTCCTATTTTACCAGTAAAACAGCTTATTTACCACAGTAAACAAGCACTGCTTCATTTCCTGGGGTTCCCACGAGGAGTTTGGCTCCCAGAAAGTAGATCTGTTTCTCAGGCCCTTTTTTGTAAAATTCTATGTAGGCAGGTGGTTTTTTATTTTATTTTTATAATTATTTCTTTGCTATCAAAAGTTTATGTTCTTGGTTTGTTTTATGTTTTAGGCCTCATAATCTACAGAAAAGTGTGGGTGGGTGCATTTTATCCCTTGAGTGCAAGAAGGCTTTGCAATGCTAAAGCATTGCAAAGCCTTGTTGCACTCATGTGACAAATTTATCAAGTTTATCAACTTGGGTAAAATATCAGACATAAACCATTTAAATTTTATTTTTTTAAGTTTGCATTGGTTATAAAAAGAGAGCATGTTGCAGCCAAAAGGACCGTATGAGAGGGCCTGAGAAATAGATTTTTAGGCCTTTTAAAGTTATTACAAAAGTTATTTCAATTAATATTATATTCATGATTTGGAAATGAAACAAACTTCACCTATTCACAGTGTCCTGTTTAAGTTATTTCTGCAAAGAGAAGTAGAAAGCCAAATAACTCTGTTCATGAAGAGCTGAAAACAGTATCTCCATCAATTCTGTAGGGATTATCAAAGCAAACTTCATGTTTATCAGTTTTGCATTAACCAAATCTATAAATATGCCAACCCCTTCATTCCCCATATGGAGAGACAAAAAGAAGAAGTAATTGTTGCAAGGCAGTGTAAGTTTCAAAAACAAATCAATTACCCTTTTTCAGACATCAGTCTCTGTTTCAAGTAACTATCGACACAAACTGAACAGAATAACACTTTAGCACTAACTGGAACTATCACCATTACCTGTACGGTCCCTGTAAAACACTGTCAATCGACTCCACACTAACTGCTCTATGAGGTGGGGTATCAAAACCCAACCATGTGACTTCAATAAGACATACTATCAGTTATAATTAGCACAAAGTGTTTTCCAGTGTTGTGACAAGGTTATGCTTCCGACCCAAAATAGGACCTCCATATATCATTTCACTGCAAAACGGCCGTTAATAATTAGGGAAAAAAGCACATCGCTCCCAGACTACACAAATAAAGATAAAATCATTAAAACTTATTTCGAAATATTGTACAAAATGACTTTTGAGGGCAGTTTCGATCGCGCATGAATATTTGTGAAGACCTTCTCGTTACTTTTTGTCGATGTCAGTGTTTCTTTGATCCCGTAATTTTTGGATACCAATCAGCACATTTTCCTAGCTAGTCGGGCAAATACTATTTTTAATATCATAGGGAAATTTTAAAAACGTGTTTCGTTTCGAATATACTGAGTGAAAATCAGTGCGATTTCGTCCTTGAATATTTTCAATCCGACTAATATTAGTTACACCAAAAATGGAAATAATAAAAAAATCTCATTTGTAACAGGTTGAAGAACCTTTCGAAAAGAGTCATCAAATACACAGCTTTTTTATTCTTCAGTGGCAGACATATTAAGGGCAATGAAAAAGAACTTTACACAATTTTCCATCCATGTCTTCGCTTGAAGGACAGCTGACGTCGACTTAACAGGTTGAGAACAAAGTAGTTTCGTTACCCACTAAACGGGCCAAATTGCAAGAGTTATTATACTACAGGCATCTGGAAACCTGATCTAAATCACCCCTACCTCTAAACACCTCATTCTTATATGCAGCCCCCCCCCCCCCCCAAAAAATTGGAAGTGTGCATGTCTAGGGGGCAGGGGGAGGGGGTATAAGGGAGGGGGGTGATGTTGGGGTGATGTGATATTAATCAGGTCTCCAGACATCTGTGGTTAGACTAGGCAGTGGGCGGGATGCAAAGCAACTCCGAATGACGACATCCCCTTTAATCTGAGGATGATATACAACATTTCTCAATAAAAATAAATAAGCGTTCAACGGGAAATGTTGGATTTCAAGGAGTGCAGAGAACGAGCCGGCCCATTGCGAACTCGCCCCAGTAACGCAGCAAAGCATGGTTTTACAAGGCGATGTTCCCACTCAACTTGACGGGGTAAAAATGTAAAAAGAATACCCAAAAGACGGGTGCAGAATGTTAATGTTAAAAAATGTTCTTGGTAAAAGAAAAATGCAGTGGAAGACCAGTCGGGTATAGATATCACCTGACTGAATATAACACAACACTTAACATGATCAATTATTGAGTTCTCACGGCAGCAATAAAATTTGGTAGCAATAACATTTCTTAATCTGAAGTAATCCTTTAATTACTCTTCCAAAGATGTAAAACAAGAGCCGACAATAGCTACTGATTGTTTCTGAAACAGCCTCTGATCGCAATGAAAATGAAAGTGTCAATGACGTTGTAGCTTAACTTGTGTGTTGTGTTTGATGAAAAGGATAATGTTCAATGTTCATGAAAGGACTATGAAATAAGACAAGAATTGTGAAAATTGGGAATATGTTCATTTCTGTTCCCTGTATGCTATGTTTATGATAAAAAATAATGAGGTGTACACTGTACTAAAGAGCTGAGGGGTGGGTTAATATGACCTCACAGTTAATGTATGTGGCCCTCACAGTTAATGCATATCAACAAAAGTTACCAAGTTACAGTGAAATTATTCCAAAACGAGTCATCCTATCAAGTTACATTAAAATCCCCTCATAAATATGGCCTGTAGACTGTGCTAAAGGTTTTCGGGCTTCGGGCCCCTGTAGCCGTCAGTTTCCCAATTGCGTCCAAAGGGGACGTTCTCATCTAGACATTATATGAAGTCAATCTACCAAGTTACAATGAAATCCCCCAATAAATATGACCTGTAGACTGTGCTAAAGGTTTTTGGGCTTTGGGCTCTGGCAGCCATCATGGTTGAATGATCGCAACCAAAAGGGGACATTCTCATCTGGACACTATTTGGAGTCATCCTACCAAGCTACAATGAAATCCCTTCATAATTATGACCTGTAGACTGTTCTAAAGGTTTTCGGGGTTTGGGCCCCTGAAGCCGTCACAGTTGCCCAATCATGTCCAAAAGGGGACGTTCTCATCTAGACATTATATGAAGTCAACCTCCCAAGTTACAATGAAATCCCTTCATAAATATGACCTGTAGACTGTGCTTAAGGTTTTCGAGCTTCAGGCTCGGGCAGCCATCATGGTTGAATGATCGCAACCAAAGGGGACAATCTCATCTGGGCATCATCTGGAGTGATCCTACGAAGTTACAATGAAATCCCTTCATAAATATGACCTGTAGACTGTGCTCAAGGTTTTTGGGCTTCGGGCACCTGCAGCCATCACAGTTGACCAATCACGACCAAAAGGGGATGTCATCATCTAGGCATTATATGGAGTCAACCTAATAGGTTACAATGAAATCCTTCTATAAATATAACCTTTTGCCTATGCTAAAGGTTTTTGGGCTCGGGCACCCATCAAGGCTGAATGATCACGGCCAAAATGGGACGTTCTCATCTAGACATTATTTGGAGTCATCCTACCAAGTTACAATGAAATCCCCTCATAAATATGACCTGTAGACTGTGCTAAAGGTTTTTGGGCTTTGGGCTCTGGCAGCCATCATGGTTGAATGATCGCAACCAAAAGGGGACATTCTCATCTGGACACTATTTGGAGTCATCCTACCAAGCTACAATTAAATCCCTTCATAATTATGACCTGTAGGCTGTACTAAAGGTTTTCGGGCTTTAGGCCCCTGAAGCCGTCACAATTGCCCAATCGTGTCCAAAAGGGGACGTTCTCATCTAGACTTTATATGAAGTCAACCTACCAAGTTACAATGAAATCCCTACATAAATATGACCTGTAGACTGTGCTAAAGGTTTTCGGGCTTCGGGCTCGGGCAGCCATCATGGTTGAATGATCGCAACCAAAGGGGACAATCTCATCTGGGCATCATCTGGAGTGATCCTGCGAAGTTACAATGAAATCCCTTCATAAATATGACCTGTAGACTGTACTCAAGGTTTTCAGGCTTCGAGCACCTGCAGCCATCACAGTTGACCAATCACGACCAAAAGGGGATGTCATCATCTAGGCATTATATGGAGTCAACCTAACAGGTTACAATGAAATCCTTCTATAAATATAACCTTTTGCCTATGCTAAAGGTTTTTGGGCTCAGGCACCCATCAAGGCTGAATGATCACGGCCAAAATGGGACGTTCTCATCTAGACATTATTTGGAGTCATCCTACCAAGTTACAATGAAATCCCTTCATAAATATGACCTGTAGACAGTGCAAAAGGTTTTGGGGCTTTGGGCACCTTTAGCCGTCAAAGTTGCCCAAGCATGTCCAAAAGGGGACGTTCTCATTATATGAAGTCAATCTACCATGTTACAATGAAATCCCTTCATAAATATGACCTGTAGACTGTGCTAAAGGTTTTTGGGCTTTGGGCTCTGGCAGCCATCATGGTTGAATAAGTTGTCCAAGCATGTCCAAAAGGGGACGTTCTCATTATATGAAGTCAATCTACCATGTTACAATGAAATCCCTTCATAAATATGACCTGTAGACTGTGCTAAAGGTTTTTGGGCTTTGGGCTCTGGCAGCCATCATGGTTGAATGATCGCAACCAAAAGGGGACATTCTCATCTGGACACTATTTGGAGTCATCCTACCAAGCTACAATGAAATCCCTTCATAATTATGACCTGTGGACTGTTCTAAAGGTTTTCGGACTTTGGGCCCCTGAAGCCGTCACAGTTGCCCAATCGTGTCCAAAAGGGGACGTTCTCACCTAGACATTATATGAAGTCAACCTACCAAGTTACAATGAAATTCCTTCATAAATATGACCTGTAGACTGTGCTTAAGGTTTTCGAGCTTCAGGCTCGGGCAGCCATCATGGTTGAATGATCGCAACCAAAGGGGACAATCTCATCTGGGCATCATCTGGAGTGATCCTACGAAGTTACAATGAAATCCCTTCATAAATATGACCTGTAGACTGTGCTAAAGGTTTTTGGGCTTCGGGCACTTATAGCCATCACAGCTGACCAATCACGACCAAAAGGGGATGGCATCATCTAGGCATTATATGGAGTCAACCTAATAGGTTACAATGAAATCCTTCCATAAAAATGACCTTTTACCTATAGTAAAAGTTTTTGTGCTCGGGCACCCATCAAGGCTGAATGATCGCGATCAAAATAGGACGTTCTCATCTAGACATTATTTGGAGTCATCCTACCAAGTTACAATGAAATCCCCTCATAAATATGACCTGTAGACTGTGCTAAAGGTTTTCGGGCTTCGGCACCTTTAGCCGTCACAGTAGCCCAATCATGTCCAAAAGAGCACGTTCTCATCTAGACATTATATGAAGTTAACCTACCAAGTTACAATGAAATCCCTTCATAAATATGACCTGTAGACTGTGCTAAAGGTTTTCGGGCTTCGGGCTCGGGTAGCCATCATGGTTGAATGATCGCAACCAAAGGAGACAATCTCATCTGAGCATCGTCTGGAGTGATCCTGCAAAGTTACAATGAAATCCCTTCATAAATATGATCTGTAGACTGTGCTCAAGGTTTTTGGGCTTCGGGCACCTGTAGCCATCACAGTTGACCAATCACGACCAAAAGGGGATGTCATCATCTAGGCATTATATGGAGTCAACCTAACAGGTTACAATGAAATCCTTCTATAAATATAACCTTTTGCCTATGCTAAAGGTTTTTGGGCTCGGGCACCCATCAAGGCTGAATGATCACGGCCAAAGTGGGACGTTCTCATCTAGACATTATTTGGAGTCATCCTACCAAGTTACAATGAAATCCCTTCATTAATATGACCTGTAGACAGTGCAAAAGGTTTTTGGGCTTCGGGCACCTTTAGCCGACAAAGTTGCCCAATCATGTCCAAAAGGGGACATTCTCATCTAGACATTACATGAAGTCAACCTAGCAAGTTACAATGAAATCCCTTCATAAATATGACCTGTAGACTGTGCTTAATGTTTTCGGGCTTTGGGCTTGGGCAGCCATAATGGTTGAATGATCGCAACCAAAGGGGACAATCTCATCTGGGCATCATCTGGAGTGATCCTGCGAAGTTACAATGAAATCCCTTCATAAATATGACCTGTAGACTGTGCTCAAGGTTTTCGGACTTCGGGCACCTGTAGCCATCACAGTTGACCAATCACGACCAAAAGGAGATGTCATCATCTAGGCATTATATGGAGTAAACCTAACAGGTTACAATGAAATCCTTCTATAAATATAACCTTTTGCCTATGCTAAAGGTTTTTGGGCTCAGGCACCCATCAAGGCAGAATGATCATGGCCAAAATGGGACGGTCTCATCTAGAGATTATTTGGAGTCATCCTACCAAGTAACAATGAAATCCCTTCATAAATATGACCTGTAGACTGTGCTAAATTTTTTCGGGCTTCGGGCTCAGGCAGCCATCATGGCTGAATTATCGCAACCATAGGGGACAATCCCATCTGGGCGTCATCTGGAGTGATCCCAAGAAGTTACAATGAAATACCTTCATAAATATGACCTGTAGACTGTGCGCAAGGTTTTCGGGCTTCGGGCACTAGTAGCCATCACAACTGACCAATCACGACCAAAAGGGGATGTCATCATCTAGGCATTACATGGAGTCAACCTAATAGGTTACAATGAAATCCTTCCATAAATATGACCTTTTTCCTATGCTAAAGGTTTTTGGGCTAGGGCACCCATCAAGGCTGCATGATCGCGATCAAAATGGGACGTTCTCATCTAGACATTATTTGGAGTCATCCTACCAAGTTACAATGAAATTCCTTCATAAATATGACCTCTAGACTGTGCTAAAGGTTTTCGGGCTTTGGGCCCCTGTAGCCATCACAGTTGCCCAATCATGCCCAAAAGGTGACTTTCTCATCCAGACATTGAATGAAGTCAACCCACCAAGTTACAATGAAATTCCTCAATAAATATAACCTGTAGACTGTGCTAAAGGTTTTCGGGTTTTGGGCTCGGTTGGCAGATCATGCCCAAATGGGGAAATTCTCATCTAGACATCATAAGGAGTCACCCTACCAAGTTACAATGAAATCCCTCCACATTAAACATGATCTGCAGACTGTGCTAAAAGTTTTTGGATTTCAGGCTTGGGCAGCCATCACAGTTGATAGATCATGCCCAAAAGGGGACGTTCTCATCTAGGCATTATACAGAGGCATCCTACCAAGTTACAATGAAATCCCTTCATAAATACGACCTGTAGACTGTGCTAATGGTTTTCGGGTTTTGGACTTGGGCAGCCATACCGGTTGCCCGATCGCGACCAAAAGGGGACGTTCTCATCTAGACATGACCCCAAACCTGCATATGAAATTTCGTGACGATCAGACAAGAACTGCGGGGTGTAGCCCGTGCTAAAGGAAAATGTGAACAGACGTTGCAGACTCACAGACGAACAGACTAACAGACTTTCGCACGCGTGATGGCAATAGCTTATCTTGACTATGTCAAGTTAAGCTGACAATGACAGGTGACAATTTAGACAAATCATAAATTACTCCTATAAAGTGTATTCTTTTGAAATTTCCAACATCAGAAACTGGTTAAATTGAATTACAATTATGTTATCTATATACTTTTATATCTGCACTGCGACATGTGAAGAAAATTTTGTTTCTAACATTCGACCTACCTTTATTAGCACTATGACAAATATTGAATTTGTTTGGAATCTATTTATAGGAAAATACAGCGCTCATGTGGTGTTTTCCAAACAAATAGTTTCAACACAATCAGAAAAAAATTCAATTTCTAACATTCGGCCTGTCACTTAAGTTAACCGTGCACATGTATATTAGCACTACGAAAAAGCCCTTGGCCGATTTGTTCCGTGGACCGACTTAGGGGCCTACCTCAGTTGCTGACTTTATTTTTGGCCGACTTTTCCCATGGACGACTTCATTTGGGGGCGAATTCCCACCATTTAACTCTTTGGAGATTTTATACCACAACAACAAAGCTTGAATTTTTGTTGCGACAATTTATTGGAAAACATCCAGCGGTGTTCTGAATAGATAGTTGCAAATAATGAGAAAATACAGTTTCTACAGACCCGTGTCTTCCAGCACACTGAGAGACCATGTGTTTGAGTGTTGTTTTCTTAATACTGGATAGCTGTCTTTTCCACTAACTAAGACCGCCGTATGTACATGTCCCAAGTCGACGCCCGGTTAGAGCAGGCTGCAACACCATAAATAACAGATGTAGGACCCCCCCCCCCCCCCACCACATGTCAGGGATCACATGTCACCTATCGCGAAGATAGGCCTACTGACACCACCTCTAGTTTCACAGAAAGTTATTTTTCGGCACAATTATGTTGTAACCGGAATGCAATTTAATTTGAGTGCATTCAAAAACGGAAACCGGACATTGCAAATAAAATCATTAAAATTATTTTCGACAGTATTAATATGGGCAGATCATAAGCGGTCATAACTGAAATAGAAGGCAATCAATTGCATCTCGATTTGTTGTCAAGTCTTTTTTGTGTTGATGATGTAAATATGTGTTGAATATTTTTAGTCGATAACTTGAAATAAATCATAACAAGAGGGATGTTACATCCCAACGCTCACCTACATTCGCGCTTGATAATGTCGTTCCAATGTAACATGCCTAATATTTAGTTAATATAGATCATTAACTAGGCATCAAATGATTAATGTGGTTTATGTGATGGCTTTGTAAAGTCTATATTTCAGCAATTATTATATTTATTTATTTATTTATTTATTGATGTTTAAGGTCACATACTTATGCACAATGGCTAATCATGACCGTGGCAGTTTTACGGGTGGAGGAAGCCGGAGTACCCGGAGAGAACCACCGAGCAACGACGAGCAGCTGCCAGCTCCCCAACATCGTAACTCCGCACTGCAGCACAGACAGGGTTAGATTGGTTGAAGACATGCGTACCATCGACGTGCAGTACGCCCTAGTACACGGCGTCATCGTGCCCCCACATGGGCAATGGGGGTGAAGTGTCTTGCCCAAGGACACAACGCGGTTGCCGCAGGTGGGATTCGAACCGAGGACCTCTCGGCTTGCAGCCTGCACCTCTACCTACTGAGCCACCGCGCCCCCTCAGCAATTATTATATATCAATTCAACATAGAATCATTGGATATAAAAGCATTTTTTTCTTTTAGAAATGTTTATGATTAAGAATATGAATCATGAGGCCAGATATTAAATCATAAATAAGAATTAGGAAAGGCTTTCATAAATTTATTTTTTACAAAATGGGCTGAAAAATAGACATTCATTTACAACAGGGTTAAAAGAAAGCAATGTATTCAATGAAAGTCACACAAATTGCTTTCTTACATCATGAGAACATTTTCAAAACATAACAGTTAACCAAATGAAACAAATATTGAACGTGTGTATCTCAAATGAACAAGAGACAGTGAAGTTGTGTGTCTGCTTAAACACAGCTTTCTCTGTTCAAATATTTCGGTAGAAATCAGTTCACCAGTGATGATCACACCGAAAATCCATCAAGAATATATTTACGTGCAATACTGCAATATATTTCATGTTGATGTATAAATTCTCCACCATTTAGGTCATCAGAACATGAAAATATTCAATAGAGATCTGAAGAACATTTGTTATGTTAAATAATAATTTCCACCACCAGTGCAACCACTGAAATGATTCAAAACATATCAAGTTTCAAATTTCATGTGTAAATAATAGTTTCCATCACCATTATGTAATGAAGAATCACTGAAATTGTAACTGAAGTACATTCATTGGTTAAAGAGGAGTTGCAGAAAAACATTCATTCAAGAAAGCGACTATAAGTCCCAACAAAAATACATCACATCAACAACTAAAATAAGCCTTAATGTTACTAGTAACAAGTATGAGAAAGTATTAAATAAAAAAAAAAGTTAAAAAAATTTTTTTTTAAAGAAAGTGAATACAAGTGCCAAAAATCCCCCTCAAATTCCTCAAATATGCATGTAATGAGGGCGCAACGTTACCGCAATGTAGTTCAGAAACCCATGTGTACAATATCAATTGCCTGGAAAGACACATAGAAACAGAACTCACCTTAACACAAACTTTTAGAACTTAAAATTGAGTAAGTCAGAGAAAAACATGAACATTGTGACTGAAAAAAAGAAAAGAAATCAGTTAAATTTCTGCATAGTAGAGTTAATACCTAAAGTAGTTATTGAAATAAGAAAATAAACAGTAACTAGAAAGTGTTTTAGCACACTAAAACATACGTCTTCCCTTCCTTTTGAGGTCAGAGGTCAAGGTCACATGCAGTTCATCAAAGTAGCGGACATGCGGTTTCATGGTGACACATCCACATGTCAAAAAAAAAAAAATTCTGGTCTGGACAATTACTCCCCATTTAAAGTACATAAATTTGACCTTGAGGTCAAGGTCACATGAAGGTCATGATGACATGTGGTCTCATTGTGATACATCCACATGTCAATCATCTAAGTCCTAGGTCAAAAAAACAAAAAAGTTCTGATCTGGACAATTATTCCCTATTTGAAGTACATAAATTTGACCTTGAGGTCAGAGGTCAAGGTCACATGCAGTTCGTCAAGGTAGCGGACATGCGTTTTCATGGTGACACATCCACATGTCCAAAAAAACAAACAAACTAGAAACTGTTTTAGCACACTAAAACTTATGTCTCCCCTTCCTTTCTATTTGATGCACTGCAAATTATATATACATGAATAATATTGACAATCATGCCAAATATCTAAGGTCTAGGTCAAAAGACAAAAAAGTTCTGGTCCAGACGAAGTTTCCCTTAAAAAGCAGATAAATCTGACCTTCAGGTCAAAGGTCAAGGTCACATGAAGGTTACTATGGTACACGACACACTGGCTCATGGTGATACATCCACATGCCAAATATCTAAGGTCTAGGTCAAAAGACAAATTAAAGTACATAAATTTGACCTTGAGGTCAAGGTCACATGAAGGTCATGATGACATGTAGTATCATTGTGATACATCCACATGTCAATCATCTAAGTCCTAGGTAAAAAAAAAACCCAAATAGTTCTCATCTGGACAATTATTCCCTATTTGAAGTACATAAATTTGACCTTGAGGTCAGAGGTCAAGGTCACATGCAGTTGATCAAGGTAGCAGACATGCGGTTTCATGGTGACACATCCACATGTCAAAAAAAAAAAAAATTCTGGTCTGGACAATTACTCCCTATTTAATGTACATAAATTTGACCTTGAGGTCAAGGTCACATGAAGGTCATGATGACATGTGGTCTCATTGTGATACATCCACATGTCAATCATCTAAGTCCTAGGTCAAAAAACAAAAAAGTTTTGATCTGGACAATTATTCCCTATTTGAAGTACATAAATTTGACCTTGAGGTCAGAGGTCAAGGTCACATGCAGTTCATCAAGGTAGCGACATGCGGTTTCATGGTGACACATCCATATGTCCAAAAAAAAAAAAAATTGGTCTGGACAATTACTCCCTATTTAAAGTACATAAATGTGACCTTCAGGTCAAGGTCACATAAAGGTCATGATTACATGTGACATACGGTCTAATTGCGATACATCCACATGTCAAATATCGAAGTCCTAGGTCAAAAAACAAAAAAGTTCTGGTCTGGATAATTATTCCCTATTTGAAATACATAAATTTGACCTTAAGGTCAGAGGTCAAGGTCACATGAAGGTCATCGAGGTAGACGACATGCGGTCTCATGGTGACACATCCACATGTCAAATAACCAAGTCCTAGGTCAAAAAACAAAAAATTCTGGTCTAGACAATTACTCCCTATTTGAAGTACATAAATTTGACCTTGAGGTTAAGGTCACATGAAGGTCACAATGGTATGTGACACACCAGCTCATGGTGATACATCCACATGCCAAATATCTAAGGCCTGGCTCAAAAGACAAGTTTTGGTTCGGACAAAGTTTCCTTGAAAAAAAAGCACAAATCTGACCTTCAGATCAAAGGTCACATGAAGGTCACAATGGTACGCTACACACTGGCTCATGGTGATACATCCACATGCCAAATATCTAAAGCCTGACTCGAAATACAAAAAAGTTCTGGTCCAGACAGTTTCCCTTAAAAAAGCACATAAATCTGACCTTCAGGTCAAAGGTCAAGGTCACATGAAGGTCACTATGGTACACTGCACACTGGTTCATGGGGATACATCCACATGCAAGTATCTAAGGTGTAGGTCAAAAGACAAAAAAGTTATGGCCCGGAAAAAGTTTGTGCGATGTTTACCTTAAAAAAACACATAAATCTGGCCTTCAGGTCAAGGTCACATGAAGGTCACTATGGTACACTGCACACCGGCTCATGGTGATACATCCACATGCCAAGTATCTAAGGCGTAGGTCAAAAGACAAAAAAGTTATGGCCCGGACAAAGTTTGTATGAGAAGAAGAAGAAGAATATGCACTAAAACAATATGTCTCCCTTCTGGGAAGGGGAGACATAAAAATCTGGTCTGGATAATTACTCCCTATTTAAAGTACATAAATTTGACCTTGAGGTCAAGGTCACATGAAGGTCATGACTACATGTGACATGCAGTCTAAATGCGATATATCCACATGTCAAATATCTAAGTCCTAGGTCAAAAAACAAAAAAGTTCTGGTCTGGATAATTATTGCCTATTTGAAGTACATAAATTTGACCTTAAGGTCAGAGGTCAAGGTCACATGAAGGTCATCGAGGTAGACGACATGCGGTCTCATGGTGACACATCCACATGTCAAATAACGAAGTCCTAGGTAAAAAAAACCCCAAATTCTGGTCTGGACAATTACTCCCTATTTGAAGTACATAAATTTGACCTTGAGGTCAAGGTCACATAAAGTTCACGACATGCGGTCTCATGGTGACACATCCACATGTCAAATAACCAAGTCCTAGGTCAAAAAACAAAAAAATCTGGTTTGGACAATTACTCCCTATTTGAAGTACATTAATTTGACCTTGAGGTCAAGGTCACATGAAGGTCACAATGGTATGGGACACACCGGCTCATGGTGATACATCCATGTGCCAAATATCTAAGGCCTGGCTCATAAGACAAACAAGTTATGGACCGGACAAAGTTTCCTTGAAAAAAGCACAAATCTGACCTTCAGATCAAAGCTTAAGGTCACATGAAGGTCACAATGGTACGCTACACACCGGCTCATGGTGATACATCCACATGCCAAATATCTAAAGCCTGACTCAAAATACAAAAAAGTTCTGGTCCAGACAGTTTACCTTAAACAAGAGGCCCCAAGGGGCCTGAGGGCGCTCACCTGACATGGTAGCCTAAATATCAACCCAGAGAATTGATTTCAACAAGTTGCATCTGCTCCTCCTAAGAAAAGCTTATACCAAATATCCAAAGATTCTGACCAGTGGATCTAAAAAAAAAAAAGAAGATTTTTAAAGAATATTCCTCATATTGAACTAAGTTATAATTCGGGCTCCCACAGTGCATCCAAATATGGACCTAGGGACTTGGCTTGAACAAAGTTGAATCTCACTCCCTAAGCATGGTGCATACCAAATATCAAAAGATTCTGCCTGCTGGATCTTGAGAAGATTTTTAAAGAAAATTCCTCATTTTGAACTAAGTTACAATTCAAGCTCCCACAGTGAGTCCAAATATGGACCTAGGGACTTGGCTTGAACAAACTTGAATCTCACCCCCTAAGCATGGTACATACCAAATATCAAAAGATTCTGCCTGCTGGATCTTGAGAAGAAGATTTTCAAAGAAATTTGCCTGAAATGCATTAAGTTCGAATTCGGGCTTCTATAGTGAGCCCAAATATGAATCCAGGGGGCCAATTTGAACAAACTTGAATCAGATCCACCACACAATGTTGCATACCAAATATCAAAACATTCTGCCTGCTGGATCTGGAGAAGAAGATTTTTTAAGAAATTTGCCTGAAATGCACTAAGTTCAAATTTGAGCTTCAAAAGTGAGCCCAATCCAAGGGGCCGATTTGAACAAACTTGAATCAGATCCACCCCACAATGTTGTATACCAAATATCAAAAGATCTGCCTGCTGGATCTGGAGAAGAAGATTTTTTAAGAAATTTGCCTGTTCGAATTCGAGCTTCTATACTGAGCCCAAATATAAACCCAGGTGGCCGATTTGAACAAACTTGAATCAGATCCACCCCACAATGTTGCATGCCAAATATCAAAAGATTCTGCCTGCTCGATCTGAAGAAGAAGATTTTTTAAGAAATTTGCCTGAAATGCACTAAGATCGAATTCGGGCTTCTATAGTGAGCCCAAATATGAATCCAGGGAGCCGATTTGAACAAACTTGAATCAGATCCACCCTACAATGTTGCATACCAAATATCAAAAGATTCTGCCTGCTGGATCTGGAAAAGAAGATTTTTTAATCTTTTTCCCATTGCCTACAGTGTTAAAAAGTGCTGACTCAGCACTTTTTCAAAGTCCTGAAAAAAGTACCTTGTGATCAAACCGATAGGGATTTTTTTTTAACCACCCTATTCTACTAGATAAAAGTAAGCTTTATACAAAATAAGAATTCCCTGTGCCGTGTAGTTTTGGAGATATGGCAGTTTTAAGGTTTTTCCTATTTTTAGCTCCCGAGGTTCCCACGGGGCAATGAGAAAAATTTTTTTTGCATCAATCAACTACTTATGACCCATTATCACCTCATATCAAATTTGGTTCAAATCGACCTGACGGTTCTGAAAATAGAAATTTTAGGCGTGGCCGAAATTTTTGCCCCTCCCATAACGAAGGCAAATAATGCCCGACAAACTTCTCTTGAACAAACTTGAGTCTACACCTCAAAAGGAAGCTGCATACCAAATATCAAGTTTCTGCTATTGCTGGTTCTTGAGAAGATTTTTTAAGAAATGGAGCATTTTTGCCCCATCCCTCTGCTCAATATGAGCTGAAACCTAATTTGACAAAAAATCAAAATGCCCTTATATAGCCCCTGCACACATGAAATTTCATTAATATGCGGCCAGTGGTTTGGGAGAAGAAGGCCCAAACACCACCTTCACGACGGACGCCGGACGACGGACGAAAAGTGATCAGAAAGGCTCACCTGACTTTCAGTCAGGTGAGCTAACAAGAGGTGTCAAGGGGCCTTAATCGGTCCCCTGATAAAATTGTTTGAAGAAGGATTTAAGGTCACATTCAGCATGCATGTACATATTCATATAGTTAATTTAATTCAGCTGGGGAAGTTGGGATAGGGTGGGAAAAGGGTCTGTTGGGTGAATTTGTCACCCGGCAACAGGGTGAAAGTTCTTCTTTTTTTTCCTAAAATCACTCCAAGTCCTCCAAATCTTCTTTTCAAGTAAAAAAATAATTTTGCCCAAAGGACCCTCAAGTGGACTGGTGGCTTCCATTTGAGATGTTAACCTTATGTACTCACATTTACAACTAAGTAAAGTTTACCACATTTCATGTAAACAAATAGTAAATTCCCCAGTGGATTCTGTGTTAAATTTCAAACCCCTCTTGTGCCAACCAAAATCAATCAAGCGTAATAACACCTTGAATGATGCTCTATACCAATAATCAAAAAGATTCTAACTGGAAGATCTGAAGAAGATTATTAAAGAAAATTCCTCATATTGCACTAAGCTAAAATTCGAGTTCCCACAGAGAGCCTAAATATGACCTTAGGGACTTGATTTGAACAAACTTATATCTGAACCTCCCAAGGATGCTGCATACCAAATATCAAAAGATTATGACGGGTAGATCTGAAGAACAAGATTTTTAAAGAAAATTCTTCATATTGCACTAAGATAAAATTAGGGTTCTCCGAGGGAGCCAAATGAAAGTGTCAATGACTCTGTGGCTTAACTTGTCTGTGTGTTGTGTTTGATGAAAAGGATAATGTTCAATGTTTATGAAACGATTATGAAATAAGACAAGAATTGTGATAATTGGGAATATGTTAATTTCTGTTCCCTGTATGCTATGCTTTTAATAAAAACAAGAATAAACATCCGTGACCGTGAGCTTTGATCACAACTTCAAAGACTCTAAAAAAAGTCGCAGTAATGCCAGGATGAGCTGTGTCATTTGAGTATGTGTATCCGGAGTGACAGGATGTACTGTATATTCTAGTGAATTTTGGATTATCTTCGGAAAGTTTTTTTAGGATTAGTATCTTGAAAAACGGAAAACAGTGAGGACATCTTAATTATTTGATAGATTTTTAGATATTTTAAAATATTTTTCACCTGCACGTAAATAATAATAATAATAATTAATAATAATAATAATAATAAGTGGGAACATTCGGCCTCAAAAGTGGGAACATTCGGCCCTGACTGGGGCCGTATGTTCTCAAGAAGTTACCTGGGACTGAATGTTCCCGAGGCCAAAAAGACCCGGACCCGTACAAAACCAGCTCTGAGTTTCTGTTTCCGCATGGTCACTTCCGTTTCAGCTAGTGCTCAAACGACTAGTGAACTCCAAAGTTGACTAGTCAATACCCAAAAGTCAAGTCGACTTCGACTAGTCATTGACGATAACTTGTCTACAGCTGAAACGGTTAAGGGGTTTTCTTGATCGATTAATCACATGGATTAACCTCGGTTAACCGATTAATTGGTTGTCCTGTACTCCCGATAGATCGCTGACGCTGAATAGCTCATTATTATAGCTGCCGCACTGTTGGTGATTACGGATGGTGTTGATAACATCCTGTTTTCTGGCTATCGATACAGTGTAACGTTCACAACTTCACATGGATGAACAAGTACATAGAATGTCGACTTGTCAAGTGTGAGAAGTTGCTAACGTGATCTGTAATTTCGTTGGAGGGGGGGGGGGAGGGGGGGCGCGGAGCTGGCGTTCTGAAAAATCTGCAAGGGTGAAAAATCCCCCTCGCCAGACTGCTTTACAATAAAGTGACGCTAATATATACCAAGCATACTCACGCCTTGATCCGCCCATATTCCATTTTTAAAAGTTCCCTTTAAATGTCCATGCTAGTCAACAGCCGTTTGAAAACTTTATCAAGAGTTTCTGGCACATACAGAACAATTGCGCACATGCTCTCCTGATAAGTCATCAACCATTCATTGCATGCTGATTACCTCAAAACAATAACTCTCGCCATAGTATCACATTTCAGGCACACTGCCCACACATTCCAATGACATCAAATGGAATCATAGAGACAACGTTATCAGGATAAAACACATGCCGACTTCACTGATGTTATAAGTTTTAACAACATCATAGCGAGTACTGCATGCATTTGAAACTGACAATTCGCCGACGAGTGAGTGTGGCAATGTCTACGTAAGTCGGGGAATGTTTTTTACAGTATTAACACTTGAAATGCGGTAGTTCAAAGGTAACGGTTAATCGATCAAGGACTTTTTTGATCGATCATGCTGTTGATCGTCGGTTAATCGATTAACCGGTTAATCGTTTCAGCTCTAAACTTGTCTCCTTATAACAGTGTTGGTGTTCCGGTAGAGTGCTGAAGGTCCAAATTTGGCTTCACTTGGGCATTCATATACAGCAACTTACTGGAAAACTATTCTGTTAATGTGCTTCTAATTATGCTAAGAGTGAAATTATACACTCTTATTTAATTTGCTTTGTTGTGATTTATGGGATAGTGCCTATAGGAACTCTCCCATAAATTGCAACAAGGCAAATTAATAACATATCCTGATAGCCCAAAATAATTCAGCACTCTACTAGTACCAGTTAAAACAAACTACTGTCACTACTATTAGATGGCAATAGATGTATACATTGATTGCCCAATATTGCTGTTCAAACTGGCTGACAGTGGCAGAGAGGTGACACTATTTACCTAAAAGCTTGAAATCCTCTGACTAGTTGACTGTACAATTGAGAGTCGACTACTGGCTTGCCCAGAGTCGACATCGACTAGTCGACTAATCGTTTGAGTACTGGTTTCAGCAGACTGCCCGATTATTGTTTTGAGAATTAAAAGCAACAACAGCGGAATGTCGATGGAAATTTATGTCTCGTTGTGTGTATCAAATGAATAAAATCCCCACTCGGTTGAAAATACCACACATAAGTAATTCACTAATCGAAAACAATTGATATAAAACCCATTTTCGCATTCAGACATCGGCTATATCTCCCGGTGATAGCACCGGGGGAAACTGTCACTGATTTCACTGTACTGAATATGAATGTAGTGGGCAGCCACAATGTTCGGATAGCTGAACTATGGCACTGGACTTATGATCTGTGACTCTTTTTAATTTTTCAATTTTCAAAGAAAGATAAGTTTTAAGGCGCCATCAAACAAAACATCTGTGCTACAAAACTCCATATTTCCCCCGTAGATTTCTTGATTAAAACTGCCTGTGTTTAAGTTCTTTTCCCGATACTCTCCCTGTGAACTTTTCCAGGGACTACAGCAGAAAAACTTTTAAATTTGTGGCTGATTTCATGGAACAAAGTTGAATTTAAAATTGTGTATTTATCTAAAACAAGTTTTGTTGGATGACGCCTTAATTTTGTCTCGAAGAAGTGCGACGTTTCGGCCTTTTTGTCTCGGGTGTTTCGAGGAGGCTGAAACGTCCCATGTTGAAACGTCTAAAGCCTAGTAAAGCCTAAAGGCCGAAACGTCTCGGAAACGTATGGACGTGGGACGCATAACGATAAAGCTGTTTTCTGTTGTCTTCAGAATCATTTGTCGTTTTCATCCGTCTGTTGAACAAAACCAAGCATTTTCATCATGTTCCACGCAATTGAAGTTCTGGACGAGAAACAAAGCAAATAAAGTGATCGCAGATCAATTGTTAACATGATGTTACCTTTTTCTCTAAAACACAATAACATGTGATACTCGATTTCATAAGAGCTAATGAAGAGGTACACTCGATTGATGATTTAGAACAGGTGTCGCTAAAAAGCGCCTACTGCAAACCACACATATCCGGCTTTATGATTTAGAACAGGTGTCACTAAAAAGCGCATAGTACAAACCACAAATATCCGGCACACGTCAGGTATTACAACCCATGTTCCAAAAGCACAAAATGAGAATCTGAAAAATTCTGAATAGCGAATTTTTGGTTGAAGCCCTAGGCTTGCTCATGTTAGTTATTTGTCTACAATTTTGAAGCACAAAACCATACACCAGTCAAACTAAGTCTCTCCATTTGTTTGACCAACTATTCCTCAAGGTGCCCAGGCAATTCTGTCAAACTTGCACGTTGCCTGAATGGTTGACCCAGATTGTCCTTCTGTTGTATTTGCCTATAATTTTGAAACATGAAACCATTTACCATACTTCAGTTATTCTTTTCTCAATGGTGCTTAGGTTGATCTCCACAAAACTTGCAGAGTGGAATTGCCTTTGGGGGTGTCTGCCCATAATTTTGAAACACAAAACCATTTACCATACTCCATCTCCATTTGCTGACAGGAAATTCTTATTTCTGTACCAACAACTTAACCTCTTCCAATGAGGTAAACCATGGTCACCCTCATTCCGCCATGTTGACCAAGGTACTTAAACCCAGACCCCTTTATAAATCTCCCCCACTATTTTTGATTTTTTTTTTTTGTACAGCTCTATTCGGCTGGTCATGAGGAAGCTTAGTGCTTAAAAAAAATGTTCTGAGCCGTGCAATTTTTGAGATATGGCCATTTTTATTTTTTTTACTTTACTGTTTCTGGAGAAGATTTTTAAAGGTTTTTGCACCTTTCCGCCCCTTCTGGGGTCCCCATTGGGCACGGTAACTTTAGTCACACAATTTCTAAATGACACATGCTAAGGAAGATACCAACCAAATTTGGTTCAATTTGGACCAGTGATTTAGGAGGAGAAGTTGTTTGAAAAGTGTTCACGACGACGGACAACGGATGGAAAGTGATAAAGTTGAGCTCCCTTCAGTGAGCTAAAAATAGCAATTTAGGGGTGGGCCGTTAGCTAATCAGAAGCTGTGGCAGCCATGTTGGATGGTGGGCGGACATACCGAACACAATTCTGAAAGAGGACCACCCACTGGTTAACCTCAGCAAATTTTATTCAAATTGATCCAGCAGTTCTGAAGAAGAAGATTTTAATGTGTTTTCCTAATCACCAGCCATGGCAGCCATGTTAGATGGGCGACAGAGATTTCAAACACAATTCTTTGAGTGTTCCACCTAATGATCAATCCCAGAAATTTTTTTTATGTGGCCCAGTGGTTTGGGAGGAGATGATTGTTGACGCGAGAAAAAGATTTTTTAATGTTTTTCCATTACCTTAAAAAGTGCCGAGTCAGCACTTTTTCAGAGTCCCGAAAAAGTACCTTAGAAAAAAAACGTTAGCGATTTTTTTCTACCATTCCTTTCCATTGGTCATAAGCAAGCTGCACAGCAAATAAAAAGTTTCTGAGTCGTGCAGTTTTGGAGATATGATCGATTTTAATTTTTTCTATTTTTAGCTCCTGGGGTTCCCACGGGGCTACGGGAAAATTTTCTTCGGCATAAATTAGATACTTATGACCCAATAAGTCCTCAAAAAAAATTTGGTTCAAATCGATCTCTTGATTCAAAAAATAGAAATTTAGGGGTGGAGCGTCAGCCAATCAGAAGCTGTGGCAGCCATGTTGGATGGTGGGTGGACAAACCGAACATAATTCTGAAAGAGGACCACCCACTGGTTATCTCCAGCAAATTTTATTCAAATTTATGCAGCGGTTCTGAAGAAGAAGATTTGAATGTGTTTTGCCAATCAGCAGCCAAGGCAGCCATATTAGATGGGCGACAGAGATTTCGAACACAATTCTTCGAGTGTTCCACCCAATGATCAAGCCCACAAAATTTTATTGAAATTGGCCCATTGGTTTTGAAGGAGATGATTGTTGACGTGAGAATAAGAGTTTTTAATGTTTTTGCATTACCTTCAGTGTTAAAAAGTGCCGAGTCAGCACTTTTTCAGAGTCCCGAAAAAGTACCTTAGAAAAAGACCGTTAGCGATTTTTTTCTACCATTCCTTTTCCATTGGTCATAAGCAAGCTGCACAGTAAATAAAAAGTTTCTGAGCCGTGCAGTTTTGGAGATATGAGCGATTTTAATTTTTTCTATTTTTAGCTCCTGAGGTTCCCACGGGGATATGGGAAAAATTTTTTCAGCATAAATTAGATACTTATGACCCAATAAGTCCTCAAAAAAAATTTGGTTCAAATCGATCTCTTGATTCAAAAAATAGAAATTTAGGGGTGGAGCGTCAGCCAATCAGAAGCTGTGGCAGCCATGTTGGATGGCGGGCGGACAAACCAAACACAATTCTGAAAGAGGACCACCCACTGGTTATCCCCAACAAATTTTATTCAAATTGATCCAGCGGTTCTGAAGAAGAAGATTTTAATGTGTTTTGCCAATCACCAGCCAAGGCAGCCATATTAGATGGGCGACGGAGATTTCGAACACAATTCTTCGAGTGTTCCACCTAATGATCAATCCCACAAAATTTTATTAAAATTGGCCTAGTGGTTTGGGAGGAGATGATTGTTGACGCGAGAATAAGAGTTTTTAATGTTTTTGCATTACCTTCAGTGTTAAAAAGTGCCGAGTCAGCACTTTTTCAGAGTCCCAAGAAAGTACCTCAGAAAAAAACTGTTAGCGATTTTTTTCTACCATTCCTTTCCATTGCTCATAAGCAAGCTGCACAGCAAATAAAAAGTTTCTGAGCCGTGCAGTTTTGGAGATATGAGCAATTTTAATTTTTTCTACTTTTAGCTCCTGAGGTTCCCATGGGGCTACGTGAAAATTTTTTTCGGCATAAATTAGATACTTATGACCCAATAAGTCCTCTAAAAAAATTTGGTTCAAATCGATCTCTTGATTCAAAAAATAGAAATTTAGGGGTGGAGCATCAGCCAATCAGAAGCTGTGGCAGCCATGTTGGATGGCGGGCAGACAAACCGAACACAATTCTGAGAGAGGACCACCCACTGGTTATCCCCAGCAAATTTTATTCAAATTGATCCAGCGGTTCTGAAGAAGAAGATTTTAATGTGTTTTTGCCAATCAGCAGCCAAGGCAGCCATATTAGATGGGCGACGGAGATTTCGAACACAATTCTTCGAGTGTTCCACCTAATGATCAATCCCACAAAATTTTATTAAAATTGGCCTAGTGGTTTGGGAGGAGATGATTGTTGATGCCCAACGACGACGGACGATGACGACGGACGGAAAGTGATCAGTAAAGCTCATCCTGAGCTTTGCTCAGGTGAGCTAAAAAGTGCATAAATCTTACCTTCAGGTCAAAGGTCAAGGTCACTATGGTACACTGCACACCGGTTCATGGTGATACATCCACATGCCAAGTATCTAAGGTGTAGGTAAAAAGACAAAAAAGTTATGGCCCGGACAAAGTTTGTGTGATGTTTACCTTAAAAAAAACACATAAATCTGAGCTTCAGGTCAAAGGTCAAGGTCACATGAAGGTCACTATGGTACAATGCACACCGGCTCATGGTGATACATCCACATGCCAAGTATCTAAGGCGTAGGTCAAAAGACAAAAAAGTTATGGCCCGGACAAAGTTTGTATGAGAAGAAGAAGAAGAAGAAGAAGAATATGCACTAAAACAATATGTCTCCCTTCTGGGAAGGGGAGACATAATGAGAGGTGAAGGCACCACAATCTGCACAAAAGCTGACTTTAACGCAAATTCTTACAACACCTAAATGCTATTTCTTACAAGTTTTAGCAGAAAATCAGCCTCAAATTCCTCAAATATGCATGTAATGAGGGTTAAATTTTACTGCAATGGAGTTCAGTAACCCAAGTGTAGAATATTAATCGCCTGGAAAGACACATAGAAACACAACTCACCTAAACACAAAGTTCACAAAGTTTTACAACTTAAAATTTACTAAGTCCAAGAAAAACATGAAAATTTTGACTGAAAAAAAAGAAAATTTCCGTTAAATTTCTGCATACAGTAGGGTTAATACCTACAGTTGCTATTGAAATATGAAAATCAATAGTAATGAGAAATTAAAGCAGCACAATCTGCACAAAAGCTGACTTTAACGCAAATTCTTACAACACCTAAACGCAAATTCTTACAAGTTTTGGCAGAAAATTTTAGGTGAAATTTGGAAAAAAGTCGTAGTATCAGGGTTAAATACTGTTCTGATAGTCCCCTACAACCTACATATGCAATATCAAAGGCCTGAGCCCACTGATCTTTGTCAAATTAACCTTAACATTAAATCTTACAATATTGGACACGCCGGACGCCGACGCTGTTGCCCGAGGTCATCATATAAGCTCACCACTTCTAATAGAAGTATGTGAGCTAAAAATGAATTTATTTTCTTTATACATTATTACATTAACCCATCCGAACATCCCGAGGCCGAAGAGCACCAGACCCGGCGAGGTCGAAAAGCGTGGGGTCGAAAAGTGCCCAACTAAAAGTGCGGGCCAAATCGACCAAAAAGCGTCGACCCGGACAGTACTTTTTATATGATTCTGTTTCAAAATATAGTTTATGACTCCTAACTGAAACTAGCCCAGACCCTCAGACTAGTTGCAAAGGAGGGAGCATAAGCTATATTTCTGAAGCAAAGATGCAGGCTTTTGTGTAATAATCTGGACAGTAATCTGAACTGTTGGGTAAAGGGTTGACCGATAAACCGTTTATCTAACCTTAGTTAAAGTAGAAGACAGCAGTTGTCAAAATATTTTTTGCTTCCAAAACACAGCTTATGACCCTTGACTGAAACGGACGCTACAAGCTCGTTTCAATCAGAAATCATAAGATATGCTTTGGACGCAAAAAATTAAGATAAAAATCTAAAAAAAAATGGGAATGACGAATTTCATGTATAGCACTTGCCAATTTTTACAGTTATGTCTGGTTATGTCACGTAAAGTGTTAAATGCAAAAATGAATATTACACAGTAACTTGACTTGAATATTTCTCCATTTGAACTTTATATGCCAACATTATTTTAATGTGATTTTTTTGTTTTTGTCACAAATTACAATTAATTGAATATATTGATATATATGCATTCCCCGTGAGTTATAACAAAATACAGAATAAATTTCAAAAAGATATTTAATAACATTTGATAAATAAAAGTTGTCAGAAAGGTTATAAACAACCTCGGATGGAATGGTTTTGTGCGCCGAAGGCGCGCAGGGACGGTTTGGGGCAAGCCCCTTTCAACCCTCTTTAACTGTATATGATTTGAATTGTCTGGCCGTGGTAAAGGAGGAAAGTGGAAAAGGTACTTAGCGTCATCTATGTTTCCTTCTGTTCTTTTTTGGAGGAGGTGGCTGCGATGGTGATACCTCCTTTGGTGGTGTTGAAGGAGGGGTGATTGAGGGCTGACTGGGTTGATATGGTCTAGCCCTTGCAGCTGATGGTGATGGAGAGCTCTTTGGATCTGAGTGCAGGTAGACGTTGTTGACACTCTGTAATGCCCCTCTGATCGTGCTTTCCATGAGTCCGCGGTTTTTCAAGTTGTTCAATGTTTGTTGGAGAAGGGCTAAAAGATCGTCATCCCTGACCTTTTCCCCAAGGAAGCTTTCCACGGACTCCGCGGTGTGAGCTTCCTGGATGGTGTCCTGGTCCGAAAAGGCTGGAAGAGCAAGAGCGGGTGTAGTAGCATGTGCGCTGTCCGGCTCAACTTCCTGCTCCATAAACAAACCTCCCTCCTCCATCTCCTCTTCCGAGGAAGAGTGTGGTGGGCTGGAGATTGGAGTGTTACCTGGCAAACCAGCGTCCTCCGGACCCTCCACAAGAGTAGCAGGAACCAGGGTGGACGTGGAACGGACATGGGTAGCAGGCATTGAGCTTTCAACGCCATGGTTAGCCTCCCTCTCTTCCTTTTCCTTCCCCATGAACACCGTCAGTAGGCAGGCAATGCGTCGTCTGGCCGAAGGTCCCTTCTTTCTTCTCCTTTTCTTCTTTGCTTTGTTTGCACTTGGAATATAAGGATGTCTGCATGCTTTTCCTTCCCCATGAACACCGTCAGTAGGCAGGCAACGCGTCGTCTGGCCGAAGGTCCCTTCTTTCTTCTCCTTTTCTTCTTTGCTTCGGCTGCTTCCGTCTTCTTGGCATCATCCAGCAAGTCCGTGTCACTTGATGGGTGACCAGTGCAGGGAGGGGGGGGGGGAGGGAAATCCCTCCGCGAAAGGTGCGACACCTCTCCAAGGACGGCGGTTCAGCTTCTTTATCAAAATCCACTGTCAGGTGAATTTCACCCTTGAGCACCTGGATACTCCAGGTGGTAGCAAGGGTAGCCTTCACTCTGACAAGTGTTTCTTGTATAACAAGTGGGAGCTCCATTGTTTAGTAGTTAGCACCTCAGAGTCCAAGGTGCAAATGGAAACGAAACAACATCTCAAAAGTGTTATGCTTTATGAGACTAGTGCTGGAAAACCCCATTAATTAGCTCCGCCCACTCATAAAAAAGTTCCTCTACGGACACAGAGATCTTAACTGAACCGGATTAACAGTGACTGCATTATGTAATCATATGTAACAACTGGGGTAATTTGGAAGACTACTTTTACAGGGACTGTACACGTAATGACTGAAAGTGATAAATACACCCATTTTTGGCTTCCTTTCTAGAATGCACTTCTAAATAAATAACTTTGGATATAAGGATGTTTGCACTTGGAATATAAGGATGTCTGCATGCTTGTAAACATGTCGGAGAACTTTCGTCAAAATCAGTTCACAACTGTATGAGGAGTCAAACACAGAAACATTTCAGACAGTAAAAATATAATGAATCAAAGTTCATGGTGAGATAACTTGTTCAAAAATTGCAGTAGCTCAACTGGTAGAGGGCTAAATTGTTCAAAAATTGCAGTAGCTCAACTGGTAGAGGGCTAAATTATTTTTAGTGGTCTGAATTTGTTATTCATAATTTGCAGACCTGTTAACTATCCCGGAATGCCTGGGAAAAACCCGAAATTTCAGAGTAGTTCCCAGCCTCCCGGACGGGAATCAGTTTTGGACCAAAAATCCCAGAAAACAGATATTTCTTTCCCATTGTAACTTATGTAAAACGTTTGGAGTCAATCACATGCTTTTCAAACGCTGGTAAAAACTCACGAAGCAGTAAAATATGGATTTAAGATAAATTTATATATAAGAAAAAGGGGTTTTATATATATTTCAACTGTGTTCATGTTTATTTCTGTTTTTTTCTTTGTAATCGGAGATTCATGATCAATGTGCGAGTGTCGAAGTGAAAATAGGTGACTTACTGTCAAAATATTGGAAACTCCACCTTCAATGCAGTTTTTTGGTAAATAAAATATAGATAGATACTTTACTTGTAGCGTCCACAAAAACATGAATGGTTTTTAACAATTATAATATGAAATACATGGCGCACTGCAGGGCAATGGCATAGCCAAATTGGCTGTCTTCCTGCCATGCCCACGAGAGAAGAAATAATGGAAGCAACAAACTAGTCATTATACTTTCAATAAATAATAATAAAAGAATACAAGAAAAAGAAAAAAAAAAGATCCTGACAGCAGGGTTCATACTAAAAATTTTCTGTGGGTACAGTCAGTGAGAGTTTTTGAAAAACTAGACCTATTAGCTTGGACCATTTCGAGTAGAAGTTACCATTCGAGTAGGAAGTACCTCACCAATCTGAGAAGCCTAACCCGCGCATCGAGTGACAATGAGCCACAGATTGACAAGGTGACACTTCACAGGACAGGCTGCTCAGATTAACGAGATACCAACCGTAGAGTTTCTTGATATTTTCCACCCTGCCCAAAGCTCAATTAACCGAACACATGGACTCAGGTATATTTAGTGGACTAGAGGTATTCAAGTAGCGTCTCTTGAGCACGTATGTTTTTGTTCTATCTGTTATTTCCTGTTGTTTGTCTACTCCGAGAAGACAAAAGAGCAAGGGTGTGATTTAACTAATGCGAAACCACTCTTGATGAATAGCTTGTGGGGATGAGATATCAGAAATTATGGATTATTAATGGAGCAATCGGGACATATAGGATTATTACATGTAACATGAGATGAGTACGAATCTATGCATTTCTCAGTGAGGGTTTTTTTTTTAATTGCAGCCTTGGTAATTGTCTATTTTATTCCAAATTCTTGGAAAAGAATGAAATGGAAGATTGGCACTAAACATCGTTCTGTCAAAGCTTCGGGGTAGTTTTGTGTTGAGCCAATCATGCATAAATAGAAGAACCTGGAGAGTGTATAGATCATCAAACTTTAATATATGGAAGCTTTTGAACAGTGGGTCCGTATGAGCGTTATATTTTTTATTGGCTATAACACAGATAGCACTTTTTTGCATGTTAAAAATCCTACTTTTGGAGAAAGCATGGCCCCACACTATAATACCATACAAAAATTTACTATGTACCAGTGAGAAATACAGAATTTTTAGAGCACTTCAAGGTAATACCCTTTTGACTCGATTAAGTAGATAAATAGCCCTGACCATTTTTGTACAGGTTGCCTCAATATGGTTTTTGAAGGTTAAGTTTTCATCCAAGTTTATTCCTAGAAAATTAACAGACTGTTCCGTTTCGTTATTGCCAATCAGGCTAATGTTTGTATTGTTCAAGCTTAATATCCTCTCCCCTATGTTATACAAATCTCGACTTGGATGTATTAAAATGAATTTGGTTTTATTGGCATTGAGAGCCACTTTGTAAGCCGAGCACCAAATACTAATTTTGCTCAATTCCTGGTTACCATTACTGATTAAACAATTCAATTTATTACCGGATGTGTACGTTGTTGTGTCATCTGCATAGGATAGGACATTGAACAACGTTGATATCATTTATATATAGTGTGAACAAGAGCAACGCTAACGCATGTGCTAATGCCCCCGAAGGTAGCCAAGTCGTACTCACATGTGGAGAATCAGACAACAGCTTCACTGCTGCTACAATGCAGAACAACACGACATTGCAGAACAACATTAAGGAATGGCAAAGTGCCAATAAAATTATTATTACTTATATTTTGTTAATATGTTTTGTGACAACAGGCAACAGCTTCACTGCTGCTACATTGCAGAACAGCACTAAGGAGTCAGTAACAGAGAAATAGTTATAAAAATAATTGCAGATGACTTGAATGGTGCCATATTGAATAATAACTGAAAGAGGCAAAAATAGGAAAGTACGTACCTTTGTTAAAAATTCTCAAACCAGTGAAAAAGTAGAACTGGTCTTGCATCTTTTTCAAGTGAAAAAGGGGGCATAACTGCATCAAAAATTGCCGAGTCAAACCTCAAATTGAAACCGACCTGTACTTTGACATGAGTAATGAGCATATAAAATTTGAAACTCATCGGTTCAGCCAAACAATTTTAATTGGTAGGAAACAAAAAAATCATCAATTTTCAAAGTAAATAAGGGACATTACTCCTGTAAGATTTGTCGGACGAAACCCTAGGTACAAGGGCATCCGTTCCCCCAAGCTGCCCTATCACCATACCAAAGAACATTAAAATCCGACAACTGATGTTCGAGTTATAATACAAAATGTTTGTACGGACGGACGGAAAAAGTAAATAAGGGACATAACTCCTGTAAAATTTGCTGGACGAAACCCTAGGTACAAGGGCATCCATTCCCTCAAGTTGCCCTATCACCATACCAAAGAACATTAAAATCCGACAACTGACGTTCGAGTTATAATACCAAATGTTCGTACGGACGGAAAAAGTAAATAAGGGACACAACTCCTGTAAGATTTGTCGGATGAAACCCTAGGTACAAGGGCATCCGTTCCCCCAAGCTGCCCTAACACTACACCAAAGAACATTAAAATCCGACAACTGATGTTCGAGTTATAATACAAAATGTTCGTATGGACGGACACACAGAGACCTCCACTATATACCCCTCAAAAACATTTTTCGAGGGCATAATAAAAGAGGGCTGAGAATAGATCCCTGTGGAACACCTGCGTTTATATCCTCGAGATTCGACTCCATATTTTTGAACGAGACAAACTGGGTTCTTCCACTCAAATAGTTCTTAAACCAAGAATTGGCAGTACCTCTGATGCCGTACAGTTCCAGTTTCTTTTATCAAAATATTGTGATCGATCATATGAAAGGCTTTAGAAAAGTCTAAGAACATCTCAAGAGTACAGTCTTTTGTGGTTTTATCATTCATTTCCGTGACATTATTCAGAAGATGTGAGGTGGAATGGCCTTTCCTAAATCCACACTGATACTTGAAGATAATGTTATGTTTTTCTAAGAAACTCGAGAGATGTGAAAACATGATCTTTTCTAATATTTTGGAAAATACTGGAAAATACTGGTAGAATATTCCAAAATATTAGAAAAATACTGGTAGAACATGATCTTTTCTAATATTTTGGAAAATACTGGTAGGTGGAATGGCCTTTCCTAAATCCGAACTGATACTTGAAGATAATGTTATGTTTTTCTAAGAAACTCCAGAGATGTGAAAACATGATCTTTTCCAATATTTTGGAAAATACTGGTAGAATTGGCCTGTAATTAGTGAAAAAATTTTTATCTCCGCTTTTGAAAATTGGGATAACCTTGGCAATTTTCATTTTGTCTGGCACTCAACCCGTTACAAAAGAAAGGTTAATAATGTGTATTAGGGGCATTGCCACCTCTGTTATTATATCTTTCAGAAGTTTTGTGGAGATGTGGCCGTGGTCCTGACTTGATTTTGGTGAAAAACTATTTCCACAGAGAACTATTTCTTGGAGTGTGGTAGGGGAAATGAATGAAAGTGTCAATAACACTGTAGCTCAACCCGACAAACTTGAACTTGTTAAGTTATAAATGAAAAGGCAAAATTGAAGATCATTGGTACCAATGTTATTTGATGAAATTTCAACCTAACAGCATTGTGGTGCACAACGTCAGAGTAATCCATGCATTTTTAAATGTAAACTGTAAGACTGGCTAAAGGCTGAATTTTGATACACAAATGCAGTATGTTCGGAGGTTATTGTAAATGGCACTTTTTTTCACAGAAATGAATGCTTATCAATAGCTCTTATCTAAAGGACTTGCCTAATGAGCACACCAAGTTCAAAAGCAATCCTATGATAAATGTGGCCTGCAGGCCATGTCAAAGAATGTTGATGCACAAATGCAATAAATTCAAAGATTGTTGCTAACAGCAACAGTTTTTGATGGAAATGAAAGAAAATCAATAGCTCCTATCTTTGTCACCCTGCATAGGCATACAAAGTTTTAAAACAACCTGATAATGAATGTGCCCTCTGAGGCATGCCAAAGGAAGATGTTAAAACACAAATGCATTAAGTAGAAGGCAGATGATAATAATTTTTTATGGAAATGAAAAAAAGCAAGGTCTGACTAAACTAAGTTCTAAGAACGTTTTTGACGGAAATGGAAGAAAATTGATAGCTCCCATCTAGAGGTCTCCCCAAACAAGCATGCCAGGTTTCAAAGCAATCCGATCATAAATGTGCCCTGTAGTGTGTGCCAAAGGGAAATATTGAGGTCTGATTAAACTAAGTTCTAAGAACGTTGGCCGCGGCAACATTTTTTGACGAAAATGGAAGAAAATCGTTAGCTCCCATCTAGAGGTCTCCCCAAACAAGCATGACAGGTTTCAAAGCAATCCGATCATAAATGTGCCCTGTAGGGTGTGCCAAAGGGAAATATTGAGGTCTGACTAAACTAAGTTTTAAGAATGTTGGCCGTGGCAACAATTTTTGACGGAAATTGAAGAAAATCGATATCTCCCATCTAGAGGTCGCCCCAAACAAGCATGCCAGGTTTCAAAGCAATCCTATCATAAATGTGCCCTGTAGGTGTGCCAAAGGGAAATAATGAGGTCTGACTAAACTAAGTTCTACGAACGTTGGCCGTGGCAACAATTTTTGATGGAAATGGAAGAAAATGGATAGCTCCCATCTAGACGTCACCCCAAATAAGCATGCCAGGTTTCAAAGCAATCCGATCATACATGTGCCCTGTAGGGTGTGCAAAAGGGAAATACTGAGGTCTGACTGAAATAAGTTCTAAGAACATTGGCCACGGCAACATTTTTTGACGGAAATTGAAGAAAATCAATAGCTCCCATCTAGAGGTCACCCCAAACAAGCATACCAAGTTTCAAAGTGGTCTGATCATAAATGCGACCTGTGAGGTGTGCCAAAGGAAATTGTGGACATGAGTACGTTACGCTGACGGATGAGAAGTGATGCCAATAGCTCAGCTTGACTTTGTCAAGTTGAGCTAAAAATGACTCAGGATTGCTTCTATTGACATAGTTAGAAGTGTTCAGTAGTGTTGGGAACTGTGTCACTTATACTTTTACCTACGTTAACGAAGAAATTATTGAATCTATTGGCTATTTCTTTTGGACTACTTAGCTCACGGTTTCCATCTTTAAAACTAAACGAAACTTGGGTGGTATTTTTTTTACCATTCAATGTTTTTCAATGACATCCAAGGCTCACGTTTGATTTATTTATGTAGTGGCATCCTTCGCGTCAAAGGGAATGCTTTGTCAAAAGCTTCACGAAAAATTTCAAGAAAGTTATCGTAAACTTCTGTTGGACAGTGTGCACTCAACACTCGAGAAATCACCTTCACTTAGAAGCTACTTGAAGAGAATTATGTTTTCTTTTTTGAATGACTAAGCTGGGTGCGGCTCGACATGAGTTTTTATTTTATTTGTTCCATGTGAAAAGTCGCAAAATGGTCACTCACGTCTGAAATGATAATTCCTGATAGATAATTATTATTATCTACATTATCGTTGCTAAATATATGATCAATTAAGGTTGCCGAGAATTCCGTGGCCCGAGTAGGTCTTGTAATAACTGGTTTGTTTATTTATTTATTGATTTATTGGTGTTTTTTAAGGTCACATATTTCTGCACAATGGCTAATCATGACCACGACAGTTTTATGGGTGGAGGAAGCCGGAGTACCCGGAGAGAACTACCGAGCAACGGCGAGCAACTGTCAGGTCCCCAACATACTAACTCCACACAAGCAGGGTTAGCATTGGTTGAAGACAGGTGCACCATCGACGTGTAGTACACCTTAGTGCACAACGTCACCATGACCCCACATAGGCAATGGGGGTGAAGTGTCTTGCCCAAGGACACAACGCGGTTGCCGCAGGTGGGATTCGAACCGAGGACCTCTCGGCTTGCAGCTTGCACCTCTACCTACTGAGCCACCGCACCCCTAATAACTAATTTAAAACCAGCACTAAATATTAAATCAACATATACGTTTGTTTTGTAATGTGTACCGAAACTCAGCATATCAACGTTGAAATCTCCCATCAGATAGGCCTTTTTGTTTTCACTATTGATTTTATCAAGAATTTGAGACAGGTTGGCTATAAAAAGGTCAAGATCTGCTTTTGGCGCGGTGTTTGGTCTGTATATTATGCTGATTACACATCTCTTTTTTGAAGTAATTTCTATAAAAAGGGATCAAAAACATGATGGATGAAAAACGAGAAGTCACTTCGTATTTGAAAGGGTATGTTATTGTTAATGAAAAAGCCAATCCACCTCTATCATCCTCCCCTTCAGGACGTTCCTTTGTAATTAACGGGTGATAACCTTCCAGCGGATAAGACAGGTTGCCTCTGTTACTAAAGGTTTCTGATAAGACAATGACGTCGAAGAGATTTGGGTCAGTCTGCAAGTTACATAGCGGATTTTTAAGATTTTCCTAGTTGGCGTTTAGACTGCGACAGCTCAGATTAAACAGACAAAATTTAGTCTTGTTATTTGTTATCGAGGCTTTGAAGTTTTCGACCGAGTAATATTTACTACCACATTCATTAAGAGTCAGCGGCGAGTTTAACATGTAGTCAATCGAAACTGTACAGTTAAATTTGGAGATAAAGTCAAATGTAGTATCATTCTGTATCTCATCAAGGTTGAGTACGTTAGCCATTATCGTATGCTATTATTAAAACAAATGTTACAGGCCCAAGAAATACGAGGATTAACATTGGTACAAATTTGTTCTTACACATCAAAACCATGCTGTCAGTGATGGATAAACAAGTGCAATCTGAAACAAGCAAATTCAGTGAATTCATGTCTCCCTCTGGGCAGCAGTTTCAAGGGGAATTAATGCATCCAGTGGAATATAGTTGAGTTGCAAGTGGAAGTTATTTAGAAGAGACAGAACAGACAGTGCTTCAGACAGTGGTTATCAGATTTACTTTCACAGAGGTCACTGTTAAAGCAAGTAAAGTGATGTGGAGTATAACTGTGAAAATCACTAAAAATTAAGACTGTATGATAAGACATATTACATTAAATTGATGTTAAAAGTAATCCATATATAAAATTTCATTGAAATCGGTTGACTCTGAGGAAAGTTAGAAAATGGAAACCATCAGCCAATCAAATTTAAGCAACCTAATTAAATATGCGCGGAAAATGCCCATGTTGGAACTTGGACCGACAATTGATGAAAGTGATCTACTACCCAAATTTCATCGAAATTGACTAACTATAAGGAAAGTTAGAGTCTGGAAACGAAAAACATGGAAGGTGTGCACTTACTGTGTATTAGTCATAGCACTGAAAAAATCAAAGTTTCCCTAATTTGAATAATTTTGCAAGAGAACAAAACCAGTATTATATGTGATGTATTGCATGTTATTAAACATTCATAAACAAATTTTTTCAAATCTGAACTTTCATATACATATAGAAGTTCTATACAAAAACCTGATTACATCCAATTTTGGAACAAGATGGCCGCTGATGGCCATCTTGCATTTTAAACCAAACTCCAAAACACATATTCTGGTCTCACAATGATAACAAAGATACCCAAGAAGTTTTGTGAAGATCGGTTCATAAATACAGCTTTTAGTCCGAGGTGCGTTGACACATGGGGCAGTTGGACAGGCAAACGGACAGATTTTCGGTACAAAATTTCCCACATTCGAATTTGACCTAGGTATTGATAAAAGTAATCCATATATGAAATTTCATCGAAATCGGTTAATTTTAAGGAAAGTTAGAGTCTGGAAACTGTCAGCCAATCAAATTTCAGCAACCTAATTAAATATGTGCGGAAAACACCCATATTCGAACTTGGACCCACAATTGATGAAAGTGATCGACTACCCAAATTTCATCGAAATCCAGTCACTGTAAGGAAAGTTAGAGTCTGGAAATGAAAAACACGGAAGGACACCCTGAATTTAATATCTCCCGCTTTTTTCAAAAAGAGGGAGACAACTATCAAGAACAGAACTAAACATGAAAACTCTATAAGATGAGGATGCGTGTCAATGCGCATGTTAATGGGAGTCAGTTGAGTCCTTAACAAATTTTGGGCGTTCACCAGAAGTAATGAGCCTTCGGTAATTGTGTTCAACTATTTGCACAAGTGCTATGCTGTAATTTTCTATTCATGCTAGGCAACGGGGAAAAGGCAATATGAAGTAGGAATACTGTATGGCCATGTCGACTTACAGCCATACTGAAGGACGATTAAATGTTCTCCACTGGTCAAAAAGTTTAAAAAATTTTTTTTTTATATTTTTATTATTTTTTTTTATTATCCTTTATTTTATGATCATTTACCTTCCTTCAATCACCAGATAATCCATCACTGACACCTGGTTATAAGTGCCTGCAAAGGACCATCTGGAAACTAAAACCGAATGACCAGAAAAGCAAATGATACAGGCCCAAGAAATACGAGGTTCCTACAGGCCACCCTATTGTGAATAATAAACCCGAAAATTTGGGTTTTCTACATTGGGCCTGTTGATCAGTTTATGGAATGAAAGTGTCAATGACACTGTAGCTTAACTTGTGTGTTGTGTTTGATGAAAAGAATAATGTTCAATGTTTATGAAACGATTATGAAATAAGACAAGAATTGTGATAATTGGGAATATGTTCATTTCTGTTCCCTGTATGCTATGTTTTTGATAAAAAATAATATGAGGTGTACATTGTACTAAAGAGCTGAGGGGTGGGTTAATATGACCTCACAGTTAATGTATATGGCCCTCACAGTTAACATATATCAACGAAAGTTACCAAGTTACAGTGAAATTATTCCAAAACGAGTCATCCTATCAAGTTACATTGATATCCCTTCATAAATATGGCCTGTAGACTGTGCTAAAGGTTTTTGGGCTTTGGGCCCCTGTAGCCGTCAGTTTCCCAATTGCGTCCAAAGGGGACGTTCTCATCTAGACATTATATGAAGTCAACCTACCAAGTTACAATGAAATCCCTTCATAAATATGACCTGTAGACTGTGCTAAAGGTTTTTGGGCTTTGGGCTCTGGCAGCCATCATGGTTGAATGATCTCAACCAAAAGGGGACATTCTCATCTGGGCATCGTTTGGAGTGATCCTACGAAGTTACAATGAAATCCCTTCATAAATATGACCTGAAGACTGTGCTCAAGGTTTTCGGGCTACGGGCCCCTGAAGCCGTCACAGTTGACCAATCACAATCAAAAGGGGATGTCATTATCTAGGCATTATATGGAGTCAAACTAACAGGTTACAATGAAATCCTTCCATAAATATGACCTATAGACTTTGCTAAAGGTTTTGGGGTTTTGGGCTCGGGCAGCCATCAAGGCTGAATGATCGCGACCAAAAAGGGACGTGCTCATCTAGACATTATTTGGAGTCATCCTACCAAGGTACAATGAAATCCCTTCATATATATCACCTGTAGACTGTGCTAAAGGTTTTCAGGCTTCAGCCCCCTGTAGCTGTCACAGTTGCCTGATGGTGTCCAAAAGGGGCTGTTCTCATCTAGACATTATATGAAGTCAACCTACCAAGTTACAATGAAATCCCTTCATAAATATGACCTGTAGACTGTGCTAAAGGTTTTTGGGCTTTGGGCTCTGGCAGCCATCATGGTTGAATGATCTCAACCAAAAGGGGACATTCTCATCTGGGCATCATCTGGAGTGATCCTACAAAGTTACAATGAAATCCTTTCATAAATATGACCTGTAGACTGTGCTCAAGATTTTCGGGCTTTGGGCACCTGTAGCCATCACAGTTGACCAATCACGACCAAAGGGGGATGTCAACATCTAGGCATTATATGGAGTCAACTACCAAGTTACAATGAAATCCTTCTATAAGTATGACCTATAGACTGTGCTAAAGTTCTTTGGGCTTGGGCAGCCATAAAGGAAGAATGAGCGTGACCAAAAGGGGATGTTCTCATCTAGACATTATTTGGAGTCATCCTACCAAGCTACAATGAAATCCCTTCATAATTATGACCTATAGACTGTTCTGAAGGTTTTTGGGCTTCGGGCCCCTGTACCCATCACAGTTGCCCAATCGTGTCCAGAAGGGGACGTTCTCATCTAGACATTATATGAAGTCAACCTACCAAGTTACAATGAAATCCCTTCATAAATAAGACCTGTAGACTGTGCTAAAGGTTTTGGCTTCAGGCTTGGGCAGCCATCATGGTTGAATGATTGCAACCAAAGGGGACAATCTCATATGGGCATCATCTGGAGTGATCCTACAAAGTTACACTGAAATCCCTTTATAAATATGACCTGTAGACTGTGCTCAAGGTTTTCAGGCTTCGGGCACCTGAAGCCATCACAGCTGACCAATCACGACCAAAAGGGGATGTCATCATCTAGTCACTACATGGAGTCAACCTAACAGGTTACAATGAAATCCTTCCATTGCCTACGCTAAAGGTTTTTGGGCTTGGGCACCCATCAAGGCTGAATGATCGCGATCAAAATGAGACGTTCTCATCTAGACATTATTTGGAGTCATCCTACCAAGTTGCAATGAAATCCCTTCATAAATATGACCTGTAGACTGTGCTAAAGGTTTTCGGGCTTTGGGTCCCTGTAGCCGTCACAGCTGCCCAATCAGGACCAAAAGGGGACTTTCTCATTTAGACATTGTATGAAGTCAACCCACCAGGTGCTCACCTGACATGGAAGCCTAAATATCATCCCAGAGAACTGATTTCAACAAGTTGCATCTGCTCCTCCTAAGAAAAGCTTATAGCAAATATCCAAAGATTCTGACCAGTGGATCTTAAAAGAAAAGATTTTTAAAGAATATTCCTCATATTGAACTAAGTTATAATTCGGGCTCCCACATTGAGCCCATATATGAACTCAGGGACTTGGCTTTAACAAACTTGAATCTCACCCCCCTAAGGATGCTGCACACCAAATATCCAAACATTCTGACTGCTGGATCTGAAGAAGAAGATTTTTAAAGAAAATTCCTCATTTTGAACTAAGTTACAATTCGAGCGCCCACAGTGAGCCCAAATATGACCTAAGGACATGGCTTGAACAAACTTGAATCTTACCCCCCTAAGGATGCTGCATAAAAAATATCAAAAGCATTCATCTATTGGATCTGAAAATTTTTAAAGAAAATTCCTCATTTTGAACTAAGTTGTCATTCAGGCTCCCAAAGTGAGCGCAAATATGAACCAAGGGACTTGGCTTGAACAAACTTAAATCTCACCCCCCTAAGGTTGCTGCATGCCAAATATCAAAACATTCCGACTGCTGAATCTGAAGAAGAAGATTGTTAAAGAAAAATTCCTCATATTGACAAAGTTATTATTCAGGCTCCGACAGGGAGCCCAAATATGGACCCAGGGACTTGGCTTTGACAAACTTCCTTGAATCCCCCCCCCCCCCCCCCCCTACCCAAGGATACTACACACCACATATCAAAACATTCCGACTGCTGGATCTGAAGAAGAAGATTTTTTAAGAAATTTCCTCATTTCAAACAAAGTTACAATTTAAGCTCCCACAGTGAGCCCAAATATGGACCTAGGTTCTTGGCTTGAACAAACTTGAATCTCACCCCCCAAAGGATACTGCATACCAAATATCAAAACATTCCGACTGCTGGATCTGAAGAAGATTTTTAAAGAAAATTCCTCATTTTGAACTAAGTTATAATTCAGGCTACCACAGTGAGCCCAAATATGAACCCAGTGATTTGGCTTGAACAAACTTGAATCTCACCCTCCTAAGCATGCTGCATACCCAATATCAAAAGATTCTGCCTGCTGGATCTTGAGAAAAAGATTTTCAAAGAAATTTGCCTGAAATGCACTAAGTTCAAATTCGGGCTCCTATACTGAGCCCAAATATGAACCCAGGGGGCCAATTTGAACAAACTTGAATCAGGTCCACCCCACAATGTTGCATACCAAATATCAAAAGATTCTGCCTGCTGGATCTGGAGAAGAAGATTTTTTTTTTAAGAAATTTGTCTGAAATGCACCAAGTTCGAATTTGGGCTTCTATAGTGAGCCCAAATATGAATCCAGGGGGCCGATTTGAACCAACTTGAATCAGATCTACCCCACAATGTTGCATACCAAATATCAAAAGATTCTGCTTGCTGGATCTGGAGAAGAAGATTTATAATGAAATTTGCCTGAAATACACTAAGTTCGAATTCGAGCTTCTATAGTGAGCCCAAATATGAATCCAGGAGGCTGATTTGAACAAACTTGAATCAGATCCACCCCCACAATGTTGCATACCAAATATTAAAAGATTCTGCCTGCTGGATCTGGAGAAGAAGATTTTTTAAGAAATTTGCCTGAAATGCACTAAGATTGAATTCAGGCTCTGTAGTGAGCACAAATATGAATCCAGGGGACCGATTAGAACAAACTTAATCAAATCCACCCCACAGTGTAGCATACCAAATATCAAAAGATTCTGCCCGCTGAATCTGGAGAATAAGATTTTTAATGAAATTTGCCTGAAATGCACTAAGTTCAAATTCGAGCATCTATAGTCAGCCCAAATATAAACCAAGGGGGCCGATTTGAACAAACTTGAATCAGATCCACCCTACAATGTTGTATACCAAATATCAAAAGATTTTGCCTGCTGGATCTGGAGAAGATTTTTTAATGTTTTTCCCATTGCCTACAGTGTTAAAAAGTGCCGACTCAGTGCTTTTTCAAAGTCCCAAAACTGTACCCTATGATAAAACCGATGGCAATTTTTTTTTTTACCAATCCTTTCTGTTGGTCCTAAGGAAGCTTCACACCAAATAAAAATTCTCAGTTCCGTGCAGTTTTGGAGATATGGGCGTTTAAATTTTTTCTATTTTTAGCTCCTGAGGTTCCACGGGGCAACGGGAAAAAAAAATCGGCATAAATTAGGTACTTATGACCCAATAAGCCCTCACATAAAATTTGGTTCAAATCAGCTTCTCGGTTCGGAAAATAGAAATTTCGGGCGGGGCCAAAAATTTTTCCCCTCCCATAACGACGCCAAAAATACCTCATCAAACTTTTTGGGAACAAATCTGAGTCCACACCTTAAAAGGAAGCTGCATTCCATATATCAAGACTCTGCTACTGCTGGTTCATGAGAAGAAGATTTTCAAAAATTTTGGTGCCCCTTGGGGACATGGCACCACACAGGAGGAGGGCCAACTTCATTTGAACGAATCTGAATTGGCATTAGGTAATAAACATTTACCCAACATTTGAATAAAATTGGGCTAGTGGTTTTGAAGAAGTCGATAATGTAAAGTTAACGCCGGATGACGCCGGACAAAATGTGATCAGTAAAGCTCCCACTGAGCTTCGCTCAGGTGAGCTAACAATATAGGGCAGGTCATACGATTTGTGAATTGAGAGAAAACTAGATATCACGGAGATGGAATCTATCTCTGCGGGCCCCGCAGCAACTAACCGATGTTAGGTATAAACTGATGTGAACCGTAATACTAAACTGTTTTCAAGCAATAGGTAAAATCTGATTAAAATCCCTTCCCAGACACGAACTTGTCAGAAAAAAACCCCAAATTCTGAATAATTTGACCTTGAGGTCAAACTTCAAGGTCAAACATGGCAACCTTGGTACGCAACACATCGTCTTGAGATAATCTACCCACATACCAACTATCAAAAACCCTATCTATTAAGGGAAAAAAGTTACAGCCCAGACACGAATTTGTCAGAAAAAAAAAAAAAAAAAATCTGAATAATTTTACCTTGAGGTCAAACTTCAAGGTCAAAGCAAGGCAACCTTGTTACGCGACACGTCGTCTTGAGATAACCTATCCACATACCAAATATCAAAACCCTATCTATTAAGGGAAAAAAATTACAGCCTGGACACGAACTTGTCAGAAAAGAACCCCGAATTCGGAATAATTTGACCTTGAGGTCAAAGTTCAAGGTCAAAGCATGGCAACCATGGTACGCGACACATCGTCTTGAGATAATCTACCCACATACCAAATATCAAAACCGTATCTATTAAGGGAAAAAAGTTACAGCCCGGACACAAACTTGTCAGAAAAGAAACTCGAATTCTGAATAATTTGACCTTGAGGTCAAAGTTCAAGGTCAAAGCATGGCAACCTTGGTACGCGACATATACCCACATGTCAAATATCAAAACCTTATCTATTAAGAGAGAAAGATTACAGCCCGGACGGACGCACGCACGCACGGACAGAGCAATCACTATAGGGCGTCCACCTCACGGCGGGGCCCTAATAACTAAAAGCTCTATAATAGACATTGTAATATGTCAGTTAGATGTGACTTCGTTGTTCTTTACGAAGTCATGATTTACTTGGCTAAGAACCCATCGACCATCGACACCGTGTTCTAATTTCAGCATATTTAGTAAGGCTAATTAGGTTTTCTATGAGAATTCTATTGGATGAGGGACCATATATGGGTATATCAGCGCTGAAAGACTCTTTAGGCTCCAGTAAGTCCCAGTGTTCAATTAAATTCAACAGCCTGTTAAGGTGGGTAATTATTCAGTCTACATACGGTAGAATCTGCGTTCGTAAAATTTATAGTAGTTTCTTTGGTAAGAGTTTCGATCCAGTGTTCAATTTAATCCCACAGCTTCCGGGGTGGAGAGGTTATATTGGGAAGCACATGAAAAATGAAAGTGCCAATGACACTGTAGCTTAACTTGTCTGTGATGTGTTTGATGAAAAGGATAATGTTCAATGTTTATGAAAGGATTATGAAATAAGACAAGAATTGTGATAATGGGGAATATGTTAATTTCAATTCCCTGTATTCTATGTTTTTAATAAAACCCATATAAGGTGTACACTGTACTAAAGAGCTTAGGGGTGGGTTAAAATGACCTCAGAGTTAATGAATGTGGCCGTCACAGTTAACATATGTCAACCAAAGTTACCAAGTTACAGCAAAATTATTCCAAAACGAGTCATCCTATCTAGTTACATTGAAATCCCTTCATAAATATGGCCTGTAGACTGTGCTAAAGGTTTTCGGGCTTCAGGACTGTGTAGCCATGACGGTAGACCGATTGCAACTAAAAGGGGACATCCTCATCTCGACATTATACTGAGTCATTCTACTAAGTTACAATGAAATCCCTTCACAAATATGATCTGTAGTCTGTACTAAAGTTTTTCGGGTTTTGGGTTCGGAAAGCCATCATGGTTGAATGATCGTGACCAAAAGGTGGCGTTGTCATCTGGGCATAATCTGGAGTGATCCTACGAAGTTACAATGAAATCCCTTCATATATATGACTTGTAGACTGTGCTCAAGGTTTTCGGGCTTCGGCCCCTTAAGCTGTCACAGTTGACCAATCGCGACCAAAAGAGGATGCCATCATCTAGGCGTTATACAGAGTCAACCTAACAAGTTACAATGAAATCCTTCCATAAATACGACTATGTTAAAGGTTTTGGGGTTTTGGGCCTGGGCAGCCACCAAGTCTGAATGATCGCGACCAAATGCGGACGTTCTCATCTAGACATTATTTGGAGTCATCCTACCAAGTTACAATAGAAATCCCTTCATAAATATGACCTGTAGACTGTGCTCAAGGTTTTCGGGCTTCCGGCCCCTGTAGCTATCACAGTTGACCAATCACGGCCAAAAGGGGATGTCATCGTCTAGGCATTATATGGAGTCAACCTAACAAGTTACAATGAATTCCTTCCATAAATACGACCTATAGACTATGGTAAAGGTTTTTAGGCTCGGGCAGCCATCAAGGTTGAATGATCGCGACAAAAAAGGGGATGTTCTCATCTAGACATTATTTGGAGTCATCCAACCAAGCTACAATGAAATCCCTTCATAAATATGACCTGCAGACTGTGCTAAAGGTTTTCGGGCTTTGAGCCCCTGTAGCCATCACAGTTCCCCAATCGTGTCCAACAGGGGAAGTTCTCATCTAGACATTATATGAAGTCAACCTACCAAGTTACAATGAAATCCGTTCAAAAATATGACCTGTAGACTGTGCTAAAGGTTTTGGGGCTCGGGCAGCCATCATGGCTGAATGATCGCAACCAAAAGGGGACATTCTCATCTGGGCATCATCTGGAGTGATCCAACAAAGTTACAATGAAATCCCTTCATAAATATGAGCTGTAGACTGTGCTCAAGGTTTTCGGGCTTTGGGCCCCTGTAGCCATCACAGTTGCGCAAATGTGTCCAAAAGGGGACTATCTCATCTAGACATTATATGAAGTCAACCTACCAGGTTACAATGAAAGCCCTTCATAAATATGACCTGTAGACTGTGCAAAAGGTTTTTAGGCTTCGGGCTCGGGCAGCCATCATGGATTAATGATAGCAACCAAAGGGGGACTTTCTCATCTGAGCATCATCTGGAGTGATCCTGCAAAGTTACAATGAAATCTCTTCATAAATATGATCTGTAGACTGTGCTCAAGGTTTTCGGGCTTCGGGCACCTGTAGCCGTCACAGTTGACCAAACATGACCAAACGGGGATGTCATCATCTAGGCATTATATGGAGTCAACCTAACAAGTTACAATAAAATTCTTCCAAAAATACGACCTACAGACTATGCTAAAGGTTTTTGGGCTCGGGCAGCCATCAAGGTTGAATGATTGCGATCAAAAGGGGACATTCTCATCTAGACATTATTTGGAGTTATCTTACCAAGTTACAATGAAATCCCTTCATAAATATGACCTGTAGACTGTGCTAAAGGTTTTTGGGCTTCAGGTCCCTGTAGCCGTCACAGTTGCCCAATCATGTCCAAAAGGGGACGTTCTCATCTAGATATTATATGAAGTCAACCTACCAAATTACAACGAAATCTCCATAGATATGACCTATAGACTGTGCTAAAGGTTTTCGGGTTTTGGGCTCGGGCAGTCGTCACAGTTGAGAGATCGCAACCAAATGGGGACGTTCTCATCTAGACATCATACAGAGTTATCCTACCAAGTTACAATGAAATCCCTCCACATTAAATATGACCAGCAGATTGTGCTAAAAGTTTTTGGGTTTCGAGCTTGGGCAGCCATCACGGTTGACAGATCATGACCAAAAGAGGACGTTCTCATCTAGGCATTATACAGAGGCATCCTACCAAGTTACAATGAAATCCCTTTATAAATACGACCTGTAGACTGTGCTAATGGTTTTCGGGTTTTGAACTTGGGCAGCAATACCGGTTGACCGATCACGACCAAAAGGGGATGTTCTCATCTAGACATGACCCCAAACCTGCATATGAAATTTCTTGACGATCAGACAAGAACTACGGGGTGTAGCCTGTGCTAAAGGAAAATGTGAACAGACTCGCAGACTTCCGCACACGTGATGGCAATAGCTTATCTTGACTTTGTCAAGTTAAGCTAAAAATTAACAGAACTGGGAGAACTAGTAATTTGTCAGTAATATATATATAATATTTAAAGGGATACTTTGATTTTATTGGAGAATTGTACTAATAATTAAGCAGTACAGACCTGAATTCTCCCAGTCCCGGCATTGGTGGGGGAGACGTTTAATAGAAACAGACATAGTAGGACCAAGTATCTTCACGGTTTTGTTTTGTTTTTGTTTTTTTTAACCCAATTCATCGCTTGATAATAATAGGCCTTAACAACGAAGGAAAACTGTGTCACACTACCTATCAGACTGCCACTCTATATATCAAACATGTTTAAACCAATTTATCAGCTTGGTGGTAATAGGCCTTAACAGCGATGAAAATCGTTTGCTGTTAGAGAAAACTGTGTCATACTGCATATCAAACATTGCCCTGACGAAACTAGAACACTTGTATTTGATAATACCATGCTGATACAGTTGGTTTTATCCATAACACGGACAACAGCATGAAAGCAATCGCACTGATTTTTTCCTTACTTCTCGAAAGTATGCGAATAATATTATATATCATACATTCGGTTCAACTGGTTTACTAGAGGCTCTTAATGAACCATAACTCAGGTGTGGGACAAAAGTAATCAGTGACACTCATTCTGGACTGTTGATACAGGATTATTGAACAAGGCCTGCCATTGAAGAATCCATGTAATTAGTGTGAACAATTAGTACCTACCTAGTACCTCCTATCAATGAAGGAATGACAAGTTTTAGATACATCAGTCTTGACTACAATATGAGAATACAGGGCTGAAAATCCGACACGAATCTGCAAATCCATTTGCGTAAGTTAATCCTGCGCGAATCCAAGTGGATTCGCATACCTCTATTGCCTGGATTCGAGTGCGTGGAATGCGTTAAAGTAACTTTAAACAATAAATCGGTTAGTCTAAATTGTCACACGGTTGCACGTGAATGTCACCGCTTGCAATGTTATAATTTTGCTACACGGTTGTGTAATGATGACCGTGACATCCGGTCGGTCGTTGACATCTCATGTTCAACAGTTGCTTGTCATTTAATTGTAATACTGTCTGTGACTTTAGTTAATATCATTCGGCATAATTGGAACCGACTGTTTTGTTTCTCGCAATTGAATTAATACAGGGTAGAAATGGCTTCGAAGAAGAAAACAAAAAAGGCAGCAGAGAAAGGGCCAAAAACAGTGTGTGAAAATTATGAACTTTTTGAGGACATCGATGACAAAACAAAATTTGCCAAAGCAGTTTGCCGTGTTTGTGCAGAATATGTGGGAACTATCTCTCAAAAATTCAAAGGAAAAATCGTAAATGATATTGCTTTATATTCGAGTGGAACAAACTGCCTTTTATTACCAAACTTACCGAGACATATGAAAAGTTCGGCACATGAAATGTGTTATGAAAGGAAGTTTAATAATCCGTTGAATAGACCTTCAGAAAAAGTTGCGGAGGTTGTACAGCAAACTATTGCTACCTCGTTCGGATCCGCGGAGAACGAAGTGATATCAAGACTTTCCAAATTATTTATCATTGCATGGGACCTGGCTGAACATGAGGCCCCTATGACAATTTTATCAGACAATGTAACCTTGCTGTTGAGCTCGGTGTGGCCATCCCAAATGCCTATGTGTCACGAACTGCTTGTCATGTTTTCGTGCGCCTACTGGCCCAAAAAATCAACGAACACATCCGCCAAATAATCAGAAATGCAAAGTTTTTTAGTTTTCTTGTAGATGGCAGTTCTATTTTCAAAAGAAAATTAACGCATGAAGGGGAACTAAAATACATCCGCATCGCCGGCAATCTTAAAGTACGGGTTGATTTTTTCAACCTGCAATCTATGATTTCCTACAACAGTGTTAATGCCAATAACTTATTCCATGCGGTGTTGTTGAACATGCTCATGGTGGTTGAAGGAAAGTCTAAATGGGAAAAACTGGACGTCAGGCGAGAGCAGCTTATAGAAAGTTTCGACTCCAATAAAGAGAAACTTATTGGAGGTGGTGCCGATGGAACGAACGTCAATTTCGAGAATCGAACTGGTTTGATGACACAGCTAAAACAACTATATCCATGGTTTATTGCAGTTCATTGTTTCAGCCACAGATTCGAACTATGCATAGCTGATCCAGTCTAAGAAGTTAAAATGTTCAGTGACATTGACACTTTCCTTGATGACCTCTACAGACATTTTAAGCATTCACTTTTAGAGTGGTCTTCAGTTCAGAATATTGCTACTGAAACCATGAACTGCAAAGTAACTCAGCCACCCAAAGCTTCGGGCACAAGGTTCATTGAGTTTCGACTGCGAGCTTTAACAGCCTTTTTTGACAATTTGATGCCACTATATTTCCACTTCTCAAATTCTTCTCAAACCAAGAAAGACACCATTGCAGACGGTTTTCTGAAATCAATTATGAATGGGCATTTCATACTCTCGGCTGCTGCATATTTGGATGTGTTGAGCATCTGCAATAGAATCTGTGTGGCATTGCAATCAGCAACTGATAGCATTGCAAATGCTTATCAGAACATTCAAACTATGAAAATGGAGTTGCAAATGTTAGCTGAAAATGATGATAACCTTTTCTCTACAAGAGAAAATTGTGTCAATAAGCTACTTGTTGAATCACCTCCTTCACTGAACCCACCCTTGGGAATAAGAGACACAAGAGCATCAGAGCTCAATTATACTTTCAAAGATGTTAAATTCAATGTGAAAGCTAAACAACTTGTGAGAAAAAGAAAAATAGATGAGAAGTCTGACGTTGATGCCAGGAGGTACAGAGCATATGAAGAACCGATGGCTATGAAAGTGCGATTTTCTGTTACGTCTGATGTCAGTGAGCTGCAAAAAAATCTATGTTCGAAAATAATTGAAAACAGTTTGATTCGTTTCCAGGAAATTGAGAACACATCACAATCTGAAGTTCTGGCCCATCTTGAATGGCTAGATGTGGAGTCGTGGCCGGTTGGAAAAGATGATAATTGTGTGGTGTTGGATTCAGATGACAGGGAGAGAATCACAAACTTTCTGAATGATGATGTTGAGTTGGTAGTAAAACATTATGAGATCCCCCTGACAAAATACCAAGTTGACATCAAATTGGCCCTAAAGGAGTTTGCTCAGTTGAAAATTATAAGAGCAACATCACAAGCGCAACAACTCACATTCAAGGAATATTGGGCACATGTATCTTCAAAATATCACAATAAATGTAAAAACTTCCTTATAATTGTTGAGCTGGTAATGTGCTTGCCATTTACCCAATCAATAGTGGAGAATGGCTTCTCCAGTAAAGTACGGATTGCCACTGACTGGAGGCAGAGCTTGCTGGATGACTCCATAAATGACTGCCTAACTTTCTCCATCAACAGCAAAAGTGTGAAGAAAAGAAAACATGACATAATATCCTCGACTGCCCAGGAGTTTGTGAGTGGCTATGGTTCTACCACTAAAGGCCTGAGGAAATGAAGAATCAAACATCTTGCAAAAACAATGGACATCCCACATACATGTAGTGATTCTGATTCTCTGAGTGAGGAGAGTGAAGATGAACCAGAGTGCAGCTTTTAAGTAGGGTAGCTCACAGTTGAACTGCTATCGGCTACGGCGTTATCAAACTGTTTCTTAGTTTAAATAATTTACTAAATTAAACAAGAGGCCCCACGTGGCCTTAATCGCTCACCTGACAAAGTGACTCTAAGAAGTATTTTAGGTCACCTTCACCATATCATGCCTCATCAACATTAACTGGTTGAGTGATAGATTTTGTTTGAAGTTCAACATTTGTTACCTAAAATTAGTTTTATTTAAAATCATTGGTGTGTGGCCAATCTCCAATGATTTTTAATAAAGCAAATTTATCTCTGCAGACAAACTGGTTTAGCATGAAGCACAAACAAGGAATGTGACGAGATAGCCTTGGACATCTCTCCCCAACTGTGGATATCTTCCATGTGCTACATGTATATATTTGCATGCAAGAAAACAAAAATTTTCACAAATTTTATTTTTTTTTATCATCATTGGAACAAGCTCAAACAGCTTATTCCAATAGGGGTATGGGAAGATCAGGTATATTTTTGAGACAGAAATGTGAATATATAAATAATGGTGTTTTTTTGTGAATGATGCTGGAGAATTTTGCGTAAAGATATGGTAAATGGTTTGTTCTAGATACAGAATGATGCAAAAGTATTTAAATTTGATTAGGCAAGTTGTTCCTATAATGCATTTAAAAATTGAAGTAACTGTTTTTTTGCTGACGAACTTTTAGATGTGTGTGTCTGTGTTTGTGTGTGTGTGTGTGTGTGTGTGTGTGTGTGTGTGTGGGGGGGGGGGGGGGGGGTAAGAGTGTTCTTGCAAACAAAATTCCTGAATAAATGGCAAATTTTATTTTTTGTGTGAAAGACATAGTGCGTGAATGTTGATTGGAACAAGCTTAGAGAGCTCATTTTAATGTGAAGTCATAAAGCTGTGTTTTACGTACGAAATTCTGGAATAACTAAAAAAATTGCTTTTTTGACTCAAAAAGCATGGTGTGCGACCTCTCATTGGAATGAGCTCAAAAAGCTCATTCCAATGGGGTATTTACAAGCGATAAGTACATGTATGTTTAAGAGACAAAAATTAAAATTTGAATAGCGATTTTTGCGAAGAATGCTGACAAGTTTTGGCAGTTATGCTGGTAAAAAGGTAAGATATGCAAAGTGGTTGTTTTTTAAAGGCGACATTTAATTAAGGGGAATTAACCCTTGATTACTGAGGCAACTTCTAAAAGTACTGAAATTTCATGAAGCAATGTGAATAACAGACAACAGTTGCCTAAAAATTTCATGAATAACTAAAATTTTTATTCCTTTGTCTCGAAAACATGGCATATGACCTTTGTTGGAATGAGCTGAATGCGTGTGTTCCAATGAGGGGTCATAAAATTTGAACGAAGATTTGTGTGAATAATGCATTAGTACTGCTAGATTTGGGTAAACGGTTCACCCTGGATACCACCCCTAGATCTTTTCTGCAAATTTTGTCTAAGATTCTATCAACTTTACAAATAAATACGTTCATGAATCACAATCAGATCCAACCTACAATGTTGCATACCAAATATCATAAGATTCTGCCTGCTGGATCTGGAGAAGAAGATTTTTTAAGAAATATGCCTGAAACGCACTAAGTTAAAATTTGGGCTCCTATACGGAGCCCAAATATAAACCCAGGGGGCCGATTTGAACAAACTTGAATCAGATCCACCCCACAATGTTGCTTACCAAATATGAAAAGATTCTGCCTGCTGGATCTGGAGAAGAAGATTTTTTAAGAAATTTGCCTGAAATGCACTAAGTTCGAATTCGAGCTTCTATAGTGAGCCCAAATATGAAACTAGGAAGCCGATTTGAACAAACTTTTATCAGATCCACCCCACAATGTTGCATACCAAATATCAAAAGATTCTGCCTGCTGGATCTGGAGAAGAAGATTTTTTAATAAATTTGCCCGAAATGCACTAAGTGCGAATTCGGGCTTCTATATTAAGCCCAAATATGAATCCAGGGGGCCGATTTGAACAAACTTGAATCAGATCCACCCCGCAATGTTGCATACCAAATATCAAAAGATTCTGCCTGCTGGATCTGGAGAAGAAGATTTTTGAAGAAATTTGCCTGAAATGCACTAAGTGCGAATTCGGGCTTCTATATTAAGCCCAAATATGAATCCAGGGGGCCGATTTGAACAAACTTGAATCAGATCCACCCTGCAATGTTGCATACCAAATATCAAAAGATTCTGCCTGCTGGATCTGGAGAAGAAAATTTTTGAAGAAATTTGCCCGAAATGCACTAAGTTTGAATTCGAGCTTCTATAGTGAGCCCAAATATGAATCCAGGGGGCCGATTTGAACAAACTTGAATCAGATCCACCCCGAAATGTTGCATACCAAATATCAAAAGATTCTGCCTGCTGGATCTGGAGAAGATGATTTTTTAAGAAATTTGCCTGAAATGCACTAAGTTCGAATTCGAGCTTCTATAGTGAGCCCAAATATGAATCTAGGAAGCCGATTTGAACAAACTTGAATCAGATCCACCCCACAATGTTGCATACCAAATATCAAAAGATTCTGCCTGCTGGATCTGGAGAAGAAGATTTTTTAATAAATTTGCTTGAAATGCACTAAGTTAAAATTTGGGCTCCTATACTGAGCCCAAATATAAACCCAGGGGGCCGATTTGAACAAACTTGAATCAGATCCACCCCACAATGTTGCTTACCAAATATGAAAAGATTCTGCCTGCTGGATCTGGAGAAGAAGATTTTTTAAGAAATTTGCATGAAATGCACTAAGTTCAAATTCGAGCTTCTATAGTGAGCCCAAATATGAATCTAGGAAGCCGATTTGAACAAACTTGAATCAGATCCACCCCACAATGTTGCATACCAAATATCAAAAGATTCTGCCTGCTGGATCTGGAGAAGAAGATTTTTTAAGAAATTTGCCTAAATGCACTAAGTTCGAAATCGGGCTCCTATACTGAGCCCAAATATGAACCCAGGGGGCCGATTTGAACAAACTTGAATCAGATCCACCCTACAATGTTGCATACCAAATATCAAAAGATTCTGCCTGCTGGATCTGGAGAAGAAGATTTTTTAAGAAATTTGCCTGAAATGCACTAAGTTCGAAATCGGGCTCCTATACTGAGCCCAAATATTAACCCAGGGGGCCGATTTGAACAATCTTGAATCAGATCCACCCCACAGTGTTGCTTACCAAATATGAAAAGATTCTGCCGGCTGGATCTGGAGAAGAAGATTTTTTAAGAAATTTGCCTGAAATGCACTAAGTTCGAATTCGGGCTTCTATAGTAAGCCCAAATATGCATCCAGGGGGCCGATTTGAACAAACTTGAATCAGATCTACCCCGCAACATTGCATACCAAATATCAAAAGATTCTGCCTGCTGGATCTGGAGAAGAAGATTTTTGAAGAAATTTGCCTGAAATGCACTAAATTCGAATTCGAGCTCCTATAGTGAGCCCAAATATGAATCTAGGGGGCCGATTTGAACAAACTTGAATCAGATCCACCCTACAATGTTGCATACCAAATATCAAAAGATTCTGCCTGCTGGATCTGGAGAAGAAGATTTTCAAAGAAATTTGCCTGAAATGCAGTAAGTTCAAATTTGGGCTCCTATACTGAGCCCAAATATAAACCCAGGGGGCCGATTTGAACAAACTTGAATCAGATCCACCCCGCAATGTTGCATACCAAATATCAAAAGATTCTGCCTGCTGGATCTGGAGAAGAAGATTTTTGAAGAAATTTGCCCGAAATGCACTAAGTTTGAATTCGAGCTTCTATAGTGAGCCCAAATATGAATCCAGGGGGCCGATTTGAACAAACTTGAATCAGATCCACCCCGCAATGTTGCATACCAAATATCAAAAGATTCTGCCTGCTGGATCTGGAGAAGAAGATTTTTGAAGAAATTTGCCTGAAATGCACTAAATTCGAATTCGAGCTCCTATAGTGAGCCCAAATATGAACCTAGGGAGCCGATTTGAACAAACTTGAATCAGATCCACCCTACAATGTTGCATACCAAATATCAAAAGATTCTGCCTGCTGGATCTGGAGAAGAAGATTTTCAAAGAAATTTGCCTGAAATGCAGTAAGTTCAAATTTGGGCTCCTATACTGAGCCCAAATATAAACCCAGGGGGCCGATTTGAACAAACTTGAATCAGATCCACCCCGCAATGTTGCATACCAAATATCAAAAGATTCTGCCTTCTGGATCTGGAGAAGAAGATTTTTGAAGAAATTTGCCCGAAATGCACTAAGTTTGAATTCGAGCTTCTATAGTGAGCCCAAATATGAATCCAGGGGGCCGATTTGAACAAACTTGAATCAGATCCACCCCACAATGTTGCATACCAAATATCAAAAGATTCTGCCTGCTGGATCTGGAGAAGAAGATTTTTTAATAAATTTGCTTGAAATGCACTAAGTTCAAATTTGGGCTCCTATACTGAGCCCAAATATAAACCCAGGGGCCGATTTGAACAAACTTGAATCAGATCCACCCCACAATGTTGCTTACCAAATATGAAAAGATTCTGCCTGCTGGATCTGGAGAAGAAGATTTTTTAAGAAATTTGCATGAAATGCACTAAGTTCAAATTCGAGCTTCTATAGTGAGCCCAAATATTAATCTAGGAAGCCGATTTGAACAAACTTGAATCAGATCCACCCCACAATGTTGCATACCAAATATCAAAAGATTCTGCCTTCTGGATCTGGAGAAGAAGATTTTTTAAGAAATTTGCCTAAATGCACTAAGTTCGAAATCGGGCTCCTATACTGAGCCCAAATATGAACCCAGGGGGCCGATTTGAACAAACTTGAATCAGATCCACCCTACAATGTTGCATACCAAATATCAAAAGATTCTGCCTGCTGGATCTGGAGAAGAAGATTTTTTAAGAAATTTGCCTGAAATGCACTAAGTTCGAAATCGGCTCCTATACTGAGCCCAAATATTAACCCAGGGGGCCGATTTGAACAATCTTGAATCAGATCCACCCCACAATATGAAAAGATTCTGCCTGCTGGATCTGGAGAAGAAGATTTTTTAAGAAATTTGCCTGAAATGCACTAAGTTCGAATTCGGGCTTCTATAGTAAGCCCAAATATGTATCCAGGGGGCCGATTTGAACAAACTTGAATCAGATCTACCCCGCAACATTGCATACCAAATATCAAAAGATTCTGCCTGCTGGATCTGGAGAAGAAGATTTTTGAAGAAATTTGCCTGAAATGCACTAAATTCGAATTCGAGCTCCTATAGTGAGCCCAAATATGAATCTAGGGAGCCGATTTGAACAAACTTGAATCAGATCCACCCTACAATGTTGCATACCAAATATCAAAAGATTCTGCCTGCTGGATCTGGAGAAGAAGATTTTCAAAGAAATTTGCCTGAAATGCAGTAAGTTCAAATTTGGGCTCCTATACTGAGCCCAAATATAAACCCAGGGGGCCGATTTGAACAAACTTGAATCAGATCCACCCCGCAATGTTGCATACCAAATATTAAAAGATTCTGCCTTCTGGATCTGGAGAAGAAGATTTTTGAAGAAATTTGCCCGAAATGCACTAAGTTTGAATTCGAGCTTCTATAGTGAGCCCAAATATGAATCCAGGGGGCCGATTTGAACAAACTTGAATCAGATTCACCCCGAAATGTTGCATACCAAATATCAAAAGATTCTGCCTGCTGGATCTGGAGAAGATGATTTTTTAAGAAATTTGCCTGAAATGCACTAAGTTCGAATTCGAGCTTCTATAGTGAGCCCAAATATGAATCTAGGAAGCCGATTTGAACAAACTTGAATCAGATCCACCCCACAATGTTGCATACCAAATATCAAAAGATTCTGCCTGCTGGATCTGGAGAAGAAGATTTTTTAATAAATTTGCTTGAAATGCACTAAGTTCAAATTTGGGCTCCTATACTGAGCCCAAATATAAACCCAGGGGCCGATTTGAACAAACTTGAATCAGATCCACCCCACAATGTTGCTTACCAAATATGAAAAGATTCTGCCTGCTGGATCTGGAGAAGAAGATTTTTTAAGAAATTTGCATGAAATGCACTAAGTTCAAATTCGAGCTTCTATAGTGAGCCCAAATATGAATCTAGGAAGCCGATTTGAACAAACTTGAATCAGATCCACCCCACAATGTTGCATACCAAATATCAAAAGATTCTGCCTTCTGGATCTGGAGAAGAAGATTTTTTAAGAAATTTGCCTAAATGCACTAAGTTCGAAATCGGGCTCCTATACTGAGCCCAAATATGAACCCAGGGGGCCGATTTGAACAAACTTGAATCAGATCCACCCTACAATGTTGCATACCAAATATCAAAAGATTCTGCCTGCTGGATCTGGAGAAGAAGATTTTTTAAGAAATTTGCCTGAAATGCACTAAGTTCGAAATCGGGCTCCTATACTGAGCCCAAATATTAACCCAGGGGGCCGATTTGAACAATCTTGAATCAGATCCACCCCACAATGTTGCTTACCAAATATGAAAAGATTCTGCCTGCTGGATCTGGAGAAGAAGATTTTTTAAGAAATTTGCCTGAAATGCACTAAGTTCGAATTCGGGCTTCTATAGTAAGCCCAAATATGTATCCAGGGGGCCGATTTGAACAAACTTGAATCAGATCTACCCCGCAACATTGCATACCAAATATCAAAAGATTCTGCCTGCTGGATCTGGAGAAGAAGATTTTTGAAGAAATTTGCCTGAAATGCACTAAATTCGAATTCAAGCTTCTATAGTGAGCCCAAATATGAATCTAGGGAGCCGATTTGAACAAACTTGAATCAGATCCACCCTACAATGTTGCATACCAAATATCAAAAGATTCTGCCTGCTGGATCTGGAGAAGAAGATTTTCAAAGAAATTTGCCTGAAATGCAGTAAGTTCAAATTTGGGCTCCTATACTGAGCCCAAATATAAACCCAGGGGGCCGATTTGAACAAACTTGAATCAAATCCACCCCACAATGTTGCATACCAAATATCAAAAGATTCTGCCTGCTGGATCTGGAGAAGAAGATTTTTTAAGAAATTTGCCTGAAATGCACTAAGTTCGAAATCGGGCTCCTATACTGAGCCCAAATATGAACCCAGGGGGCCGATTTGAACAAACTTGAATCAGATCCACCCTACAATGTTGCATACCAAATATCAAAAGATTCTGCCTGCTGGATCTGGAGAAGAAGATTTTTTAATGTTTTTCCCATTGCCTACAGTGTTAAAAAGTGCTGACTCAGCACTTTTTCAAAGTCCCGAAACTGTACCCTATGATAAAACCGATGGCAATTTTTTTTTACCAATCCTTTCTGTTGGTCCTAAGGAAGCTGCACACCAAATAAAAATTCTCAGTGCCGTGCAGTTTTGGAGATATGGGTGTTTTAAATTTTTTCTATTTTTAGCTCCTGCGGTTCCCACGGGGCTGCGGGAAAAATTTTTTTTGCATAAATCAAGTAGTCATGACCCAATAAGCCCTCACATAAAATTTGGTTCAAATCAGCCTCTCGGTTTGGAAAATAGAAATTTTGGGCGGGGCAAAAAATTTTGCCCCTCTCATAACAACGTCAAGTATAGCCCCACAAACTTCTCTTGAACAAATCTGAGTCTACACCTCAAAAGGAAGCTGCACACCAAATATCAAGTCTCTGCTACTGCTGGTTCATGAGAAGAAGATTTACAAAGATTTTGGTGCCCCTTGGGGGTGTGGCACCACCCAGGAGGAGGGGCAACTTCATTTGAACAAATCTGAATTGGCATTAGGTAATAAACATTTAGCCAACATTTGAATAAAATTGGGCTAGTGGTTTAGGAGGAGAAGTCGATAATGTAAAGTTAACGCGGACGACGACGACGGCGGACGACGACGGACGACGACAGACGACGGACGGAAAGTGATTAGTAAAGCTCCCCTTGAGCTTCGCTCAGGTGAGCTAAAAAAGTATTTCATTTCTGGAAGTTTGAGACCAACTTCCATTGATTGAACACTCAATATCACTTCTGAATCAAGCGGGAGCTTGTGTGCATTTTGGTTGAAAGTTATGCTCATTTTTGTATATTAAAATCATTTAAATGGGAGAGTTTTAATTTCTAAAGTACTCTTTGGTGCATCATACAATAAGTCACCCACCAGAGGTCTACTCACTGACCACAGCAACAAAAGCATGAAATGAACTGCGACAAATCAGCGATTGGCCAAAGTGTTATTATGAACAATGGAGTTCAGTTTCCTTGTTTCTCGGGCTCAACAAATCCACACACACAGCAGCGTTTCATGTTGCATTATTAATATAATATGTTAGGGTGAACCCAGCCACCCACACGACACCCCTCCGACACACAACGCCAAAGCGTTTATTTCCTTCCAGTCCACAATGACTTTCCCTCTCAAATATTTCAGAGTTGATTTTTCATTTTTTTTTCATGCCGGTTCAAACAATGGTTGGCCCAGGATGAAAAACTAGAACTATCACTGAAGGTGATTAATACCCCCGCTTTGGGTTTTTAGAGGAATGCACTTCTGATCATGTAGGCGAAGGCCATAAGGAAATTGATTGATAAATGTAGGAGGAGTTGCGCACACAAGAATTTCATGTAGAAACCCATATTAAATCAAAGTTCAAGAGAGATAACCTGGCTAAAATTGTCGCAGATCAAAAATTTTGGAATATGCGCATGTTCACTTAGGAGTGATGATATTTGAAAGGTTTCTTCAAAATCGGTTCTTTAATGTAGGAGGAGTTGCGCACACAAGAATTTGTTCGGACGGAAAGACGTATGTACGTACGGACAGACGGGCGTACAGACGGATGTACAGGGTGATTCCTATGCTACTAAAAGTAAGCAGCGAACTGTTAAAAAAAGTAAATTTTTTCGCAGGGAATTTCACCCCAAAACCCACCAGAAAGCACCATCGGAGACCCATATTTAAAAAATTTCCTGGGGCGAGAACCTCCAGACCCCCCCCCCCAACTCCACACAGAAAAAGGCTCCGCGACCCCTGAATTCAACCTAAACATATTCAGTGGAGTTTCCTTGTCCAAAGCGCTCATTTTCTCATACTCTCGGTATATTCCGTTACATTCTTTTAGCTTCGCAAGAGAATGAAACGGAATCTCCCGACTTTATGACAGTCTGTGAGCACGTGCAGTAGTGCTGCCGCGGTTATCCGGATGACCGGTTAACCTGTGGTTAAAACTTTGACCGGTCAAGAAAATGTTTTAGCCGGTTAACCTTACATTCACTATACTCACAGTATATGTCCGTGTATAAGTCGCCCTGTGTATAAGTCGTTTGGGATGCAAACGAAATAGGTAAGTTTTCACGAGTTACCACGTGGTGAATAAGATAAAAGAATAAAGGAAAATTATTATTAAAGATTTAAAAAATACTCGCATTTATTTGTTTTTCGTTGTTTGTTTATCACCCCAATGTCTTCATCCCTGTCAAGAAAATCCAACGCTCGTTTCTGACTGAAACTTCAAAGTTTCAGAATCAGAGCACCATTTGCGCCGTAACCTGCGCAGTTGTCGTGATTAAGTTGGTTTTTTGGGAATGCGAGAACGTAAAAATACAACAAATGCACAGGTTACAGCGCAAATTATTTTCAAATTGTTGGCCCACTTCAGCATTATTTGTTGGTGCTATTGAAACTAACTTTACCTGGTTCACGTGTGCGTAATTTATAACCGGACATTACACAGCAGTGAATTGGAGTTCATGGAATAAATAAATACGTCTCTCCAGGTATTGCTGGCAAACATTTAATGTGTTATTACTTATTTATTCGTTGTTATTTTGATGATTTTGTATTTTTTTATGGTTTCATCCATATTGGCCCCACAAACCTGTTGATTTCCGGTACACGCACTGATGTAAACACATGGGTGATTGAACAACAATGACTAAATAGAATACTTCTTTATTATTATTTATGGACAATGTAAATAACATTGACATGTCCGATATAATAGTTACAGTTGAAGCAAGAACACACTACAAATATAGGTACCTTAAATGCGGTTAACCACGGTCAAACACGCTGGTTAACCGGTCAGAAAAAAGTCTTAACCGCGGCAGCACTAACGTGCAGTTTATATATTATAGCCCAGTTTTCTCTCATGTTTACATTTTTTTATTTTGGACTTACCTTGGATGAACTGAATACCCACCTTGAAGTTTAAAAATAATGAAAGTGTCAATGACACTGTAGCTCAACTTGTCAAGACAAAGACATGTACATGTATAGTATGTGACACAGCAATGACAAACATCTAGGTAATGACCTGATAACAAAGGTACATATAAAGTATTGTAACGGTCTGTACATAAATACTGACTGTTGCCTGTAACAAATGTATAGGTAAAGTATTGTAAAGGTGGGTGACAGTCAGATGCTAAACTAGAAAAGAAATCTTTGAGTCCCAGAGTGGGTCTGACTGAACCCCAAAATATTTGTTCTCATAGCACAGTGATAACAAAGGCACCCCAAAACACACTCGTTCCTGTCCCAAAGTGAAGACAAAAGTACCCAAGAAGTTTTGTGAAGATCAGTTCATAAATACAAGCTGTATAGAACTTGTGACAAAAAACTGATTGGACCTAATTTCGGTACAAAATGGCCATTGGCAGCCATCTTGAATTTTGGACCGTACCCAGAAACACTCATTCTCATCCCAAGGTGATAACAAAGGTACCCAAGAAGTTTTGTGAAGATCGGTTCATAAATACAGCCTCTACCCTGAGCCATATTGACATGAGTGCTTACATTGTGTAAGTAGCACTGAATAAATCAAAGTTCATCTAATTTGCATAATTTCTGCACGAAAAAAAACCCCTTAGAATATGTGATGTATTCCATGTTACTAAACATTCATAGAAAAATTTATTCAAATCAGAACTTTCATACAGAAGTTCTGTACAAAAGACTGATTGCACTAATTTTGGTACAAAATGGCTGCTGGTGGCCATCTTGAATTTCGGACCACACCCCAAAACACTCGCTCTCATCCCACGGTGATAACAAAGGTACCCAAGAACTTTCGTAAAGATTGGTTCATAAATATAGCCTCTAGTCTGAGCTGTATAGAAGTCGTGTACAAAAAACTGATTAGATCTAATTTCGGTACAAAATGGCCACTGGCAGCCATCTTGAATTTTAGACCGCACCCAGAAACACTCCTTCTTGTCCCAAGGTGATAACAAAGGTACAAAAGACATTTCGTGAAGATCAGTTCATAAATACAGACTCTAGTCTGAGACGTATTGACATGTGTACTTACTGTGTGTAAGTCGCACTGAAAAAATCAAAGTTCATCTAATTTGCATAATTTCTGCACAAGAAAAAAACCTGTATTATATGTGATGTATCCCATGGTACTAAACATTCACACAAAAAATTATTCAAATCAGCGCTTTCATATGGAAGTTCTGTGCAAAAATCTGATTGCACCTAATTTTGTACAAAATGGCTGCCATCGGCCATCTTGAATTTCGGACCAGACCCCAAAACACTCGTTCTCGTCCCACGGGGATACCAAAGGTACCCAAGAAGTTTCGTAAAGATCGGTTCATAAATACGGCCTCTAGCCCGAGCCGTATTGGCATTTGCACTTACAGTGCTGAAAGTAACCCCAAAAAACATCAAAATTAGTCTAATTTGCACAATTTACGCATGAGAAAAAAACCCGTATTATATGTGATGTATCCCATGGTACTAAACATTCATACAAAAAATTATTCAAATCAGAGCTTTCATATGGAAGTTCTGTACAAAAAACAGATTTCTGCATCATCGGCACAAAATGGCGGCTGGCAGCCATCTTGAATTTCGGACCGCACCCAAAAACACTCGTTCTCGTCCCACGGTCATAACAAAGGTACCCAAGAAGTTTCGTAAAGATCGGTTCATAAATACGGCCTCTAGCCCGAGCCGTATCCAATTGTTGACGTACGGACAGATGGACAGACGGCCAACGGGCCATGACAAAAGCTCAAATTTGGCTTCGCCAAAGTTGAGCTAAAAACAAACACAGTTGACATATATGTTTTAATAGTACACGTGGTTTACCAATATTAAGTACAGTTGTGATCAAAACAAAAAGAAGAAAAGACAAGGAGCCAGTTCCAATCAGTGGTATCCATGTACCAATGATAGCCAAGCCCATTTTTTTTATATTATTCACCTCACTCAACCAACATGTATACAGATAAAAAGTATTTCTCCTTGCCAGTTAATAAAATGAGATTTTCACAGTGTTAAAAGTCACTGCATTTTCACCCCAAAGTCACGAGAGAGCTCCATTTGAAAGCTCATTTTAAAAACCTTATGGGGGAGAATGCCCATAAGGCCCTAGCCTTGCTACTGCGGGGTGGTTATAAAAGCTACATGAATAAGATTTATTCGGACGTGTGCAATATATAGGAAGGCACAATGTATAAGAAAACGTTTGTTTCCAGAAGGAGAAATTTACTATGGAGATTCTATAATATTGAAAAACAGTGTAGGCGCCAATCTGTTCCTGTGTTCAACAAGAGTCTCCAGCCTGCTGGACAGAGAGGAGGGGTGGGTGGTTAAACAGACCTAAACATGGAAAATTCTGGAGAGGTGCAATTTGTGGAAGGATATGCATTTTAGGTAAAAGTAGAAGAGAATTCTATTGGACAATGGACCAGATATGTGCATATTAGTGTCGAAGGCCTCTGTAGGCACAAATCAGATCCAATGTCCAACTAAATTCACTAACTCACTAACACCCCAAGTATTCTGGGATGGAACAGATTATTCATGGTCATTTATATGCGTAATAGAAAGGAATACAATGATTTTCTAGTGGAATTCAACTGATTCTGTGCTGGAGTGGGTTGGTATGTATGGTTATACATGAAAGTCTTAAGATTGGTATAATTGGCAGCTGGTTATTCTATAATATATATTCGGTATAAGTGTTGGAAGACACTGTAAGCACAAATATGCTCCAATGTTCAAGTAAATCCCCCAGCTGTCATTGGAAATAACGTATGGGAGCACTTTTGTTTCCAAGGGGAATTTCTTTGGGTAGTTATATTATAAAATGGACCAGGTATGGGCATAATATATTATATATTAGGTACAGATAACTTTTTTTCGAGGATAATGTTATTGAACAATGGACCAGATGTGGGCATATAAGTGTTGGATGACACTGAAAGCACACATCTGCTACAATGTTCAACTAAATTCTCCAGCTGTCACTGTGTGTAATGTATGGAGTACTTTTGGTTCCAAGTGGAATGTGTTTGGGGGGGGGGGGGGGTGGGGGGTGGGGGGTTATATTATTCAGTGGACCAGGTATGGGCACATTTCTGTACACTGCCATTTGTTTTGAAAGCAAATCAGCTTCGGGTTCACCTGAATTGATGAGCATTCTGTGCATTCTGTGCTGGATTGGGTGGGCCTATATGGGAATTTCTTTTCGGTGAGGGTTATATACATGTAATACAGTGGGTCTATATGGTTATACATGGAACTTACTAGATTGCTGTAATTGGCAGTTGGCTATTCTATAATATATATTAGGTACAGATAACTTTCTTTTCTTGGAGAGTTCTATTGAACAATGGACAAGGTGTGGTCATATAAAGTGTTGGAAGACGCTATAAGCACACTTATCCCCCAATGTTCAACTAAATTCTCCAGCTTCCACTGGGTATAATGTATGGAAGTACTTTAATTTCCAAGAAGAATTTCTTAGTGTTTAGTTTCCAAGGAGAATTTCTGTGTGTGTGTGTGTGTGTGTGTGTGTGTGTGTGTGTGTGTGTGTGTGTGTGTGTGTGTGTGTGTGTGTGTGTGTGTGTGTTGTGTTGTGTTGTGTTGTGTTGTGTTGTGTGTGTGTTGTGTGTTGTGTGTGTGTGTGTGGGTTTGTCTTACCAACTTGACGAGGTAACTAGACAAAAGAGTTTGCGTGTTTTGCCTTACCGAGGTACAAAAGACAAAAGAAACCCTTTACCTCGGTTGTTTTCCCAGAACTGTACCGGCAAAACGAGGTAGAAACCGTTAGTCCACACAAAGGACAAACAATGGGGTACCTCGGTATGTAGGGTAAACAAGACTGTGTGTGTGTGTGTGTGTGTGTGTGTGTGTGTGTGTGTGTGTGTGTGTGTTTTTTCAAATGACACAATCATGTTTTAGAGGAATTTTGAATGTTGGTTTCTGATCCCCCGCCGGGATTCGAACCCTCGGCAACACCGCCTGGCAATCAGGAGTCCAGCGTCTAAACCACTAGACCATTGCACACCGTCAAAAACGATGGCTGGAATCTAGCTTTTTAGATGAAGTCCTCATGATTACTTGGTTCATCTTCCTTTCGGCAGCAGCATGAAAGTGTGGAACGCGCTGGCTACAGTACGACGAAAGTGCTGTGGATGGCCTCAGACGAGGACTGGCACGGGCTTGTGTGTGTTTTTTCAAATGACACAATCATGTTTTAGAGGAATTTTGAATGTTGGTTTCTGATCCCCCGCCGGGATTCGAACCCTCGGCAACACCGCCTGGCAATCAGGAGTCCAGCGTCTAAACCACTAGACCATTGCACACCGTCAAAAACGATGGCTGGAATCTAGCTTTTTAGATGAAGTCCTCATGATTACTTGGTTCATCTTCCTTTCGGCAGCAGCATGAAAGTGTGGAACGCGCTGGCTACAGTACGACGAAAGTGCTGTGGATGGCCTCAGACGAGGACTGGCACGGGCTTGTGTGTGTTTTTTCAAATGACACAATCATGTTTTAGAGGAATTTTGAATGTTGGTTTCTGATCCCCCGCCGGGATTCGAACCCTCGGCAACACCGCCTGGCAATCAGGAGTCCAGCGTCTAAACCACTAGACCATTGCACACCGTCAAAAACGATGGCTGGAATCTAGCTTTTTAGATGAAGTCCTCATGATTACTTGGTTCATCTTCCTTTCGGCAGCAGCATGAAAGTGTGGAACGCGCTGGCTACAGTACGACGAAAGTGCTGTGGATGGCCTCAGACGAGGACTGGCACGGGCTTGTGTGTGTTTTTTCAAATGACACAATCATGTTTTAGAGGAATTTTGAATGTTGGTTTCTGATCCCCCGCCGGGATTCGAACCCTCGGCAACACCGCCTGGCAATCAGGAGTCCAGCGTCTAAACCACTAGACCATTGCACACCGTCAAAAACGATGGCTGGAATCTAGCTTTTTAGATGAAGTCCTCATGATTACTTGGTTCATCTTCCTTTCGGCAGCAGCATGAAAGTGTGGAACGCGCTGGCTACAGTACGACGAAAGTGCTGTGGATGGCCTCAGACGAGGACTGGCACGGGCTTGTGTGTGTTTTTTCAAATGACACAATCATGTTTTAGAGGAATTTTGAATGTTGGTTTCTGATCCCCCGCCGGGATTCGAACCCTCGGCAACACCGCCTGGCAATCAGGAGTCCAGCGTCTAAACCACTAGACCATTGCACACCGTGTGTGTGGAGTTATATTATACACTGGACCAGGTTTGGGCCTATTTGTTTTGAGAGCTATTTGTTTTGCAAGCAAATCAGTTCAGGGATTAACTGAACTGATCAGCATTCTGTACTGGAGTGGGTGGGTATACATGGTTACACATAAAAGTCCCCAGATTGGATTAATTGGCAACTGGTTATTCTATAATATATAATATATTATAATATATATTAGGTACATATAACTTTAGTTTCTTGGATAATTTTATTGAACAATAAACCAGATGTGGGCATATAAGTTATGGAAGACTCTGAAAACACAAATCTGCTCCAATGTTCAACCAAATTTTCCAGCTGTCACTGGGTATAATGTATGGGAGTACTTTAGTTTCCAAGGGGAATTTCTTTGGGATGGGGGTATATTATACAGTGGACCAGGTATGAGTACTTTGTTTTGAGCGCCATTTGTTTTGCAAGCAAACCAGTTTAGGGTTCAACTGAATTGATCAGCATTCTGTGCTGGATTGGGTGGACCTATATGGCTATAAATGGAAGTTCATAGATTGGTATAATTGGCAGTAGGCTATTTTATACTAAATATTAGGTACAGATAACATTATTTTCTTGGAAAGTTCTGTTGAAAAAAGGACAAGGTGTGGTCATGTAAGTATCGGAAGACAGTGGACAAGGTGTGGTCACATAACTGTTGGAAGACACTGTAAGCACAAATATCTGCTCTTAGGGCCCTGCGAAGCTTCGAGTATTCGATTCAATGTCGACATCGCTTTGGTATTCATATATCGATCTCGAATAGTTTGCCGATTCGTTAGTCAAACGAAGCTTCGAGGAAAATGAATCAGTGTTCGACAATGTCGACATCAGTTGAAATAAGGAGCGAACTCTTCTAGTTTTAATGTTTCTATCAGGAAAATAGTCAAATTCATTGCAAATTTCTGTCGTTTCACTTTCAGTTTCAGATTCCCAGAAAACCACTCACCGCAAATTCGCTATTTATAGATTTCCAGGAATTTGTGTGAGAGTTATTCGCGGAATCCCGTTTGCTCAGCGGCTCTGTCCAAGTTGTAACCTGTTCACGCCCATCAAAACAACCGAAATATCCAGCTATGGGCCTAAGGCCTGCTCCCAGTCCCGGAATCTTCTAACACAATAATGGAGACATGTCGCCTGGAGCGCTTCCATTATTGTGTTAGTAAACTGTGGGAGGAAAACCTCTGTAGTTTCTTTGCATTGTTCGGAGTTGGTACTTGGAAGTTGGAATGAAGTAAAAGCAATTTGTGTGAATGAGCACTGCGTCACTATTCGAGTTAACTAATGCAGAAACTAACACAGTTTAACGCCTTCGCTGCTTTTGATGTATACTGTGTTATTGAATAGAGAACGGACCGAAATCTACAAGACCCAAATTCTGATAATACAAAACAACTAAACATAACAATAATGTATTTAGGCATGCTAACGTACCTGAAGTTAGCGGCTGTAGCTGACTTCAACCCATGGGAATTAATGTGCCACTTGTATTACATTTGTGCTTTTAAGTCTCATGTTTCAATTTAGTGGTTTGTCTTAAATGTCTCTGGGCAGTAACACCTTAATTTGTCCATATTTATGTCTTCAATTTATTGTCGGGCCAAGTGAACATCTGGATGGCCATTCAACGAGAAAGAAAATTAAAACAACGCCAAGTTGTCAAGTTATGTCAACGATCTCTTCTCGCAGTGCTTTCCGGACATCTCTGCACAAGATAATGCCAGTTATAATTATTTCTCGAGTTTATCCCGATTCGATTCGAGATTCGATTCGATGTCGACATCAGTCCCGATTCGATTCGAGATTCGATTCGAACATAAATTTCCCGATTCGCAGGGCCCTATCTGCTCTAATGGTCAACTACATTCTCCAGCTGCCACTAGGTATAATGTATGGGATTACCTTAGTGTTCAAAGGGAATTTATTGGAGGGGGTGGGGGGGGGTATATTAAACAGTGGACCAGGTATGGGCACATTTGTTTGAGAGCCATTTGTGTTGAAAGCAACACTAAGTTTAGGGTTCAACTATAGTAATTTTCCAATTCTCTAGTGATCAATGGAAAGGTGTTAGCAGATGTGCACTGAAAACCACTTCAGGCTCAAAATCACACAATCAGCTCCGGCGTTACCTGAAGTCCTCTCCATCATTTTTCAATAAACTCCTTTCAATTCGAATGAAATGTTTCTTTCACTTCTAGTAGCACACGTGTACCTACCAAACATATGCGAGTTTTATAACCCTTCTCACTCCTTAATTTATAGGCTATTCCTCGGTCTTTCTTCAACCCTACTGGAAGATCAGTCCTGATGCTCTTGCGTGTTCCACTGAGATTAGAAGCAGCCCCTAAGATGAACTGTACATCTCCGGCATTTCCCACCTTGATTATAAAGGGTTTTGGAGGAGGTGGTTGTCCACTATTTCATTTCTAATATATGAAAAGGAATTAAATAATATATATTTATTTATTCATAGAATAGCTTTAATCCTCATCCCTTTTCCAAATCAAAATGTAAACAACACCATGACCTCAACTATTTACCACAGTTTAAAAAGATTCCAGGACATTTCGGCCCCCAGAATCGTCTCACTTGAAAATCATTTTTTCTGAGTTATTTATGTTTAAAAAATACCCTTATATTCAATTAATCTGGTGAATTTAGATATGAAATACTAAATTATACCTTTGTGAAAAGTATTTTTTCCTAATCTGTGTTATATTTCTATGAATAAATTTTGGTTGACTTACCGAGTAGGAGAAATGATAGATCCACAGATAAATTCATTTTATCACAGAATAATGTGAATGATAAATCTATCTATTATTGTGCTCCTAATTACACAGGAATATCTTCATAACTGTATGTGCAGTCACTGATGAATAATGAATTTAAAGTTTCAGAGCACCAAAGGTGCACAGGGACAATGTGGGATTTAAATCCCTTGCGACCCGAATGACTTTATTTGCTTTATAACATTATTTGCTTATGAATTCACGAGAGTCTGAAGCGAGAACCAATAATCTTATTTGGTTTGAGTGTGCACACTGGCAGTAGGGTAGTGGGTGCAGATCTCTGAGAACCTCGAACTGGAAAATGACTAAGTGTTGATTAGTGATTAAAATGTTTTTGATGTTTATCCTCCCTCTGTCCTCCTGCTTCCTATTCCTGACACCTCAACTCCTCTGCTTCCTACCACTCATCTCATAAACAGAGGCCGAAACGTCCTGGCCGAAATGTCACAGGGCCAAAATATCCAGAGGCCGAAATGAGCAGACAACTCTAATGAAAGTGTCAATGACACTGTAGCTTAACTTGTGTGTTGTGTTTGATGAAAAGGATAACTTTCAATGTTTATGAAAGGATTATGAAATAAGACAAGAATGTGATAATTGGGAATATGTTCATTTCTGTTCCTTGTATGCTATGTTTATGATAAAAATAATATGAGGTGTACACTGTACTAAAGAGCTGAGGGGTGGGTTAATATGACCTCACAGTTAATGTATGTGGCCCTCACAGTTAACGTATATCAACAAAAGTTACCAAGTTACAATGAAATTATTCCAAAATGAGTCATCCTATCAAGTTACATTAAAATCCCTTCATAAATATGGCCTGTAGACTGTGCTAAAGGTTTTCGGGCTTTGGGCCCCTGTAGCCATCAGTTTCCCAATTGCGTCCAAAGGGGACGTTCTCATCTAGACATTATATGAAGTCAACCTACCAAGTTACAATGAAATCCCTTAATAAATATGACCTGTAGACTGTGCTAAAGGTTTTTGGGCTTTGGGCTCTGGCAGCCATCATGGTTGAATGATCACAACCAAAAGGAGACATTCTCATCTGGGTATCTTCTGGAGTGATCCTACAAAGTTACAATGAAATCCCTTCATAAATATGACCTGTAGACTGTGCTCAAGGTTTTTGGGCTTCGGGCCCCTGAAGCTGACACAGTTGACCAATCACGACCAAAAAAGGATGTCATCATCTAGGTAGTATATGGAGTCAAACTTACGGGTTACAATGAAGTCCTTCCATAAATATGACCAATAGACTATGCTAAAGGTTTTGGGGTTTTGGGTTCGGGCAGCCATCAAGGCTGAATGATAGGGACCAAAAGGGGACGTTCTCATCTAGACATTATTTAGAGTCATCCTACCAAGGTACAATGAAATCCCTTCATAAATATCACCTGTAGACTGTGCTAAAGATTTTCGGGCTTTGGGCCCCTGTAGCCAACACAGTTGCCTAATGGTGTCCAAAAGGGGCTGTTCTCATCTAGACATTACATGAAGTCAACCTACCAAGTTACAATGAAATCCCTTCATAAATATGATCTGAAGACTGTGCTAAAGGTTTTCGGGCTTTAGGCTTGGGCAGCCATCATGGTTGAATGAGCGCAACCAAAAGGGGACATTCTCATCTGGACATCATCTGGAGTGATCCTAAGAAGTTACAATGAAATCCCTTCATAAATATGACCTGTAGACTGTGCTCAAGATTTTCAGGCTTCAGGCACCTGTAGCCATCACAGTTGACCAACCACGAACAAAAGGGGATGTCATCATCTTGGCATTATATAGAGTCAACCTAACAAGTTACAATGAAATTCTTCCATAAATACGACCTACAGACATGCTAAAGGTTTTTGGGCTCGGGCAGCCATCAAGGCTGAATGATCGTGACCAAAAGGGGACGTTCTCATCTGGACACTATTTGGAGTCATCCTACCAAGCTACAATGAAATCCCTTCATAATTATGACCTGTAGACTGTTCTAAAGGTTTTCGGGCTTTGGGCCCCTGAAGCTGTCACAGATGCCCAATCGTGTCCAAAAGGGGATGTTCTCATCTAGACATTATATGAAGTCAACCTACCAAGTTACAATGAAATCCCTTCATAAATATGACCTGTAGACTGTGCTTAAGGTTTTCGGGCTTCGGGCTCGGGCAGCCATCATGGTTGAATGATCGCAACCAAAGGGGACAATCTCATCTGGGCATCATCTGGAGTGATCCTACAAAGTTACAATGAAATCCCTTCATAAATATGACCTGTAGACTGTGCTCAAGGTTTTTGGGCTTCGGGTACTTGTAGCCATCACAGGTGACCAATCACGACCAAAAGGGGATGTCATCATCTCGGCATTATATGGAGTCAACCTAATAGGTTACAATGAAATCCTTCCGTAAATATGACCTTCTACCTATGCTAAAGGTTTTTGGGCTTGGGCACCCATGAAGGCTGAATGATCGCGATCAAAATGGGACGTTCTCATCTAGACATTATTTGGAGTCATCCTACCAAGTTACAATGAAATCCCCTCATAAATATGACCTGTAGACTGTGCTAAAGGTTTTCGGGCTTCGGGCACCTTTACCCGTCACAGTTGCCCAATCATGTCCAAAAGGGGACGTTCTCATCTAGACATTATATGAAGTTAACCTACCAAGTTACAATGAAATCCCTTCATAAATATGACCTGTAGACTGTGCTAAAGGTTTTCGGGCTTCGGGCTTGGGCAGCCATCATGGCTGAATGATCGCAACCATAGGGGACAATCTCATCTGGGCATCATCTGGAGTGATCCTAAGAAGTTACAATGAAATCCCTTCATAAATATGACCTGTAGACTGTGCTCAAGGTTTTCGGGCTTCGGGCACTTGTAGCCATCACAACTGACCAATCACGACCAAAAGGGGATGTCATCATCTAGGCATTATATGGAGTCAACCTAACAGGTTACAATGAAATCCTTACATAAATATGACCTTTTGCCTATGCTAAAGGTTTTTGGGCTTGGGCACCTATCAAGGCTGCATGATCGCGATCAAAATGGGATGTTCTCATCTAAACATTATTTGGAGTCATCCTACCAAGTTACAATGAAATTCCTTCATAAATATGACCTCTAGACTGTGCTAAAGGTTTTCGGGCTTCGGGCCCCTGTAGCCGTCACAGTTGCCCAATCATGCCCAAATGGGGAAATTCTCATCTAGACATCATAAGGAGTCATCCTACCAAGTTACAATGAAATCCCTCCACATTAAACATGACCTGCAGACTGTGCTAAAAGTTTTTGGGTTTCGGGCTTGGGCAGCCATCACGGTTGATAGATCATGCCCAAAAGGGGACGTTCTCATCTAGGCATTATACAGAGGCATCCCACCAAGTTACAATGAAATCCCTCCATAAATACGACCTGTAGACTGTGCTAATGGTTTTGGGCTCGGGCAGCCATACCGGTTGCCCATTCGCAACCAAAAGGGGACGTTCTCATCAAGACATGATCCCAAACCTGCATATGAAATTTCGTGACGATCAGACAAGAACTGCGGGGTGTAGCCCGTGCTAAAGGAAAATGTGAACAGATGTCACAGAATCAAAGACTAACAGACTTCTGCACGCGTGATGGCAATAGCTTATCTTGACTATGTCAAGTTAAGCTAAAAATAGATTAAAATCGCTTAGGATGCCAAAAAATTATGACTGCATATTTATATACAATGGACTTATTTTCTAACACTACATTTATTCCATTGGGCTGACTACAGAACTGTTAACTGTTGGCCGTCTGTACCCAGAAAATTTCAAATAGAATTAAAAAAAAAAAATAATGATGAAAAGAAACGTTTTGTGCAGGGCACAAGCATCCACACATGCAAGAAGGATTTTGATAATAAAGATACTTTCCAAGTGCTAATCTTCTTGCAGTAATTGAACATTAGGACATCTTTTCCTGTTAACATTTCCAGACTTGGGAAATTATTAGCTTAGTGGACTTTGATAAATGCAAATCACAGGTGGTGGTGATCTGTGGGTGGAGAGTCATGAAGAAGAGGAAGGCGGGGGGGATCAAATCAACAATTATTTTGATTTTTTAACAGAGCATAAATGCATCAGCATAATTGACAACTAGATCTGGATATAACCTGGTGTTAATGGTGGTCCATGAGCTGAAAATTTGAAAGTTTTTTCTTTTGTTTTGTCCCTGCACAAACTTTTCCCTGAAAAATTATTCTGGAGATCAACATGTCTGATAATTTGTTCTATTACAAATTCTTGGAGAGTGCTCACAGGCACTCTCCAATAATTTGTAATAAAACAAATATCTATAAACAAATTATTATTTGTTATTTGTATTTGACTGAATAGGAAACATGAGCAAGGAAAAAATTGGCTTTTGCTCTGGTACCCTCATTTTTCTGAAAGCTGTGTTAGTGGCTTGTAATACACAATCAGTTGAAAATGAGGAAATATAAACATGTGCAAATGTTACTTCAAAATCATATCATCTCTGAAGGATGAGTTGCACATAGAAGAAATCTGTATTAAAACGAAGTTCAAAAGGAAATACCTAATTTAAAATTATTGCAGCTTAAAAATTCTATAAAATGTGCATGTTCACTTGTGTGTGGATACATCTGTGAAGTTTCATAAAAATTACTGACTCTTCTAAGTACAAGGAGAGATAACTAAGCTGAAATCGTAGCAGACTGTAAATTTTGGAACCTGTGCATGTTCATTTGTTAGAGGGCATGTTTCAAAAGTTTCAAATCAGTTCATAAATGTAGGAATTGTGCACATACGAATTTCAGATGGTCGTACAAGGATACAGGTAATGACTATATAGCCAGAACCTCCCCCCCCCTACACACTTCTTTGTTCAAAGAAATTAGGGGTATAATACTATATAATACAGCAAAATTAACAATTCATCACTGGATATCAGAAGTTCTGTGTGTGTTTTTGCAACAGGGAAAATAAATGCCACCCCAAAATATAATTATGTATGTTAGATCAATTTATAATACAAACAAGAGGCACTCACATGACCAATGTTGTTCAAAGAAGGATTTAATGACCATATATGGCTAGTTAACACAACAGAGGAATGAAGTTATCTATTTATAAGATGATTGTTTTCCAGTACTGGGATACTACCACAGAAATACTGCCCAGATTTTCAGTAATGGAAAACTAGGGAGTCAAAAATATCAACCTTGGGACTTGACTGGAACAAACTTGAAGGATGTTGTAAACCAAATTCTGGAGAAGATTTTGAGAATATTACCAATTTTAGAATATGCAAAAATTTGCCCCCCCCCCCCCCCCATAGGGAACACAAATATCAACCCAGGGATTTTCTTTGAACAAATTGAAACTGAACCCTCTAATGATGTTGTGTACCAAATATTGAAAGATTCTGATTGTATCTAAAGAAGCAGATTTTTAAAGATTATTCCTCATATTGGACTAAGTTAAAATTCAGGCTCCAAATAGGGAGCCCAAATACATAAGGGACTTGATTTGAACAAACTTAGATCTGACCTACCTGAGGCTGCTGTATACCAAATAGCAAAAGATTCTGACTGGTGGGTCTGAAGATGGATATTTTTAAAGATTATTCCTCATATTGCACTAAGTTAAAATTTGGGCTCCCTTAATCCCAAAATATGACCCCCTAGAGAGTTGTATACCAAATATGAAAGCATTCTGACTGGTGGATATGAAGAAGATTTTTAAAGAAATTTCCTCATATTGCACTAATTTAAAATTTGCGCTGCCATAGGGAGGCGAAATATGAGTCCAGGGGCCCAATTTGAACAAACTTGAATTTGACTCCCCTAGAGATGTTGTAAACCAAATATGAAAGGATTTTTACTGGTGAATCTGAAGAAGATTTTATAAGAAATTCCCTCATATAGCACAAAGTTAAAATTCGGGCTCCCATTGGGAGAGATGTTGTATACCAAATATGAAAGGATTCTGACTGGTGGATATGAAGAAGAAGATTTTTAAAGAAATATCATCATATTGCACTAAGTTGAAATTGAAATTTTAGGCCACAATATTGAGCCCAAATTTGGACCCAGAGACCCAACCAATTTGAACAAACTTGAAACTGGCCATCCCCCATGAGATGTTATATACCAAATATGAAAGCATTCTGACTGGTGGGCCAGAAAAAGAAGATTTTAAAAGATTATTTCCTATATTGCTCTTAGTTAAAAATTCAGGCTCCTGAATTGAGCCCAAATATTAACCAAAGGCCTTCATTTTAACCAACTTATATCTGCCCCCCTATGAATGGTGCATACCAAATATCAAAAGATTCTGATCATTGGTACTGGAGAAAATTTAATTTTTGCAAATATGCTGACTCAGCATTTTTTTGATGTCTCGCCCACCATATAGAACACTCTTGACAAAACCGATGGCAATTTTTTTTTAACATTCAGTTCAATGCGTCATACCAAACAACAGTTCTCTGTTCCGAGGGGCTTGGGAAATAATGGAGTTTGAAAATTTGTTTGTGCCTGGATCAAGTACTCATGAGCCAATAATATCACAAACCAAATTTGGTTCAAATCGGACCAATGGTTCAGTAAATAGAAATTTTGGGCGGGGTAAAAAATATTGAGACCTCCCATTACAAAAGCAAATATTGCTTCACGAACTTCGTTTGAACAAACTTGAATCTACACCTCAAAAGGAAGCTCCATACCAAATATCAAGTCATTGTACCCTCTGGTTCATGAGAAGATTTTAAAAAAAATTGGAGCATTTTCCTCCACCCCCTCCCTATGGGGCTGGGTATGCTGAGTTGAACAAAAATGCAATGCCCCCATAGCACCATCACTAACACAATTTTCACTTGAATTTGGCCCAGTGGTTTTGGAGGAGAAGCCCAAAACATGGTGTTGACGGACCGAGAGCGATCAGATAAGCTCAGCTTGACTTCGTCAAGGTGAGTTAAATTCTAACTGGCGGTTCTGAAGAAGATTTTTTAAGAATATTCCTCACAATGCACAAAGTTAAAATTTGGGCCCCCATCAGGAAGCCCAAATACATAACCCTGGGGTTTGACTTCAACAAACTAACTTGAATCCAACTCCCCAAAAGGTGCTGTATTACAAATATCAAAAGACTGTGATTCAGGGAAAGATATTTAAATATTATTCATCATACTACAGCGAGTTAAAACGGGCTCCATAGGGGGCCCATATATCAATCCAGGAACTCAATTTGAACAAACTAAAATCTGCCTCCCCCCCTTCTCCCAAATATCAAATATAAAAAAACTCTGATTGGCAGTTCTGGAGAAGATTTTATTAATTTTGAACACAATTTTCTGGGTGTTAACAAAGTTATGCCTGGCATCTTTATTTTTTTCAATCTTACCAAACTATCACAAGGGCTGGTTCCTCTTCCTTACTCTCAAATGGAAAAGAGGGCAAATTTTGGAGAATCCTAATAAAAAATCTTTTTAGGAGGGTTAAAACTGCCAAAAATCAAAATTTAGACCCAACCGAGTTCACCAGGTACCGCATTGTGTAGGTACAGGTTCCTTTTGAGGTGTAGAATTAGGTTGTTCAAAGTTCTGAGAGCAGTAGAGCAATACTTGCCTTTGTTATGGGGTGAGCAGGGTGATCAGTATCCTCCACAGAACAATGACCTATCGTGCAATTCCCACCCATCATGTGGAAAATTAATTTCCTCTTTCCCAAAACAATAGTATTAGATGGAGACATTGCTTTTGTGCTCTTTGTTAAAATTCTCGCAAAAACAGCAATTTTGGAGAATTGTGGAGGTAATCCTATGGATTATCCTTTGCATATATGATGTTTTTAACCTGGCCACATGAAGATTTTGGATCATTTCTTTCAGGACTGTGATTTTTTATATTTCTTAGTCTAAAAACGTTGGCATAATGAAAATTTTGTCATCTATTTTCGTGCTACATTTTTTGAGTCCAAAAAGGTTTGAAGGGTTAATATGGGCACTTTCCCCCAACAATTACGAATATATTTAGCTGTTACCCACTTTCCTGTAATCCCTTCCACCTCCTCATCCTTCTCTTGACATGTTTTTCAGACATGTCCAATGGTTTGGTACGTTTTTGTCTGCACAGTGGTGTAGTGCTCATGCCAATAACACTCCACGGTAGATGCAGACTATGATACTCGTGAAGGTTTAATTAGGCTTTCCCAAACTCAGTTTAGGAAAGACTCTTGTTATTCTTCTTCTTCAAAATGTTTCTTCTCTATTTTCTTTTTTTTTTAGGCTTTCCCAAATCCAGTTTGGGAAAGACTCTGGTTATTCTTCTTTTTCAAAATTTTTTTCCTCTATTTTTTTTTCCTCCGTGAATTTTGTCTGTTGAACTGCTCAAAAACAAGCTGTACGATTTTAACCAAATTTGGCATATTTATGTAATGTCATAAAATCTAGTGAAGTGCGATATCGTCAGATCTGTGAAAACGCGTATTTTCAAAATATTCTGCCAAAACTTTCAAAATTTTAACATTTTTCGAAAGTCTGAAAACTGTTTACAGTTATTTAGCTCAAATTTTCCATACATTTAGAGCATAATATGATACACCACAATCACCACTCAAATCTTCAATATTAACCCCCACTGGCCAAAAATGACATTAATATAGCTTTTTTCTTCAAAATTGACCAACTTCAAGGGCAAATTTTTCTAATTATAAGGTTGTTGTAACAATTATTTTGGTATGGATAGATGCAACAATGATTGTGGAAGAAAGTTACTGTTTACTTTTTAATCTCAGACTTAACCATCAAGCACAATGAGGGCGAGAATAAGAGTACAGTTTGAAAATGCCAAAATTGCATTTTATATCATTTTGGAAAGGCCTAATTTCAAACACTTTTCATGTACGTATTCACGATTGACTACCAAGCATATTTGCTGTTGTAAGTTTGGTTGTAAAGTTTAACCCTATTCCATTCTGGTTGCATAAAATAGGTACCATCCAAAAAACTCCAATTTTTTCAGAATTTGGTAAGTTTAGGTGACGATTTACACCATTTTTAATTGATTAAGCTCTGAATATTTCTATAGCTGCATGTCAAAGTATGACAAATTTTGTTTTATATGTTATTATTTAAAGTTTAACCTTTGGCAGATTTGAGACTTCCCATGAGGGTACTGTCAGAATAATTGTTATTTTCGCCAACTGTTACATGCAATTTCTCAGCACTGGAGCCATATTGTCTCAAAACCTTTCCCATGAGAAGATAGGGCATTCACCCAAGAACAATTTTGCTGTTATATGTTTTATTCCAAGTTTTAACCCTCATCCAGTTGTCAGGCCTTTAATTGGAGTACCCTCAACTTGTACATGTTCATTCAAATATTAAGATTCAAGATTAGTCCATGTCTCTTTTCAGACACTCATTCTGTGATTGATGTTCACACATTAAGAGCATAATATGATGTACTAAAATCACCACACAAATATTTCAAAATTAACTCTATTGGTCACAAATGATATGAATATATCATTTTATCTTCAAGATTTACTAACATCAAGGGCAAATTCACTTAATTGCAAGATTGTTGTAACAATTATTTTTATATGCATAGATGCAACAATGCTTGCAGAAGAAAGTTACTGTTTAGTTTTTAATCTCGTCTTTAACCCTCAGGCAAATGAGGGTAAGAGTACCATCCAAAAATGCCCAAATTAGCTAACTGTAGTTGCATCTTCCTGTCATTTTGGAAAGGGTTAATTCTAAACACTTTGGTTTGCTATAGGTGGAGATGCCTAATGAACAAATCCTCTGCTTAAGTTATGCTTTGGGGCTTAACACAACATAAGCTTTGGCCTTGTAAAGAATAGTACTGTCAGAAAAAATTTGATTTTCAGTGAATTTTGCAAACATCTGTACTCATTTCCTCTAATTGCAAGGTTGTTGTAGCAATTATTTTGGTATGGATAGATGCAACAATGATTGTAGAAGAAAGTTACTGTTTACTTTTTAATCTCAAGATTTAACCCTCAAGCAAAATGAGGGTGTGAATAAGAGAACCATGAGAGAATGACAAAATTAGCCAACTTTGGATGCTTTTTGTCTATCATTTTGGAAATGGTTAATTTCAAACACTTTGCTTTGCTATATGTAGTCTGCATTTTCACATTGGAAAGTTGGGAAAGACCGTAATTTGTCCAACAAATTACAATTCTCTAGTTTTTTCTTCTTTTTTTTCTGCCATCAATTTTGTCTATTGCACTGCTCAAAAACAAGCTGTATGATTTCAACCAAAATTGGCATACTTATGTAATGTCCAAAAATCTAGTGAAATGAGGTATCGTCATGTCTGTGAAAACGATTATTTTCAAATATTTTGCCAAAACCATCAAAATTTCACCATTTTTCAAATGTCTCAAAATTGTTAACAGTTACTTAGCTCAAATTTTGCACACTTTTAGAGCATAACATGATATACAAAAATCACAACAAAAATATTTCAAAATTAACCCCCATTGGCCAAAAATGATATGATTATAGCTTTTTTTCTTCAAAACTGACCAACTTCAATGGCAAATTTCACGGTTGTTGTAATAATTATTTTGGTATGGATAGATGAAACAATGATTACGGAAGAAAGTTACTGTTTACTTTTTAATCTCCGATTTAACCCTCAAGCACAATGAGGGTAAGAATAAGAGTACCATTTGAAAATGCCAAAATTAGTCATCTTTGGTTGCTTTTTCTATCATTTTGGAAAGAGTTAATTTCAAACACTTTGCATGTCCGTATTCACAATTGGCTACTGAGGATATTTGCTGTTGTAAGTTTGCTTGTAAGTTTAACCCTATGCCCTTTCTGGTTGTATAAAAGTAGGTACCGTCCAAAAAAAACTCCCATTTTTCAGCATTTGGTAAGTTTAAGGGATAATTTACTCCATTTCTTAATGATTGAGCACTGAATGTTTTCTATGGCTGCATGCAGCAGTCAATGTATGACAACTTTTGTTTTATATGTTGTTATTAAAAGTTTAACCCTTGGCAGATTTAAGACTTCCCATAAGGGTACTGTCAGAAAAATTGTTATTTCGCCAGCTTTTACATGCGATTTCTCAGCACTGGTGCCATTTTTTCTCAAAATGTTTTCCATAAGAGGATAGGGCATTCATCCAAGAACAATTTTGCTGTCATATGTCTTTTTCAAAGTTCTAACCCTTACCCAGTTCTCTGGCCTTGAATTGGAGTACCCTCAAATTGTATATATTTATTCAAATACCAAGATTCAAGATCCCTCCATGTCTCGTATCAGAAACACAAGCTGTGATTGATGACAGGTCTCTGGAAAGTGAAATGAGGTATCGTCATATTCGTGAAAATGCTTGTGTTTTCAAAATATTCTGCTTTTTAAAAGCATAAAAATTTCGCCATTTTTCAAAAGTCTCAAAACTTTTTACAGTTATTTGGCTCCAGTTTTCCTAACATTCATAGCATAATACGATACATCAAAATCACCACACAAACATTTCAAAATTAACCCTGATGGCCTAAAATGACATGAATATAGCATTTTTTCTTCAAAATTGACCAACTTCAAGGGCTCATGCCAGTGTGAAAGAGTACAGTCAATACAGTTGTTACAGGCGTGCCTTCCTGCCGCTCGCTGAACAAATCTTGTGTTTTAAATTTTTCTCTATGGTTTAACTCAACATAACTTGGCTTTGGCCACTTGAAGAATAGTACAGTTTGAAATATTGTGATTTTCAGTGAATTTTGCAGTTTTCTGCACTCATTTTCTCCAGTCTGCCTTTTCACATTAAAACATGGGAAAGCCCGTAATTTGTCCAACAAATTACAATTCTCTCGGTTTTCTCCATATTTTTGGTTGGAAAATGTCAGGGTTTTTTTATCGTAATTGACCCCTAGAAAAGTAGGGGCTGTTGGTAGGTCTTTTTAATTACTACATATTTAGCTTCGGCAATGTTGATATTTTGTTCTAATAATATGTTTTTCTTGTTTAAGTATGTTACCCCTAGGTTTTTATCAGTTAAATGTAATTTTTGTACCACTCCCAGTCTGAATTTTTCAGTTAGCGGACCACTTACCGGATGTTTAGTTTGGCACACACTGGTGATAAGTGTTTACGTCCATTATACTTATGTATATCAGATATTATATCATATGCTTCTATAGGATTGTATTAATATAATTATACACTTATTTTTTCCAGGTTTTCTGGTAAATTGTGGTCACTTCGCTATTTTTTCCATCTGTAACCTATTAATTTTCTTGTGTTTTTAAGTTCCGTGTCCAAAATGCATTGCACTGTTTCAGGTAGTAGATGCATGATCAAGAAATATGTTGATGACAACCACCTGATTGTGTCACCTATAAAGGGTGACAACAGGATTTTACTTGCATTAAAGGATCATAAGGCGCTGCCGGCCTCCATGGTATCACTCCCTTCTCCTATCACTGATCACATTTAAATGTTAACAATTTTGTCATTTCAGGTTGTGACATGGTTACAGATTTGTCATCAACTGATCTTCCACAGGTTCGCAGGTAAACTCAGGATAGGGCGACCCTTGAGAGCCGAGTCACCTGCAGGTGCTAGGTCAGGAAATCTTGATTTGCCTTAGGCCCATAGCACCATGTTGGCTCCTACAACAGTAGTGGATGACCCTGCAGTGTATTCGGGGGTAGGTTTATGATCTGCAGATGACAATATTCCAGGTCCTTATCTGGCACTCTGGTGTCAAGGACTATTGGATATTTAAACCTACCCATCACGGGTCAGAGACCCCAGACTATGTGTGAGAATTTTGTCGGGTAAGGGTGCAACTGATTTTGGCCAAGACCATTTTCTATCATACGGTCAGGCCAAAAGATTAAGCATACAGGTTCTTAGTAGTATTCCTTTGGAAAGTCTGCCTTCAGGTAGGTCACTCCACATAGCTGGCTTTCAAGAACCTCAGTACTTCGCAACAAAGGTATAAAATGAGTATTTCCCATTGGAAGTGTGCAATTCCGGATGAGTTAATACTTGAAGTTTGCAGAGGGTACAGGTAAGTAGTCAGATTGCTTCGTCGTCTGACTCTCTTCTGTTACCTTACATCGCAAAATTAGCAGACGCCCTTCAAACGCATCATTGCCTCCATCATATGCATCAGGTTGTCGAGATGTTGCACTTTCTATCATATCATATGCCTCCGATGATGCGTATTTTGCTTGCGGCATAAGACTATTCATCTCTTCAATATGAGTATAGTCCATTTGGTCAAAAACGTGTTTACAGCTCCACTGACTGGTGATAGATCTGTACATTGTGCTTCTATTTCACTTATAGAATGGAATACCTCTTCTGCTTCTCATCGTTCTGTCCCATTCGGGTCTCCCATAACGGGACCTGCTTCTCTCAGCCCAACTTCAATATTTCAACATTGAGCTCAGACCTTCTCTTCATTCACGGTTTCACTTGCCCCTCAAAAGAGAACCGCTGATCGCTCATTGGAATCTTCTCTTTACCTTTGCCTTACTTCGCTGATCTAGTGGACTCTCAGCTTCCTGGCACATTGTTGCTGCCTTTAAATGCATCTGGTTGTTGAGAAAGTGTTGCATTTTCTACCTTATCATGTGCTTCAGATAACGATGGGTAATTTCTTAGCTCCACAGGTGATTCACTACTTTTTATTGAATGTTTTGCATTGGTCTAGAGAGTGATTATGGTTCTTATGCCTTTCGTGATAGATCTGTACATCATTCACTAGATGCTCCTACAGAACGGTTTAATTCCATTGCTTTTGTTGTGGCATCTGGTGAGGGCGGTTAGGGGGTGGCAGCTATACATGCTCACTTAGCTGAACTTCCCTCTCAAGCTCTCACACTTGAAGTTCAATTTGTATTTTTGGTCATGAAAGCCTTTCTGCAAGTAGGTCTTCTCATTTCTTTCGGCTTTCTAGAACCTAAGATTTCAGCAACCATCAGCCTTACTTGTAATATCCATCTGAAACTGTAATTTCCAGGTGCGTTAATACACTAGGCTAGCAGTGTGTACTGGATATCTGTCACACTTATTTAGCCGATTTCGCTTCCTTTACGCATTGTTACCGCCTTCAAATGCGTGAGGTTGGCAAGAGAGGGTTGCTTATTTTACTTCATCACATGTTGCCGATGCTGATGGGTATTATGCGCTAGCGAGAACTATGATTTGTCTCTTTTCTTTGACTGTAGTCTTTTGTTTCCTTAAGTTAGTACACATCTTCTCATGCCTGTGATAGATCTGTAGTTTGTTGTACCAATCATCTAGGGAAATCGGTATATTCGCATCCCTCGCTTCAAACCTTGTCATTGGGGTCTCCAGTAGCGGAAAATGATTCTTTTGTCTGAGGTCTGTTTATTGACATATTGATGTCGAGATCCTTCTAATGCTTAATGCATTCAGCATCCTAATGGACTCGTGTCGATTCTCAGTCTGATCTGTTTACTGCTTATATTCAGGCTTGTTTTGCCTGCGTTGCATTTTCTTTTCAGCAAAACTATTAAGGGAAGAAGCTTGTGATTCAAATTCTGTCAACGCTTTAAGCAGCACCTTTTCTATCTGGGTCATATACTGTTCCGCTATTCATGAAAGCCACACATCGGGTTATCCCTTTTTCAGGATTTCAGCACCCCCAGTACTCCATTTACTGGCATACTCTACCGTATTGTCCATCTGTATTACCCTTTCCGGGTGCGTTAATACTTTATGCCTGTGACCTGTACTCATTAGTAGTCAGGTAGCAGCTTCCAATCCTGGCTCTTTCTCTTATCTTACCCTGCTCTAAAGTGGATTCTCACATATTTGATGCACAGTTGCTATCAGATTGGTCAGGTTGTTGAGATTGTGTCATTCATTATTCCATACTGCGTTTTGATTCTTTTTGGTATTCTGAGAGCTGAACTGGCAATTCGTCTCATTCATTGGGTGTTTCCTGTTGGACTTCAGGGAGTGATTTTATGTTTATGATTATAGTTTTTGACTTATAAAGTGCACATTATCTGTGATTTTTCCACATTCAGCGGCGCTGTACAAATTGAAAGGTAAAATTAATTAAAATATTCTCTAAATAAATGAGTTTTGAGGTCACGTTTGAAGTGTTCTAGGTCCCAAATGTTTCAAAGTGCTGATGGCAACTAATTCCAGACAACAGGGGTGGCCACCAGGAAAGATCGATCTTTAAATGTTTTACTTTTAATAAACGGAGTGTGGAGCAAAATGCCTATATCATCAGATGAAGAACATAAGCCTTGTCGAACTGTCCGTATTCTGTTCATATCAGTGAGGTATGAAGGGGCAAGATTATTAAGACATTTGTAGATGTACAATGCTATTTTATACACTATACATGCCTTAACTGGGAGCCAATGTAATGTACGTAAACATCCCATAGCACTATCATACTTCCTTTTACGCAAAACAAGTTTTGCAGTCATATTTTGAATGCGTTGCAATTTCTGAATGTCACAGTCTGGTAGATTCTAGTACAAAATATTTGCATAATCCAAGTGAGAGAGAATGAGGGATAAGGCTAGAATTTTACACGTGTCGATGGACAAATACTTCCGGCTACCCTTAATCCTGTTAAAGTTGAAAAGTGCAGTTTTACATTTACTTTGGATCTGTTGGCGAAGTATTAGTGATTCGTCCAAATGCACGCCAAGATATTTAACTGGTTGAGTGCTAAATTATTTTTCAAAGGTGATTTGAAACATGAGTATTTTTTAAAGGATACCACACTACTTGAAAGAGTAGACTGAGTTTAGCAAAGATTTTCTTAAAAAATAATTGTTTTGTTACAATTCATTGGGAGAGTGCCAAAAGCACTCTCCAATAAATTGCAACCAAACAATTATATATAACTTTATTTTCTTCTACTGCTTAACAAACAGCAAGCTAATGAGTAACATGTATAGCCACTAAAGTGGCTTCCAGCACTTTTCAGTAGAGCCATGATAGAGGCTTCTAGCACTCAACCAGTTAATCGAGGAAGATTTTTCAACCTAAAGCAAGAGTTACATTTTAATATCTGTTTTTTATTGCCAAACATAATGAACTCAGTTTTTCCTGGGTTAAGCTTCAGTTTGTTTGAGTTCATCCATGAATGAACTGCAGACTGTTCAGTATAGTGCTCAGGTCTGAACGATGAATGTAGTCCATGATCATCAGCGTATCCCATCACGTTAATATCGCAGCCAGTAATGACGCTACCTAGTGGACTAGCATATGTAGAGTAAAGCACAGGGCCCAATATTGACCCTTGAGGGACCGAGAAATCAATGTCTCTGTCATCTGATGAAACATCAAGGACTGAAACATAAAAATATTTTTAGATAGATAACTGTCAAACTACAATACGGCCTTGCCCTCTACTCCATACATGGTACTGAGGGTATCAAGCAGTATAGGGTGGTCGACAGTTTCAAAGGCTGCTGACAAATCTAGACCCACAAATGCCGTCACTTCCTGATTTTCCATAGCAGCTAATATATCACTATGAAGTTTCATTAGTGCTGTTTCAGTGCTGTAGTTGCTACGATAGGCACTTTGGTATGCTGGAAGGAGGTCACCATTTGATAGATGGCTATTAAACTGTGACAAGGGACATCGCTCTACTAGCTTTGATACGAAATTAAGATTCGAAATGGGCCTGTAGTTGGCAGGAATTAATTCTAAACCTAATTTCTTTAGACGCGGTAGAACAACAGCTCTCTTTCACGAGGCTCCAAACTCTCCCGCATCAAAAGAAATGTTGACAATACGAGCTAAAAGAGGTGCAAGTACGTCCACATTGTCTTTGATCCAGCATGAAGGGCAAGGATCAAGTTCTGCAGTAGTGGGTTTGGCTGATTTTATGATCTTTATGATGGTACTTTCCGAGACCGGTGAAAATGCATTAAATTTTCCACAACAACAGCCCAGGGCTGGGGATGGGGGGAACTCTTCGAGTTGTTTAAGAATTTTCATAATTTTGGAGTGGAAGTAATCAGCAAAACTATTCGCGGGTGAAACAGGATCACTAGGTTCTGGAAGTGGGTTATTCACAGTCATACCTAACAAACCTGAAACAGTATTAAATAGACACTTTGTATCATTTCCACAGTCAGATATGGCTTGAGAGTAACATTGAATTTTAGATTTATAGAGAGACAGATTATAAGCAGATCGCATTGCTTATACCGATTCCAATTATCCACTATCTTGGATGCACGCCACTGCTTTTCAAGGCGTCATCTTTTACGCTTTAGCACCGATACTTTATCAGTAAACCACAAGTGTCGATTATGAGCAGACAGACGTTTTTCTTGAAATGGGGCGAGATTATCCAGTAATGATGCAAGTCGACTATTCAACTCAACAATAACTGAGTTGAACATGTAAACACAGGAATTCATAATGTCATTGACGATTGTGATAACTCCATCTTTTACATCCTGCAGATTAAGTTTCTTGACAGGTCTGAATTTCACTACCTTCCGAACTATATCTTCTTCAATGAAAGATATGGAAGTGCCTATCACTGAATGGTCAGAAATAACACAGTTGTCGCATGGTGTAGTGAATTCCATCGGTACAGATGAAGATTTGGATGATTTAATGTTATCTGGGGTGTTTCCATGCTTATGGGTTGGGCATGAAACATGCTGTTATAAGTTGAAATTGGAAAGAAGATCCACCATGTAGGTCTGAGTGTCAGAATCGTTGATGTTATTGAAATGAATGTTAATATCGCCGCTAATAATAAAATCATGATCCAGCAAGTAAAGATCTTTTTGTTTTTCTTGTAAGATCTGTATGTTTTGTGTTGCTTCTTTTGAACTTGATTCTGCTTTGGGATGTGATAGCACCCTTATACGCATCATGGCACTATCCGGAAAAGAGTTTATGGTCTCATATTTTGACTGTTTCATCAAATATGGTCATACTACATGGGGGCATTTGCTATATATATTCTCCTTCCACATATAGCGATACCCATACTTTTAGACCACATACTTTGGTTATAGTTGCTAGTATATATTGGTAGCCAGGTTACATGTCTGGTGGTAGGTTCTACTGTCTTTTATCAACCAATTATATTTGATATTGTGTTCTGGTTATATGTTCATGTTATGCTTTCATCATTTTCCCATGTAACCCATACTCCTGGGAAATGCTGAATTTTTAATTACTATTGTCATTATAGCATTATAGAATTAACTCTTTCAACACGAGAGGCCGTTTTTCTGGTCCAGGAACACGATACGTCATAATTTCATTAAGCAGGATGGCTACTAAGTGAACGTGTGTGGTAGAACAATTAATATTTTCAATGTGCAGCCTGAAAGCTGCACATTGAAAATATTTATTGCTCTACCCCAAAATAATGGATACGGACTCTTCCAATTTCTGCCATTTAACTGGCATGGAAGATACCATCAGTGCTGAAAGGGTTAATTTCCTCTCATACTAAAATATGACTTACATTATATCTATTAATCAGACACAATACACACGATACTCCACCCACCTGTTGCTAATTCAGGCACTTGTGTTACTTTGGTAAGATAAAAAAAAAAAAATTTTTATACCAAATTTTATTTTTTATTATATTTACCAAAGTAACACAAACAAGTGTTTGACCACCGAGGTGGTATTAGTCCCCTACGGCGCTTTTGTGACATAAGGTGTTTTTGTCACAGGAGACACTAGAGTATATAAGCATCTTGGATTTTTAAAAAAAAATATTGAGCTTGCATAATCCCCTCACAACCCTTTATCCATGTACCATATATGAAAGGCGTAGCTTGAACCATGTTGGAGGGAGGGGTGGTAATATGAAATAGAGAAAAAAGCTTAAAAAACACAACAAAATTGGCTGCCATTCTGCCATCTTGGATTTTGAAAAATAAATATTGACTGTGCATCATCCCCTCAGAATCATTTATCCATGTACCAAATATGAAAGGTGTAGCTTGAAGCATATTAGAGGGAGAGGTGGTAACATAAAAACAGACAGACAGACAGACAGACAGACAGACAGATGTTAGATTTTGAAAAAAAAATATTGAGCGTGTGTAATCCCCTCACAACCCTTTATCCATGTACCATATATGAAAAGTGCAGCTTGAACCATGTTGGAGGGAGCAGCGGTAACATAAAATAGAGAAAAAAGCTTAAAAAACACAACAGAAATGGTTGCCATGGTGCCATCTTGAATTTTGGAAAAAAAATATTGAACGTGCAACATCCCATTACAACCCTCTATCCATGTGCCAGATATAAAAAGTGTAGCTTGAACCATGTTGGAGTGAGGGGTGGTAACATAAAATAGAGAAAAAAGCTTAAAAAACACAACAAAAATGGCCGCCATGCCGCCATCTTGGATTTTGAAGAAAAAATATTGAACGTTCATCATCCCCTCCCAACCCTCTATCCATGTGCCACATATGCAAAGTGTAGCTTGAACCATGTTGGTGGGAGGGGTGGTAACTTGAAAATAGAGAAAAAAGCTTAAAAAACACAACAAAAATGGCCGCCATTCCGCCATCTTGGATTTTGAAAAAAAAATTTTGAGCGTGCATCATCCCCTCAGAACCATTTATCCATGTACCAAATATGAAAGGTGTAGCTTAAAGCATGTTGGAGGGAGAGGTGGTAACATAAAAAATGGACAGACAGACAGACGGATGGACAGACAGACGGATGGACAGACAGATGGATGGACAGACGGACAGAGTGCAATCCTATAGTCCCCTTACGGGTCCCGTAGGGGACTAAAAATATTGCCCTCACGGCAATATAAACTGTTATTTATATGAGCTTCCTCCCCGCTCTCATGTATCCATGTGTCATTGTCTTCGGAAACTGACTTTGTACATGATGGCAGGAATTGGACAATAGGTCACTATTCATTGTAGGTAGCTGGTCACCAAGTTTTCTGTACCTACACAAATAGGTACCCGGTGAACCTGGTTAGGACTAAATTTTTAATTTTTACTTTTGGCAATTTTAACCCTTCTAAAAGATTTTTTAATTAGGATTCTCCAAAATCTGCCCTATTTTCCATTTGAGAGTAAGGAAGAGGAAGAGGCACTTGTGTTACTTTGGTAAGTATAATAAAAAATAAATCTTGGTATAAATTTTTCATTTCAACACACCTGAATTGACATATGAAAGTGTCAATAACACTGCAGCTCAACTTGTCCAAGAAGGGACTGAACTAAATAGAAAGATCCAGCAATGCCAAGTCATTCACTAAAGTTTCTGCAGAAAAGATATCACACCAAAGTTACATATAAAACTTGAAAAAGATCGGGTGAGAGGTGCGGCCTGTAGGGTCTGCTATATTTATTTATTTATGTATTGGTGTTTAAGGTCACATATTTCTGCACAATGGCTAATCATAACTGTAGGGTCTGCTAATGGAATTGATGACAATTTATATGCCAAATCCAAGATGTCCACTGATGGCTGTGTTTTTCAACGAAATTCAGAAAAATTTGATAACTCCCATCTAGACATCACACCAAAGGTATATATGAAATTTAAACAAGAGGCCCCAAGGGGCCTTAATCACTCACCGGGCAAAGTAATTCAAACAAAGTGGTTCAAAGAAGTATTTGGGGTCACATTCAGTTAGACATGGTTCATCAACACTACAAAGGAATGAAGTCATGAGAGACAAATTTTATGGAACTAGGGACATGGCTTCAACAAACTTGAATCTTATCCCCCCCCCCCCCCTCCCCCCCTAAGGATGCTGCATACCAAATATCAAAAGCATTCATCTGCTGGATCTGAAGAAGAAGATTTTTAAAGAAAGTTAAAAAATTTATAGTAATTTATATATTTTTTATACTTACCAATGACCCAGACATAGCTGGTGCTAACTCTTAAAATATAGGGCCAAACACAAATTTTGCCCCCCAATCCCCAAAATTTGCATCTAAAACCAAAGAAAACATGTCCTGAAAGGCCCTCCACACTTCGCCCCTACTGCGCATGCGCAGTGTCAAGGACGTTCCGAAATTGGCGCCATTAATCATTCTAATAACCAGTGCCTGGTAAGCGCTATGTACTCAGCGGGGAGGCAAGAGTTCCCAACTCCTGGGAGGGCCATCCCCGTCTGGGTCATTGGTAAGTATAAAAAATATAGAAATTACTATAAATTTTTTAACATTTTTATACTGTACCAATGACCCAGACATAGCTGAATAGTAAAAAGGCTGGAGGGCCAAGGACATAGAGCAAAATGGAATACGCTCAATAAAATAAAATAGAGTCATCCCCTGTAGGGAAAAAGAAGTGATAGGCCTTACATGTATCTTTCTTATTTATGATAAATTAGAAAGATACAACACCTTCCAAAATTGAGCTTCATACATCCATGTACTCTATTAATATCCAATATAATCCTTATACTAATAATTTTTAAAGTAAGCCAATAAATAAAGTAAGTCTATAGAATAGAGACTCTTATACTCCTAAAAGTGTCTGAGGATTGCATAATCATGTCCGTTGACATATGCAATATTCAAAAGCTATACTTTAAAAACTAAGACTTGAATGAATTTTAAAAACCTAAACTTCTCACTAAACAACCATCCCAATAACAGCTCAGAATTACTAACTCCGGAGGAGGTATCCCCTTGTTTTCATAGTAAAACAGGTGACCCAAGGGAACACCCTCCCCCCCCCCCTTTTTCTTGCCCTGGGTCAAATAGCCCAGAGCGAAGAGGGCAGCAGAACGGAGACACTGCCGAAGCAGACAGCCTACCTAGCTATAGTAGCAACTGTTAAGTGAATGACATTCTGAGCAGTAGATAATAGACCTAACAATAGAGGCCTCCAGAAATGGACTCGATATTTCTGAGATAAAATTCATGAATGTGGATGGCTGAGCGCAATGAGCGGCCTTCAAAAATCTATAATAGCGACACTATTAATGTAAGCCCAAGAAGTAGAAGAGCTCTTACTTCATGAGCCGAGATCTTAAGCACAACTGCTAAGTCAATGATATACCATAAGCAGTACCGATAGTAAATAGAATCCATTAACAATAAAATGGAGCGTAACGTCCTTCTACTAGGCATCAAAGACAGAAGAAGCTTACGCCCATAGTAATAAACAGATATCTGTTTATAAATACATAAACTGTATCCGGAAAGAGTAAAGGCCTATGCCCATACGAAGACGGAAGGACCTTAAAATAATAGGTTCCGGATAATAGGAGCCTAACTCTTATGCAAAAATCAAACCTAAATAGTAACGGAAGTAGTGATTCCGAAACTACGAAAGTGAAAATCATCCATCGATAGTGCATGAAACTCACTGACTCTACAGTAAAAGAGAAACCAACAGAATTACTGTCTAAAAGGTCAGAATTTGAAAACTACTGTTTCCAGAGGCTCAAATGATTACTTAGCTAAATAAGAACCGAAGTTAAAATCCATATAGGAATTTAATCTAAAGATTCTAAGTCTATTTATCAAAAAGTTACTAACTGACTTAGATAAAGAGACAAAAGACTCAATTGTAAACTATCGTAGAGTGCATAGGTATGAGGTAACATAAACCTATAACCTAAATAATAACAGGCTGCAGTAGATCTTGTGAAACAAGTATACTAAAAAATTGCAATGAGTAGTATGGAGGGATCAACAATATGAACATAATGATCTCTACACCACGACGGAAGAGCCTCCACTTTAGCCGCATAGAATAGCGAAGAAGAGGATCTCCTATAGTAAGAAATCGCGTCCAAAGCTCGTCCAGTACAGTGCATACAATGCAATACGGACCACACAACGGAATACATGAAGGTTGCGACCTTGCGGGTTGTGATAAAGATGACACGATTTACCCAGTGAAAAAAGATCCTCACATAGAGGAAGATTTCACGTTAAGACCCACAGTAGACAAGAGAGTAAATTACCCATGATCTCTGTGAAGATAGAGATGCTATCAACAGAAATGTATTGTGGTTGTTTAACTTAGCAATACCTGCTGAAACAACAGTGCCGGGGGATACGCGTATCCTATCATTCCGTCCTATAGATCAATAGAGCGTTAAACAACATTAGCTCAGAGATCTGGACAAGCCAACACATACGTCTGCAATTGATTAGCAAACTGTGTCGTAAATAAATCATCATTGGGCGCTCCCATAGATAGCAAATCTGATTGAATACTTGTTTGTTGAGAGTCCATTCTGACAGCAACAAGCGACCCATAAGAGAACGGGAGTCCGGTAAAACAATCAGACTACCCGGAATATGACGGACCAAAACAGAACTTGGTGTACTATAACCAACAGACGGATTCTTTCCATTAAATTGAATAACGGAAACGAAAGAGTGCCTCCCTGGTTCCGGAGATACGCCACTACTGTCGAATTAAAGGACAGGATTTGGGCATGCGTTTCTGAATAATGTTCATGCAATGACATAAAGCAAGCCTAAAAAACATTATTTCGCGGAAGAAAACTGATTGCTAAGAGACTGCGGAACCCAAAGACCCTGGCACTTCGAATCCGTAGGGATCCGTATTATATTCCAATCTGTTTGACTGGCAACCGTCATAACAGCCACACTCGGGTCCGGCAACTGCGGTGGCACTCTCTGAGTCAACCACCGAATGTTTGCCCCAGTCTGAATCTCTTGTAACACTAGATAGACAAGAGAACGTGTAAATCGAGCAAATCATGGATTGCTGAAAAGTTGCCGTCGAAGAGAAGCTCCTCCGAGAACGAAGCGACTCTGAGAGAGTTCTTAACCTTACTATCCACGCGTGTGGATGTAGCTAGGGCTGCGTCACGTCTAACCAACTCCAATCAGCCACTGAAGGGCAGAGTTATACGTGAACAAACTACTGCCCTCAAAAGAAATTACATTGAGAATAATATCCCGTAAATCTTTTCTTGAAGACGTAATGATAACGCCTCAGTAAGGCGGATTACGTATGATAAAGCGTCTAAGTTAAGTCTACTATACATCATGTCGTTTCCAACATTGAAATTGGAAAAGACATAAACGGCGAAAAAGAATATATGCAGTCTTTAACCATACCGTCTAGACGCATATGAACTCTCGGTATGCCCTGCTCTGCCAAAATAAACTATTCGTATAAATGATAAAATGGCAGAAATGAGCAACGCGGACAAGAAACTAAACTATCATGCTTGGTAGCAGGCTTGTATATATATATATATATAGCGTCGAAAAATAAACACATGTTGTAATGACAATATTGGACTGTGTCGGTAAGTCAGGGACAATGTCCCTGAACCGATCGAAAAATCCGAGTCCAATGACGCTATAAGTCTCTTATCCAAGATCGCAGCAATGAAGTCCGAAATAACAATCACTGGAAGATAATGCCAGAAGATATGAAAGGCAGCTTCCGATACTACTAAAGGGAAAACTCGAAATCTTTCGAATCCCTTTCGCCATCCTGTCGGACCCTATAAAGCGTTCGGTCGTCCGTAGCTGATGCAACCGCGGACCGCACCGACCCAGCGCCGTCGGATAATTCCTGATTCGACCGAGAAACTGTCAATTGCTGGGATGCTGCAAAACAACTGTGCTAACTCGGATAGCACGTCAGTCACTGAGGCCTGAGGAGAAGCGGTCTTAAGATGCATTGCCGCTGGAAGCTCCGTGATCGTTACCCCGTGCATACTCCCAATATGCGAGCGAACGGAGTGTATAGGCCTCGTGTCCCTTGGCTACCGGATGGCGCGACCTATTCGCCGTGGAATCACTGAATGACGAAACTGATCGGATACTCGAGGTCACGTAGCCAATGTGCGGTCGTGTGCCCTGCTGTGAGGATGAGGAAGCATTAAGGACAGTCTCTCGGACTGTCAATATAACGGAGCGTCCCGACCGACGGACATATGCTCCGAATGTAAAATATCTGAACCACAACATGCGGTCCCCTATGTTGTTGGACGAGAGAGGGACCTCTCTCGCTCACAGCCCGGACGGACCTGGACAAGCCAGGAACCGGACTAACAGGCTTCCTCCGATCTGTCCTCAATCTGCCGTCACTGGGTGAGTACTAAAGTAATTAAAGTGCTCGCATCACCCAAATCTCCTTCCTAGACTGCAACGGACGAACCCGGCAGCCGAACCATTCGATGAATGTACGCTACACCGGGTGAGCTAGCGAATGTCACTCCGTAGGCGATAGACATATTCCATGAGCACTTATTGCCGCTAGCTCTTCATTAACTATGACGACAGAGGCACACTTATGAAAGACATCTCCATAACTCTGCGAACAAGAAACCAGAAATGCTTGGTTATAGCAAGCATAAAATAATAATATATATAGCGTCGTTCAATAATTCGAAAGTTTGTGTGACATTATTGGACTATGTCGGAACTGAGGGACGATGTCCCTGAACCGAACCAAAAATTTCTAAGTCCACCGACGCTATCAGTTTCTTATCTGGCATCGCAGCATTCTGGTCCGACGAAAGAAGCTGTAGAAGACCAAGTCAGATGACATACACAACAGCATATGTTGTTCCGAAAGGGAAAGCTCGAAATCCTCCAAATCCCTTTCGGTATCCCGTCGGACCGGATGAAACTTTCGGACGTCCGTACCCGCTTCCGCGGAGCGTCCCGACCCAGCATCGTCGGATAAAATATATGCGACAGATTCAGTTGATGCTGGGATGCTGCGATAAACTGTGCTATTAAGGAAAGCACGTCCGTTCCCGAGGCCTGTGCAGTAGCGGTCTTACGATGCATTGCCGCCGGAAGCTCCGTGTACGTTGACTCCCGCACACTTCCTATGCGAACGTCCGGAGTCTGCAGGCCTCGTGTCCCTGGCTACCGGATGGTGTGACCTGGTCGCCGAAGAATCCTTGATCGGCGAAGCTGGTAATATATCGGCGGTCACGCAGCCAAGGTGCGGTCGTGTGCGCTGATGAGAAGAGGAAGCCTTAGCAGTCTCCGCGGACTGCCTATACATCGGAGCGTCCCGAGCGACGGACGTATGCTCCGCTTGCGACACATTTTGTACCACAACATCTGGGGCCAGATGTTGTTGAACGAGAGAGGGGCCTCTCTCGCTTGCCGTCCGGATGGACCGGAACGAGCTATGAACCGGACTAAAAGGCTTCCTCCGTTCTCCCTCCGATCCGCCGTCACTGGGTGTGCATTAGGTTAATTTATAGTGCTCGCATCACCCCAAAATTCCTTCTAGACCGCAACAGATGAACCCGGCTGCCGAACCATTCGGTGAATGGACGCTACACCGGGCGAGCTAGCGGACGTCAAAGGCCGTCGAACCTACTAGGGTCCTCTTAGGCAATTGGCGTATTTACATGAGCACTTTTCCGCTAGCCCTTCATTAATTGTGACGACGGAGGCACACTGTTGGAAGACATCACAGATACATCACCCTAATCTTGATCGTCTGAAATAGAAATTGATAAAGTAGAGTGACCCTGCGGGGAAAGGACCGGAGTGTCCAAATCCCCAATAACATACCGTGACATACGCTTCCCATATTGTCATCGAAATCATACGATACAGAACAGGAGTTAATGCGAGTACACTGACCACATATAGAATGATTATAAAGTCAGAGGAAGACTTCCTCTTAATACAATTGATCAATATCCTTTCAATGTGAAAAGAAAACAGGTCCTGGTACTCGCACTAACCCCTGGCAATCAAAATACATAATAATAATATGATCCATTAATATAGAAAAAATAATTGAAATCAAAATATTTTGAAAAAATATTTTTTCAGAACAGCCCAAGTTTCTGAAAAGTAACGTTGAGCCCCAATGGATCCCAAGCCTAAGTGTGGACAAAAATTTTAAAAATATTTTAAACAATTTATTCAACACTTACGAACAATAATAATGTATCTAGTTATGATTAAAATAACATCAAGATATTATTTTCCAGAAATCCCCCCCTCACACAGAGGGCTGTTGTAAATGTAAACAATGAGTGTAAAAACACTAAAATAAGACTCCAGGCACCCAGGCCCGAAATCAGTTACCAAAAATACACTATCTGATGCAAAACAGAGACTTCCAGGGAAGAAACTGCAGAACATCAGATGGTAGATGCAGAACACAACGCCTAACCACCCGTAGGTGAAGACGTAAACATGGGGAAAAGAACAGAATTCATTCTGTTATTCAGCTAAAACTCCCAAGAAAATTTAGTAATAATAATTACAAAAACTATGCCAAAAGCATGGGAGAATAGCAAGGGGGGACTTAAAGGACAGGGAGAGAGGAAAACACTTAAAAAACAGTATAACTAAATAATCAGAATGACAACAAAATGGCTGCTGCCTCGAAAATAGGTAACTTAACATAATTTCATTAAAAATTTTTAAGTTACAGCCCTGATAATATTCTGTCACACATTTTTTCCCTCTCCTCCTTCTCTATCCTCCTTAGAATCACCATTTCACTAATATTTATGTGTCTGGCATCATTTAAACTGAGATTTATAAGCACAAAGATCAGTCAGATGTTAACTGATGAAGGGCCAAACTTAGAATGATTAATGGCGCCAATTTCGGAACGTCCTTGACACTGCGCATGCGCAGTAGGGGCGAAGTGTGGAGGGCCTTTCAGGACATGTTTTCTTTGGTTTTAGATGCAAATTTTGGGGATTGGGGGGCAAAATTTGTGTTTGGCCCTATATTTTAAGAGTTAGCACCAGCTATGTCTGGGTCATTGGTACAGTATGAAAATATTCTTCATTTTGAACTAAGTTATCATTCGGGCTCCCACAGTGAGCCCAAATATGAACCCAGGGACTTGGCTTGAACAAACTTGAATCTCACCCCCAAAGGATGCTGCATGCCAAATATCAAAACATTCTGACTGCTGAATCTGAAGAAGACTTTTAAAGAAAAATTCCTCATATTGACTAAGTTATAATTCGGGCTCCCACAGGGAGCCCAAATATGGACCCAGGGACTTGACTTTAACAAACTTGAATCTCACCCCCCACCCAAGGATGCTACACACCACATATCAAAACATTCCGACTGCTGGATCTGAAGAAGAAGATTTTTAAAGAAAATTCCTCATTTCAAACTAAGTTACAATTCAAGCTCCCACAGTGAGCCCAAATATGGACCTAGGGATATGGCTTGAACAACAAACTTGAATCTCATCTCCCTAAAGATGCTACATACCAAATATCAAAACATTCTGACTGCTGGATCTGAAGAAGAAGATTTTTACAGAAAATTCCTCATTTTGAACAAAGTTATAATTCGGGCTACCACAGTGAGCACAAATATAAACCCAGGGACTTGGCTTGAACAAACTTGAATTTCACCCCCCTAAGCATGCTGCATACCCAATATCAAAAGATTCTGCCTGCTGGATCTTGAGAAGAAGATTTCTAAAAAAATTTGCCTGAAATGCACTAAGTTCGAATTCGAGCTTTTATAGTGAGCCCAAATATGAATCCAGGGGGCCGATTTGAACAAATCTGAATCAGATCCACCCCACAATGTTGCATACCAAATATAAAAAGATTCTGCCTGCTGGATCTTGAGAAGAAGATTTTTTAAGAAATTTGCCTGAAATGCACTAAGTTCGAATTCGGGCTTCTATACTGCGCCCAAATGTGAATCCAGGGGGCCGATTTGAACAAACTTGAATCAGACCCACCCCACAATGTTGCATACCAAATATCAAAAGATTCTGCCTGCTGGATCTGGAGAAGAAAATTTTTTAAGAAATTTGTCTGAAATGCACTAAGTTCGAATTTGGGCTTCTATAGTGAGCCCAAATATGAATCCAGGGGGGCCGATTTGAACAAACTTGAATCAGACCCATACCAAGATGCTGCATACCAAGTATCAAAAGATTCTGCCCACTGGTTCTGGAGAAGAAGATTTTTTAATAATTTTTCTATAATTCATATGGTGCTATCAGAGTTATGCCCCATACAGAGCCCCCATGGGACGTGGCCATTTCATTTGAACAAACCTGAATTGCCATACAGTAATGAACATCCACATGAAGTTTTGTGAAAATCGGACCAGTGGTTTCAGAGGAGAAGTCGTTTGAAAAATGTTCATGACGACGGACGGCGGACAACGGACAGCCGGTGATAAGTTAAGCTCCCTTCGGTGAGCTAAAAAAGATGGGGTGAGGGATGTGGCCTGTAGGGTGTGCTAATGGGATTGTTGACAATTTATATGCCAAATCCAAGATGGCTGCTGGCAGACATGTTTTTCAACGAAATTCAGAAAAAATTGACAGCTCCCATCTAGACATCACACCCAAACTACATATGCAATTTGAAAAAGATTGGGTGAGATATGCAGCCTACAGTGTGCACTAATGGAATTGTTGACAGTTCATTTACCTAATCCAAGATGACTGCTGGCATCCAAGTTTTTCAACAAAATTCAGAAATATTTGATAGCTCCCATCTCAACATCAAACCAAAGCTACATATGAAATTTGAAAAAGATCGAGTAAGGCCACACAAAGTAGATCTTCTGTTTCTCAGGCCATTATTTGTGAAATTGCATGCGGGCGAGCGTTTTTTTATTTTCTTGCACTCAATGGACAAATTCATCAATTTCTTTAATTTGGGTAATATATCAGACATAAACCATTTAATTTTTATTTTTTTAAAGTTTAAATTGGTTATAAAAAGAGAGCATGCAGCAGCCAAAAGGACCATGCTGGAGGGCCTGAGAAACAGATTTTTTTAGGCCTAAGAGATGTGACCTGTAGGGTGTGCTAATGGAATTGTTGACAATTAGTCCAGGCACATTAGACATCAAAATGAGAAAGTAAGGAAAAAAATCGGAGAAAACTGATTTTTTTATATGTTTCCGGGACACACATTGCGGATAAAGTGTGAAAAGTCCCCGCGAATCCGAGTTGAGCTTTTTTAGTTATAGCGTTTTGTTGATGAAAAAAAAAATTTAAAAAAAAATTCGACCCAGCTCCCTATTTCTCATTCTTATCGCCTTAGTAGGGTGAGAATCATAAATATCGTGCTGAATTATATTGAGAATACATATCCCCAACAGAAAATGCCAACTTTGTACCAATCCTCACACTCAATGGTGAAATATTCACGAAAATGTACAAAATTACGAAAATTTTTTTATTGTTTTCATACACACAACGTCCATTAAATCAAATCTACGACTACTTTGGGAGTTAAATTATATATCAAAAATTGCAGAAAAGCAGTGGCTTTATAATGATATATAACAATAGTCATTTATTCCATACTGAACTGGTGAAACGTGTGAAATATTAACCATACCCCCTTAACTCAAATTCAAACGGCATCGACTTTTCTCATTCAAATACCGTATTATAGCATCATTGTTTCAATTTCCATGTTCGATTAAATCACATAATGTGGTGTTCGCCTACACTCAAGATGCATTGGCATGTAATGTGTGGCGGCTTCCATATGATTATGTCATATTTAGGGGCAATTGGTTCGATCATGGCTGGTAGCGGCTTGGATGAACTTTGGGGAACTGTTTATGCTGGTGGGTCAATCCATCATTTGATCAGTGGTCATGCATATTCAAGAGCAGTTCGTGCCCATTTGCTAACACAAATTGCCATTACAAAACTTGTGTTTGAAGAAAGCCGAACACTAGATAACATAGACTGCACAGAAGTCAATGAAATATTCTGTGGACTTGCCAGAGGTGACTGTACAACAGCTGACGCTGTCAATCAAGAAAGTGTCAACCATCTACTGTCAAAATTACACGAACTGCTCCAGAATGCGTCCGTAGGACGCACAGGAAAGCTTTGGGTACAATACTACGAGCAAATAGGTCTTCTCCAGTTGTTCTTGAGAGCAGAGCGCATAGGCGACTGGGAACTCCACACATATTGTGTTCGCAATATGATTCCTGTATTTCACGCAGGTGGTCATTTTGCATACGCAAAAAGTTCTCATCTCTATTTGCAGCAGATGAATGAGCTAACAGAAATAATGCAACAGGATGATTTGAAGTTGTTCACTGAGAAAGGTTACTTTACCATAAGGCGCTCAGATAAATTCTGGGACGGGATATATTCTGATCAGACCATAGAGCAGTGTTTAATGAGAATGTTCAAGCTCCCTGGTGGTCTCACACATGGCAGGGGAATAACCGATAGCACTGTCGCGAAATGGGTACATGGACTACCTCTTTGCCTTCCGATATGTAATGCTCTCGAAAATTTTGTTCATGTTCACACTGGTCATGGCGAACAACATCGGGATCTCCGTCAAAGTTCACAATTGACTGATGCCAATGATATCACCAAATTATTGAACTGGCTCAGAGTGCATTCCCCCTTTCAGAATAGAGATCCACTACAATTAGTCTCTATAGCGACCGGGCTTGTGGCCGATGAAACTGTGAACTGTGACCAAGTTCTCAAAATTGGTGAATGTTGCGTATCGAATGTTGTAAGCAAAACGTTCAACAGCATCAAACTACGACGTGTTGACACTGTGAAGTCTTTCGCATCGATGGCAAATAGCATCAAAGTCCGTGGAAGTAAGGTAGAGATTGACCCCACAATTCTGTTCAACCGCATCACATGTGTTATTCAGTCACAAGCAGAGATGGAAGAGTATCTCAAATATGAACTCGCTCCGAAACCACCAGCATTGTTTGATTCTGCTGGAATGAGGAAGACACAGAAAAGCACGCTCGGTAAGATCCTCAAAACATACGGTTCCGAGCAAACTAAAATCCCAGAACATTCTCTGTTTGTTGTAGATGGTGGATTTTTATTGAGGGCAGTTGTATGGCCTAAACAGTCGTCATATAAGGACATATGTACATCATATTCCAATTATCTATTGAGACATTTTGGGGCGAACGTCGTGGTTGTTTTTGATGGTTATGCTTGTACAATGTCGACAAAGGGCATGGAACAAGCCCGTAGATCTAAAGACATGTATTCCATTGATATCAATATCTCACCCGAGTTACCAGCCACCACACCCCAATCCGATTTCCTTGCAAATGCCAAGAACAAAACCCAACTGATCGATCTTCTAATGCAGGAGCTATCTGCTATCAATATTCAGTCCAAGCAGGCCAAGGCTGATGCTGATGTACTGATAGCCGAAACTGCACTTGACATCGCTCAAGATGACAACAATGTTGTCGTTGTGGGAACAGACACAGACTTGTTAGTCATTCTTACCTCTCGAGTTCAACCGGGATGTAATATTCACATGATGTATTCCATTACCCCAAACTTACTAGTTTCAGTTAGTGAAATAGCAACCAAAATGGGTGACCATAGAAGCAACCTCCTTGTAGCACATTCTTTTAGTGGTTGTGACACTACTTCTGCACTCTTTCGAGTTGGTAAGAAGAAAGTATTCAGTACAATTGTCTCCGATGTTACTAGCGACTCACAACAGTATGTCAACACAATTTTGGCGGATGACAGTACACCAAGTGCAGTAGCAGCTGCCGGGGAACAACTTCTCCTGATCTTATACGGGAGTAAAACTGTTTCCTCTCTCGACCAATATAGATATGTCACTTACAAGCGTTATGTAGCAAAATCTAAACTGAATAAACCCATCGACCTAGCCTCACTCCCACCAAGCAGCGATGCTGCACAACAACATGTCTACAGATGTTATCTCCAGGTCCAACAATGGCTGGGCACTTCGCTTCCTCCGACGGATTGGGGGTGGTCGCTAGACAATGGACTTCTTGTACCGACTGCAGCCACAAAGCCATGTGCCCCCGATAACCTACTGAATCTGATCAGTTGTGGTTGCAAGAGTGCTTGTACAAAAAGGTGTGGGTGTAAGAAGGCAGGACTCTCTTGCTCAGGTTTGTGTAATTGCAGTTCGGATTCTTGTAACAACCACAGAAACACTGTCCTGTCGGAAATTTCTGAGTTCGATGAATAATATGTATATAGGTCATGTCATTTCTGTATATAGCGTTGATAATAGTCAATGTAACTTAATCCATGTTGATTGATTTGTACATTCTGTAAATATTATTTATTGATTTTTGTACATTCTGTAAATATTATTTATTGATCTAATGATGCCAGACACAGACGTGTCTGTTCGGTCCCAAGCCCGAAAATAGTTGAGTTCTCATGCTGACGAATTTTATGCCAAAAGGGGAACTCGGCCAGAAGCAGAGGGGTCTTCCATAATGTCTATTTTGTAAGCAATGATAAAAGTCTTCAAATGGTGGTGGATTTTTTATCGTCTGTCCAACTAACATCCCGTTCTCTATTACGACCCTTTGGGCAAATCCGTTAGGAAAATCGTCATTTTTTGCGTAAATCCTATACTTTTTAGTGAATTTTCAATAATTTTTCGCAGAAATTGTCACAGAATGCACATTTTCCTCTAGGTAAATGTATATTAGACATTATGTAGCTCGAAATACGCGTAAACAAAAAATACAGTTGGATCAATTCGAGGTTACAAAGTTTGTGCGATTTTTTAAAATTTTTTTCAAACGCGTTTTCGAAAAAAGGCTGTAGAAAAAAAAGCTCAACTGGGATTTTAGGGGACTTTTGTCTAATCGTTCAGTGACATGTACTCGACATTCCCTTAAAAAATCAGCTTTCTCCGATTTTTTTCCCTAGTGAAACCTAATGTTCTTGGGCTAAATTTATATTCAAATCCAAGATGACCACTGGCGGCCATGTTTTTCAATGAAAATTCAGTGAGAGCTGTGGCCTATAGGGTGTGGTAAAGGAATTGTGGACAGAGAAACGTATGGACACATGTACGGATGACGGATTGCAATCTATCACAGTGGCTCATACTTGATGTAAAGTTGAGCTAATAAGGAACATGCATATCCAGTTTGATTCAATTCCAGACAGAAATTTTTGAACAGAAGTCAATAATGTACAGTTTATGCCGGAGGGACAGTTGATGGATGACAGGACAGAAAATGAACAGTAAAGCTCCTCTTGAGCTTCACTCAGGTGAGGTAAATGAAAGTGTCAATGACACTGTAGCTTAACTTGTGTGTTGTGTTTGATGAAAAGAATAATGTTCAATGTTTATGAAAGGATTATGAAATAAGACAAGAATTGTGATAATTGGGAATATGTTCATTTCTGTTCCCTATATGCTAAGTTTTTGATAAAAATAATATGAGGTGTACACTCTACTGAAGAGCTGAGGGGTGGGTTAATATGACCTCACAGTTAATGTATGTGGACCTCACAGTTAACGTATATCAACAAAAGTTACCAAGTTACAGTGAAATTATTCCAAAACGAGTCATCCTATCAAGTTACATTAAAATCCCTTCATAAATATGGCCTGTAGACTGTGCTAAAGGTTTTCGGGCTTCGGGCCCCTGTAGCCGTCAGTTTCCCCAATTGCGTCCAAAGGGGACGTTCTCATCTAAACATTATATGAAGTCAACCTACCAAGTTACAATGAAATCCCTTCATAAATATGACTTGTACACTGGGCAAAAGGTTTTTGGGCTTTGGCAGCCATCATGGTTAAATGGTCGTAACCAAAAGGGGACATTCTCATCTGGGCATCATCTGGAGTGATCCTACGAAGTTACAATGAAATCCCTTCATAAATATGACCTGTAGACTGTGCTCAAGGTTTTTGGGCTTCGGGCCCCTGAAGCCATCACAGTTGACCAATCACGACCAAAAGGGGATGTCATCATCTAGGCATTATATGGAATCAAACTTACGGGTTACAATAAAGTCCTTCCATAAATATGACCAATAGACTATGCTAAAGGTTTTGGGGTTTTGGGCTCGGGCAGCCATCAAGGCTGAATGATCGTGACCAAAAGGGGACATTCTCATTTAGACATTATTTGGAGTCATCCTACCAATGGTACAATGAAATCCCTTCACAAATATCACCTGTAGACTGTGCTAAAGGTTTTCAGGCTTTGGGCCCCTGTAGCCATCACAGTTGCCTAATGGTGCCCAAAAGGGGCTGTTCTCATCTAGACATTATATGAAGTCAACCTACCAAGTTAACAATGAAATCCCTTCATAAATATGACCTGAAGACTGTGCTAAAAGTTTTCGGGCTTTAGGCTCGGGCAGCCATCATGGTTGAATGATCGCAACCAAAATGGGACATTCTCATCTGGACATCATCTGGAGTGATCCTATGAAGTTACAATAAAATCCCTTCATAAATATGACCTGTAGACTGTGCTCAAGATTTTCGGGCTTCGGGCACCTGTAGCCATCACAGTTGACCAACCATGACCAAAAGGGGATGTCATCATCTAGGCTTTATATGGAGTCAACCTAACAAGTTACAATGAAATCCTTCCATAAATACGACCTACAGACATGCTAAAGGTTTTTGGGCTCGGGCAGCCATCAAGGCTGAATGATTGCGACCAAAAGGGCCGTTCTCATTTAGACATTATTTGGAGTCATCCTACCAAGCTACAATGAAATCCCTTCATAATTATGACCTGTAGACTGTTCTAAAGGTTTTCAGGCTTTGGGCCCCTGTAGCCGTCACAGCCACAATCGTGTCCAAAAGGGGACGTTCTCATCTAGACATTACATGAAGTCAACCTACCAAGTTACAATGAAATCCCTTCATAAATATGACCTGTAGACTGTGCTAATGGTTTTCGGGTTTCGGGCTCGGGCAGCCATCATGGTTGAATGATCGCAACCAAAGGGGAGAATCTCATCTGGGCATCATCTGGAGTGATCCTGTGAAGTTACAATGAAATCCCTTCATAAATATGACCTGTAGACTGTGCTCAAGGTTTTCAGACTTCGGGCACCTGTGGCCATCACAGTTGACCAATCACGACCAAAAGGAGATGTCATCATCTAGGCATTATATGGAGTCAACCTAACAGGTTACCATGAAATCCTTCCATAAATATGACCTTTTGCCTATGCTAAAGGTTTTTGGGCTCGGGCACCCATCAAGACTGAATGATCATGACCAAAATGGGATGTTCTCATCTAGACATTATTTGGAGTCGTCCTACCAAGTTACAATGAAATCCCTTCATAAATATCACCTGTAGACTGTGCTAATGGTTTTCGGGTTTTGGGCTCGGGCAGCCAAACCGGTTGCTCGATCGCGACCAAAAGGGGACGTTCTCATCTAGACATGACCCCAAACCTGCATATGAAATTTTGTGACGATCATACAAGAACTGTGGTGTGGCCCGTGCTAAAGGAAAATGTGAACAGACTCCCAGACTAACAGACACACAGACTAACAGACTTCCGCATGCGTGATAGCAATAGCTTATCTTGACTATGTCAAGTTAAGCTAAAAATGATGCAAAAATATGAATTCTCAAGAAGGATAAGAATAAACAATATAATAAATTTACTTACCTGCATGAAAACAGCACTTTTCAAATGTTTTGACATTTCATCCTCAACATGCTTCATATAGATCTCCTCATAGTGTGTATTTAGGTACCGCTGTAGAAGAGGAACTAATTTGTGAAAGAAAAGCTGAAGAACTGGGCATGGCTCCATCAACTGTGTGACTTCTTGAAGCTGAGTTTGTTCACTCAACTTGGGTATATTTGATAGCTGAAGGAAGGCCATAATAGCTTCCATCCTTTGGTGACTTATTTCTGAAAAAAAAATTTATGTGCATGTACAATTTCGAGTTCAACTCTCTGAGAGAGTCATACACCAATTAACTGGATAATCATTACTCAGTCCTGGAATTATAGTCCAGGCACATTAGACATAAAAATGAGAAAGTAAGGAAAAAAATCGGAGAAAGCTGATTTTTTTATGTTTCCGGGACACACAATGCGGATAAAGTGTGAAAAGTCCCCGCGAATCCGAGTTGAGCTTTTTTAGTTATAGCGTTTTGTTGATGAAAAAAAAAATTTAAAAAAAAATTCGACCCAGCTCCATATTTCTCATTCTTATTCGCCTTAGTAGGGTGAGAATCATAAATATCGTGCTGAATTATATTGAGAATACATATCCCCAACAGAAAATGCCAACTTTGTACCAATCCTCACACTCAATGGTGAAATATTCACGAAAATGTACAAAATTACGAAATTTTTTTTATTGTTTTCATACACACAACGGTACACAACGTCCATTAAATCAAATCTACGACTACTTTGGGAGTTAAATTATATACCAAAAATTGCAGAAAAGCAGTGGCTTTATAATGATATATAACAATAGTCATTTATTCCATAATGAACTGGTGAAACGTGTGAAATATTAACCATACCCCCTAAACTCAAATTCAAACGGCATCGACTTTTCTCATTCAAATACCGTATTATAGCATCATTGTTTCAATTTCCATGTTCGATTAAATCACATAATGTGGTGTTCGCCTACACTCAAGATGCATTGGCATGTAATGTGTGCATGCCCTTGATGTTTTCGTTAGACTCGGCGGCTTCCATATGATCATGTCATATTTAGGGCAATTGGTTCGATCATGGCTGGTAGCGGCTTGGATGAACTTTGGGGGACTGTTTATGCTGGTGGGTCAATCCATCATTTGATCAGTGGTCATGCATATTCAAGAGCAGTTCGTGCCCATTTGCTAACACAAATTGCCATTACAAAACTTGTGTTTGAAGAAAGCCGAACACTAGATAACATAGACTGCACAGAAGTCAATGAAATATTCTGTGGACTTGCCAGAGGTGACTGTACAACAGCTGACGCTGTCAATCAAGAAAGTGTCAACCATCTACTGTCAAAATTACGCGAACTGCTCCAGAATGCGTCCGTAGGACGCACAGGAAAGCTTTGGGTACAATACTACGAGCAAATAGGTCTTCTCCAGTTGTTCTTGAGAGCAGAGCGCACAGGCGACTGGGAACTCCACACATATTGTGTTCGCAATATGATTCCTGTATTTCACGCAGGTGGTCATTTTGCATACGCAAAAAGTTCTCATCTCTATTTGCAGCAGATGAATGAGCTAACAGAAATAATGCAACAGGATGATTTGAAGTTATTCACTGAGAAAGGTTACTTTACCATAACGCGCTCAGATAAATTCTGGGACGGGATATATTCTGATCAGACCATAGAGCAGTGTTTAATGAGAATCTTCAAGCTCCCTGGTGGTCTCACACATGGCAGGGGAATAACCGATAGCACTGTTGCGAAATGGGTACATGGACTACCTCTTTGCCTTCCGATATGTAATGCTCTCGAAAATTTTGTTCATGTTCACACTGGTCATGGCGAACAACTTCGGGATCTCCGTCAAAGTTCACAATTGACTGATGCCAATGATATCACCAAAGTATTGAACTGGCTCAGAGTGCATTCCCCCTTTCAGAATAGAGATCCACTACAATTAGTCTCTATAGCGACCGGGCTTGTGGCCGACGAAACTGTGACCAAGTTCGCAAAATTGGTGAATGTTGCGTATCGAATGTTGTAAGCAAAATGTTCAACAGCATCAAACTACGACGTGTTGACACTGTGAAGTCTTTCGCATCGATGGCAAATAGCATCAAAGTCCGTGGAAGTAAGGTAGTGATTGACCCCACAATTCTGTTCAACCGCATCACATGTGTTATTCAGTCACAAGCAGAGATGGAAGAGTATCTCAAATATGAACTCGCCCGGACAAACCACCAGCATTGTTTGATTCTGCTAGAATGAGGAAGACACAGAAAAGCACGCTCGGTAAGATCCTCAAAACATACGGTTCCGAGCAAACTAAAATCCCAGAACATTCTCTGTTTGTTGTAGATGGTGGATTTTTATTGAGGGCAGTTGTATGGCCTAAACAGTCGTCATATAAGGACATATGTACATCATATTCCAATTATCTAGTGAGACATTTTGGGGCGAACGTCGTGGTTGTTTTTCATGGTTATGCTTGTACAATGTCGACAAAGGGCATGGAACAAGCCCATAGATCTAAAGACAGGTATTCCATTGATATCAATATCTCACCCGAGTTACCAGCCACCACACCCCAATCCGATTTCCTTGCTAATGCCAAGAACAAAACCCAACTGATCGATCTTCTAATGCAGGAGCTATCTGCTATCAATATTCAGTCCAAGCAGGCCAAGGCTGATGCTGATGTACTGATAGCCGAAACTGCACTTGACATCGCTCAAGATGACAACAATGCTGTCGTTGTTGGAACAGGCACAGACTTGTTAGTCATTCTTACCTCTCGAGTTCAACCGGGATGTAATATTCACATGATGTATTCCATTACCCCAAACTTACTAGTTTCAGTTAGTGAAATAGCAACCAAAATGGGTGACCACAGAAGCAACCTCCTTGTAGCACATTCTATAAGTGGTTGTGACACTACTTCTGCACTCTTTCGAGTTGGTATGAAGAAAGTATTCAGTACAATTGTCTCCGATGTTACTAGCGACTCACAACAGTATGTCAACACAATTTTGGCGGATGACAGTACACCAAGTGCAGTAGCCGCTGCCGGGGAACAACTTCTCCTGATCTTATACAGGAGTAAAACTGTTTCCTCTCTCGACCAATATAGATATGTCACTTACAAGCGTTATGTAGCAAAATCTAAACTGAATAAACCCATCGACCTAGCCTCACTCCCACCAAGCAGCGATGCTGCACAACAACATGTCTACAGATGTTATCTCCAGGTCCAACAATGGCTGGGCACTTCGCTTCCTCCGACGGATTGGGGGTGGTCGCTAGACAATGGACTTCTTGTACCGACTGCAGCCACAAAGCCATGTGCCCCCGATAACCTACTGAATCTGATCAGTTGTGGTTGCAAGAGTGCTTGTACAAAAAGGTGTGGGTGTAAGAAGGCAGGACTCTCTTGCTCAGGTTTGTGTAATTGCAGTTCGGATTCTTGTAACAACCACAGAAACACTGTCCTGTCGGAAATTTCTGAGTTCGATGAATAATATGTATATAGGTCATGTCATTTCTGTATATAGCCTTGATAATAGTCAATGCAACTTAATCCATGTTGATTGATTTGTGCATTCTGTAAATATTATTTATTGATTTTTGTACATTCTGTAAATATTATTTATTGATCTAATGCTGCCAGACACAGACGTGTCTGTTCGGTCCCAAGCCCGAAAATAGTTGAGTTCTCATGCTGACGAATTTTATGCCAAAAGGGGAACTCGGCCAGAAGCAGAGGGGGTCTTCCATAATGTCTATTTTGTAAGCAATGATAAAAGTCTTCAAATGGTGGTGGATTTTTTATCGTCTGTCCAACTAACATCCCGTTCTGTACTACGACCCTTTGGGCAAATCCGTTAGGAAAATCGTCATTTTTTGCGTAAATCCGATACTTTTTTGTGAATTTTCAATAATTTTTCGCAGAAATTGTCACAGAATGCACATTTTCCTCTAGGTAAATGTATATTAGACATTATGTAGCTCGAAATACGCGTAAACAAAAAATACAGTTGGATCAATTCGAGGTTACAAAGTTCGTGCGATTTTTTTATATTTTTTTCAAACGAGTTTTCGAAAAAAGGCTGTAGAAAAAAAAGCTCAACTGGGATTTTAGGGGACTTTTGTCTAATCGTTCAGTGACATGTACTCGACATTCCCTGAAAAAATCAGCTTTCTCCGATTTTTTTCCCTAGTGAAACCTAATGTTCTTGGGCTATTAGAAATGTTTATTCATCAACACTGCTTCAATTGCCATCACAGATTAGCTTAACAGCAGCATTTTTCTCCAGCGCCTCTAACACACATGGTGACTTAAAGAGCTTAACTACTAAAGGCAATATTCAGTTGGGTTACTTTGCATTTAATTTGAAGATCAGTTCACAAAAGAATGAAAAAAGTATACAAATCAGTCAATATTTCCTTTGTTATTGTTAGTAAGAACTCCTTTGACTTAGACATATCATATGGTTTTAGGAAACTTCAATACAATCCAATTATGACATCACACAGATCATAAATAGAAAGTATCAATAGCTCAAGTCAACAAAAGACCCCATTGGGGGGGGGGGGGGGGGGGGGGCATTCCCCTGTTGGCTTCACTTGACAAATGCCCACCGATTCTTCACAGTGATTTAAGGATTTTTACAATAATTATAATTTACTTTTATCTTATTTCCACTGAATAGCCCAGTGGCTTGAGAGAACAAGCACTGCCAACATCCCACATGAAAATTGCATGATTACAAATACTTCATAGGAACAGAAAATTACCAATTTCCACAGAATGGAGAGCAATAATAGTTAAAAGGATCTTGAATCTGATCCCCTAAAGATGTTGGAAAACCAAATATGAAAGCATTCTGACTGGTGCATCTAATATTTATTTATTGGTGTTTTTAAGGTCACATACTTATGCACAATGGCTGATCATGACAGTGAGAGTTTTACAAGTGGAGGAACTGGAGTCACCGGAGAGAACCACTGAACAGCGACGAGCAACTGTCAGCTCCTCAACATTCTAACTCTGTTCAAGCTTTGCTCAAGCAGGGTTACAGCGGTTGAAGACATTTGCACCATCGGCATGCAGTACGCCTTAGTACACGGCGTCATTGTGCCCCCCATTTAGGCAGCCGGGAAAAAGTGTCTTGCCTAAGGACACAATGTGGGTCGTCCCAGATGGGGATCGAATTCGGGACCTCTAGCATAGAAGTCCGACAGTCTACCACTGATCCACCAAGCTCCCTGGTGCATCTGAAAAAGATTTTTAAAGAGATATCTTCATATAACACCAAGTTAATATTTGGGCCCCATAAGCTGCCCAAATATTAACCCAAACACTCAATTTGGACAAACTTGAATCTGGGGTCATTACACTATTATACTATAAACAAAGGAAAACTGGGGAGAGTCATTGTAATTTCTTGACAGGTTGCAAGATTTTTTATTCAATTAACAGGAGTTTACTCTATAACCTATATTTAATTAACAGGTCAAATTTGTACTGGAGGTATGGTAAATGGTTTTGTGTTTGTAAATTATATTCAATTAACAGGGTTATTTAGTTAAGAGATATCCAATTAAGTGGGCTCCACTGTACTACAGAGGCCTGATTTTCCAAAGTTCTAATAATATACCAAAGGTCTGATATTCAGAGTATCAGACCTTCAGAAGTATTGGACCTTTGGACTACAGGAATTTCAGAATATTAACCTTTTTTAACCTGTCTGTTTGTATTTGGTTAAACCTTTACCCAAACATGTGCCAAATGAAGGGGTCCTGAGCACTGTTTTTGAGGCCAAAATTGGAAAAGCAATAAAATCTGAATAGCGTATTTTGTGAAAAGTTCTATCCATTTTTGAATAATGCATCAGGTGAAAGATTGACCGGACTCATTCTTCACCAATTCACGAATGAAGTTGTTTCTTGGTAAGCCAAAAAGTGAGCACAAACATTTCATCAAAGAATCTATTTGCCACACGATAAGGGGGAGAAATGGATGGAAGGTGTTTCTTAAATTTTTCTTGAAATGGGCAATAATATTTGACACTTACTTTTGTTTTATTTTTAATATCTCACCTTTTCTCCTCGGGCGATGGCTGCCTGTGGCATGTGCTTTGTCTTCTAAGTTCAGAAGATGAACATTTTTCTGATCAGAAAACAATTTCTCTAATTCTTTACTGTCACAAATCATGGGACTATCTTGGAGTCCGACCCACAAAGCTTGTTTGGTTATAAAAACTTTAAGAGCCTTCAGTCTGCTTACCAGTTCCTTTTCCTCACTTTTGAACACAGCAAGCTGTGTTTGACAATCAAGACTGTTAACCATTTCTTCACTGCGAAGTATTTTTTCTCCAAGAACAGAATATATATGAAGAACATCTGACACAACCTGCTTATCTTTAAGAGGCAACATAGCAGACATGACATTGAGCAGTTCACAGTACTCTGCTAATGAAGGATGTTGTTTGAGCCTAGCAGCCTGAAGCAATTCTACTATATCACCATAAATACCACTAATTACTCTCTTATGACTGATGTCCGAATGGTATTCCTCAAGATGACTTCTGTGTTTATTAAAAAGTCCTGTTTCATCATCCCACCAAACATCACTTCGACTTACCATTTTGCCTGTTACTACAGTATTTGGTAGACGTTGGTTATCACGTATAAATTTGTCTGGCAAAAAAATAACTGCATGATTATGGAACAAGTCCTGTGACTTGACAGGTGGTAGATTACTGATCAGATATCTGTAAATTTCCTTTATATGTTGCAATGAAAAGCAAATGCTTCCCTTGTGCTGTGAATACTGAACAAACAAATCCTGAACAACATCAACGTCTACTGAATTTTTTATTCCAAGAAAATTGTAGAAACTGCTTCTTTGAGATACTTCCGCACCCAAATATTTCACCATGTGACCAAGTAAACATTCTAACCGAGTTGATCTGACATACAAATTGCATGGTTCTAATGTAGATGTTTGAGTCACAGGGGTAGCTGTACCAGTTGATGGCTGCTGCTGCATTGCAATTTGTATAGCTGGTACCCATGCTAGTGTTTTCAAATAAAGGTCAAATGAGCTGATCTCATCTTTCAAATGATTTCCATCCTTGTCATATACTACAGCTGAGCTGTATTTGGAATACACAGAATCCCAGTCTCTATCAAGAATCTCAAACATCAGCTTCATTTGTCTTTCATAAGAAGCAGGTTGTTTATTACTTGTGACAAGTTGATGAAATTCATCTGAGTAATAGTCATTGATCACATAGCCACCAGAACTAAGTGGCCATGTCGCCTTCAATACTTTCCAAGGAGACTCATCCTGAAATTATACAAGGCATCACTCATTTTTATTCTGGCCTATAGAATAATTTTGTTAATTGCATATAATTACATGCCAAATCATTTACAACAATCTGGACACGAGGTGGGTTATGGCCTGGTGCAAACCGCCACCACTGCATACCCCCTCACCACATAACAAATTACATTAACATCAATCCATTTACTGCTGAGAAATGGATCTGGACAGATGGACAGACAGATGGTCAGATGGATGGACATGTGTAATCCAGTTCACCCCTAATCTCTTCAAGAGTGGGGTATAATTAATTGCAAATAGAGTAATCCATGTTTATTGAATAACTATTAGCTCTAAAGAGCTTGTAATTGCTCACCTGGAACTACATATAATGAAAGTGTCAATGACACTGTAGCTCAACTTGACAAACTTGAACTTGGTAAGTTATAAGTGAAATGGCAAAATTGAAGATCATTGGTACCAAAGTTATTTGGCGAAATTTCAACATAACAACATTGTGTGTGCACAACGTCAGAGTACTCCATGCATTTTTAAATGTAAACTGTAGGACTGGCTAAAGGCTGAATTTTGATACACAAATGCAGTAAGTTCAGAGATTATTGTAAATGGCAACTTTTTTTTCACAGAAATGCATGCTAATCAATAGCTCTTATCTAAAGGTCTTGCCTAATGAGCACACCAAGTTCAAAAACAATCCTATGATAAATGTGGCCTGCAGGCTATGTCAAAGAAGAATGTTGATGCACAAATGCAATAAATTCAAACATTGTTGCTAACAGCAACAGTTTTTGATGGAAATGAAAAGAAAATCAATAGCCCTTATCTTTGTCATCCTGTATAAGCATACAAAGTTTCAAAACAACCTGATAATGAATGTGCCCTCTGAGGCATGCCAAAGGAAGATGTTAATGCACAAATGCACTAAGTTTGAAGGTCATTGCTTGTGGCAATGTTTTTGAAGTTTTTTTATGGAAATTCATAAATATACCCTGTAGAGAATGCAAAAGGGATAAGTTGCTGCACAAATACAGTTAGATCAAAGGCTGGTGATAAAACAATAATTTTTTATGGAAATGAAAAAAAGCAACAGCTCACATCTAGAGGTCACCCCGAACACACAGACCAAGTTTCAAAGTGATCCGATCATAAATGTGCCCCGAAGGGTGTGTCAAAGGGAAATATTGAGGTCTGACTAAACTAAGTTCAAAGGTCAGCGGAAATATTTTTTGACAGAAAAAACAGAAATGGAAGAAAATTGACAGCTCCCATATAGATGTCACCCCACACAAGCACACCAAGTTTGCAAGCGATCCAGTCATAAATGTGCCCTGCAGGGTGTGTCAAAGGGAAATATTAATGCTTAACTGCACTAAGTTTTTACTAAGTTCATCAGAGGTCGTTGCCAATGGCAACTTTTTTTGATGGAAATGGAAGAAAATCGATAGCTCCCATCTAGAGGTCACCTCAAACAAGCACACCAAGTTTCAGAGCGATCCGGTCAAAAATGTGCACTGCAGGCTGCCCCAAAGGGAAATATTGATGCATAACTGCATAAAGTTCATTGAAGGTCACTGCCAGCGGGGAACATTTTTTTACAGAAATTGGAACATAATCGATAGCTCCCATCTAGAGGTAACCCCAAACAAACATACCAAGTTTCAAACCATTCTTATCATAAATGTAGGGCATGAAAAAGGAATATGTTGATGCCTGACAAAACTAAGTTCAAAGATCGTTGCCAGCGGCAACATTTTTTAACGAAAATGGAAGAAAATCGAAAGCTCCCATCTAGATCTCACCTCGAACAAGTATACCAAGTTTCAAAGTGATCTGGTAAAAAATGTGCACTGCAGGGTGTACCAAAGGGAAATATTGATGCATAACTGCACTAAGCAAGTTTCAAAGTGATCTGGTAAAAAATGTGCACTGCAGGGTGTACCAAAGGGAAATATTGATGCATAACTGCACTAATTTCACCGAAGGTCATTGCCAGTGGCAACATTTATTTACAGAAATCGAAGAAAATCGATAGCTCCCATCTAGAGGTAACCCCAAAGAAGCATACAAAGTTTCAAACTGATCTGATCATAAATGTGCCCTGTAGGGCATGCCAAAGGAATATATTGATGCCTGACTAAACTAAGTTCAAAGGTTGTTGTCAGCGGCAACATTTTTTGATGGAAATGAAAGAAAATCAATAGCTCCCATCTAGAGGTCACTCCAACCAAGCATGCCAGATTTCAAAGCAATCCAATCATAAATGCGCCCTGTAGGGTGTGCCAAAGGGAAATATTGAGGTCTGACTAAACTAAGTTCTAAGAACGTTGCCAGTGTCAACATGTTTTGATGGAAATGGAAGAAAATCGATAGCTCCCATCTAGAGCTCACCCCAAACAGATCATAAATGCGCCCTGTAGGGTGTGCCAAAGGGAAATATTGAGGTCTGACTAAACTAAGTTCTAAGAAAGTTGCCAGTGGCAACATGTTTTGACGGAAATGGAAGAAAATCGATAGCTCCCATCTAGAGCTCACCCCAAACAAGCATACCAAGTTTCAAAGTGATCCAATAATAAATGTGCCAAAGGGAAATTCTGATGCATAACTGCACTGAGTTCATCAAAGGTCGTTGCCAGCGGCAACACTTCTTGGCAGATATCGAAGAAAAATCGATAGCTCCCATCTAGAGGTCACACCAAACAAGCATACCAAGTTTCAAAGCGATCTGATCTTAAATGCGACCTGTGACGGCCGCCAAAGGAAACTGTGAAGTATGTAAAACTGATGGACGAGAGGTGATGGCAATAGCTCAGCTTGATTTTGTCAAGTTGAGCTAAAAATGTGATTTCCCATAGGCTTTCCATGGTAACTATGAGCTGCAATTGTGGCCATGTTTGCAACATTACATCAACATTACATGAGGATCATTGGTAGAAGGTGCCCCAGTCCTCAATCATGTGAAGTTTCAAAACATTTGACTTTGTAGTTACAGAGGAGAATATTTTTGCAAAATCCATCAATCAGAATCAGAGAATGTCTCTGGTGGCCATATTTTGCAACAAACAGGAACAAAAAGAGGATCGTTTGTAGAGGGCCTCCTACAGACCATTCCTGCCAAGTTTGGTTCACGTCGGCTCAGTAGTTCCAGAGAGAAGATGAAAATGTGATTTCCCATAGGGTTTCTACGGTAACTATAAGCCGCAATTGTGACCATGCTTGCAACACGATCAACATTAACCCTTTACCCAACAAATCGGCTGCATCAGCCCGCATAATATGCAAATTCAGCCGTTGAAAAAATATTATTTTTAAAAAAAATTCTACAAAACCATATCATGTGACCCCTCGTTGGAACAAGCTCGACGAGCTTGTTCCAACGAGGGGTCACATGATATGGTTTTGTTGAAATTTTTTGAAAAATTTCAAAAAATGATATTTAAAATAATAAATTTTGATATTGTCTGCGTTGGGTAAAGGGTTAAATGAGAAATGTTGGTAGAGGGGGTCCCAGACATCAATCATGCAAAGTTTCAAAACATTTGGCCTTGTGGTTTCAGAGGTGAAGATTTTTCAAAATCCACCAATCAGAATCAAAAAATGCTTCTGGCAGCCATGTTTTTCGATGCACAGTAACAAAATGAGTCGAGTTTGAAGAGGACCTGCCATAGACTATCCCCGTCAGGTTTGGTTAACATCAGCCCAGTAGTTCTGGAGAAGATGAAAATGTGATTTTCCATAGAGTTTCTAAAGTAACTACAAGCCACAATTGCAGCCATGTTTGCAACACGATCAACATTAAATGGGGAACGTTGGTAGAGGGTGTGCCAGTCATCAACCATGCAAAGTTTCAAAACATTTGTCCCTGTGGTTTCAGAGGAGAAGATTTTCAAAATCCACCAATCAGAATAAAAGAATCGCGACAATGATGCCGTAGCTGCGACGGGTGGTGTTAGAAACGCGTTGGTCACAAAATTCTAAGTTCATCAAGGGCCATAACTCCAAGAAGAATATTTGGAACAACACATGCAATGAACAGTGTCTAGACATCAACAAGATACACTTACATGTCAAATATAAAGTCATTCCATCAAGTATTTCAAAAGTTATTGAGTTTTGAAACTCGTTGGTCACAGACAGACCGACATTGCCACTTATAGAGCTGCTAGTCACAGCTAAAAATGCTTCTGGTAGCCATGTTTTTAGATGCATGGTAACAAAATGAGTAGAGTTTGTAGAGGATATCCCACAGACTATCCCTGCCAGGTTTGGTTCACATTAGCTTGGTAGTACCGGAGAAGATGCAAATGTGATTTCCCATAGGATTTGTATAGTAACTATAAGCTATAATTGCAGCCATGTTTGCAACCCGATCAACATTAAATGAGGATCATTGGTAGAGGTTGTCTCAGTCATCAACCATGCTAAGTTTCAATACATTTGGCCCTGTGGTTTCAGAGGAGAAGATTTTTCAAAATCAACCAATCAGAATCAAAAAATGTTTCTGGCAACCATGTTTTTCAATGTACGGTAACAAAAATGAGAAGCAGCTGTAAAAGATCTCCCATAGACTATCCCTGCCAGGTTTGGTTCATGTCAGCTCAGTAGTTCTAAAGAAGAAGATGAAAATGTGATTTGCGATAGGGTTTCTATAGTAACTAAAAGCTGCAATTACGGCCATGTCAACATTAAATGAGGATCGTTGGTGGAGGGGTCCCAGTCATCAACCATGCAAAGTTTCAAAACATTTGGCCTTGTGGTTTCAGAGGAGAAGATTTTTCAAAATCCACCAATCAGAATCAAAGAATGCATCTGGTGGCCATGTTTTTAAACCCATGGGAACAAAATGAGGATCGTTTCTAGAGGACCTCCCATAGACTATACCTGCCAGGTTTGGATCATGTCGGCTCAGTAGTTCCAGAGAAGATGAAAATGTAGATTTCTCATAGGGTTTCTATAGTAACTATAAGCTGCAATTGCGGCCATGCTTGTAACCCGATCACCGTTAAATGAGGATCATTGATAGAGGGGGTCCCAGTCATCATTTATGTGAAGTTTCAAAACATTTGGCCTGGCAGTTTCAGAGAAGATTTTTGAAAATCCACCAACCAGAATCAAACCATGCCTCTGGAAGCCATATTTTTCATCAGACAGGAACAAAATGAGGAACGTTTGTAGAGGACCTCCTATAGACCATCCCTGCCAAGTTTGGTTCACACCCGCTCAGCGGTTACAGAGAAGAAGATGAAAATGTGAACAGTTTATGGATGCCGGATGACAGGCGATGACGGATGCCAAGTGATGTGAATAGCTCACATGGCCTTTTAAGCCAGGTGAGCTAAAAATGATATAAAAAACAAGAAGCCCCAGGGGGCCTGAGGGCACTCAACTGACATGGTAGCCTAAATATCAACCCAGAGAACTGATTTCAACAAGTTGCATCTGCTCCTCCTAAGAAAAGCTTATACCAAATATCCAAAGATTCTGACCAGTGGATCTAAAAAAAAGAAGATTTTTAAAGAATATTCCTCATATTGAACTAAGTTATAATTCCGGCTCCCACAGGGAGCTCATATGTGAACCCAGGGACTTGGCTTTAACAAACTTGAATCTCACCCCCCTAAGGATGCTGCACACCAAATATCCAAACATTCAGACTGCTGGACCTGAAGACGATTTTTAAAGAAAATTCCTCATTTTGAACTAAGTTACAATTCGAGCTCCCACAGTGAGCCCAAATATGGACCTAGGGACATGGCTTGAACAAACTTGAATCTTACCCCCCCCCTAAGGATGCTGCATAAAAAATATCAAAAGCATGCATCTGCTGGATCTGAAGAAGATTTTTAAAGAAAATTCCTCATTTTATCATTCAGGCTCCCATAGTGAGCCCAAATATGAACCAAGGGACTTGGCTTGAACAAACTTGAATCTCACTCCCCTAAGGTTGCTGCATGCCAAATATCAAAACATTCCGACTGCTGAATCTGAAGAAGACTTTTAAAGAAAAATTCCTCATAATGACTAAGTTATAATTCAGGCTCCCACAGGGAGCCCAAATATGGACCCAGGGCCTTGGCTTTAACAAACTTGAATCCTCCCCCCCCCCCCCCCCCCCCCCCCCCCCCAAAGGATGCTACACACCACATATCAAAACATTCCAACTGCTGGATCTGAAGAAGAAGATTTTTTAAGAAAATTCCTCATTTCGAACTAAGTTACAATTCAAGCTCCCACAGTGAGCCCAAGTATGGACCTAGGGACATGGCTTGAACAAACTTGAATCTCACCCCCCTAAGGATGCTGCATACCAAATATCAAAACATTCCGACTGCTGGATCTGAAGAAGAAGATTTTTAAAGAAAATTCCTCATTTTGAACTAAGTTATCATTCGGGCTCCCACAGTGAGCCCAAATATGGACCTATGGACATGGCTTGAACAAACTTGAATCTCACCCCCCTAAGGATGCTGCATACCAAATATCGAAACATTCCGACTGCAGGATCTGAAGAAGATTTTTAAAGAAAATTCCTCATTTTGAACTAAGTTATAATTCGGGCTACCACAGTGAGCCCAAATATGAACCCAGGGACCTGGCTTGAACAAACTTGAATCTCACCCCCATAAGCATGGTGCTCACCCAATATCAAAATATTCTGCCTGCTGGATCTTGAGAAGATTTTTAAAAAAATTTGCCTGAAATGCACTAAGTTCGAATTTGGGCTTCTATAGTGAGCCCAAATACGAATCCAGGGGGCCGATTTGAACAAACTTGAATCAGATCCACCCCCCACAATGTTGCATACCAAATATCAAATGAAAGTGTCAGTGACACCGTAGCTCAACTTGTTTAAGACAGGTACATGTATAGTATGTGACACAGCAATGACAAACATCTAGGTAATGACCTGATAACAAAGGTGCATATAAAGTATTGTAACGGTCTGTACATAAATACTTACCGTAGCCTGTAACAAATGTATAGGTAAAGTATTGTAAAGGTGGGTGATAGTCAGATGCTAAACTAGAAAAGAAATCTTTGAGTCCCAGAGTGGGTCTGACTGAACCCCAAAATATTTGTTCTCATAGCACAGTGATAACAAAGGCAACACAAAACACACTCGTTCCTGTCCCAAGGTGATAACAAAGGTACCAAAGAAGTTTCGTGAAGATCAGTTCATAAATACGAGCCGTATAGAAATTGTGACAAAAAACTGATTGGACCTAATTTCAGTACAAAATGGCCACTGGCAGCGATCTTGAATTTTGGACAGCACCCAGAAACACTCGTTCTCGTCCCAAGGTGATAAGAATTTTCATGAAGATCAGTTCATAAATACAGCCTCTAGCCCAAGCTGCATTGACATGTGCACTTACTGTGTACAAGTAGCACTGAATAAATTAAAGTTTAATCTAATTTGCATAATTTCTGAATGAGAAAAAAACCTGTACTATATGTGATGTATTCCATGTTACTAAACATTCATACAAAAATTTATTCAAATCAAAACTTTCATACAGAAGTTCTGTACAAAAATCTGATTGCACTAATTTTGGTACAAAATGGCTGCTGGTGGCCATCTTGGATTTCGGACCACACCCAAAAACACTTGTTCTCATCCTACGGTGATAACAAAGGTACCAAAGTAGTTTTGTAAAGATCGGTTCATAAATACGGCCTCTAGCCTGAGCCATATAGAAGTTGTGTACAAAAAACTGATTGGACCTAATTTTGGTACAAAATGGCCACTGGCAGCCATCTTGAATTTTGGACCGCACCCAGAAACACTCATTCTCGTCTCAAGGTGATAACAAAGGTACCCAAGATGTTTTGTGAAGATTGGGTACTGAAAAAATCAAAGTTCATCTAATTTGCATAATTTCTGCACGAGAAAAAAAAACGTATTATATGTGATGTATCCCATGGTACTAAACATTCACAAAAAACATTATTCAAATCAGCGCTTTCATATGGAAGTTCTGCGCAAAAATCTGATTGCACCTAATTTTGTACAAAATGGCTGCCATCGGCCATCTTGAATTTCGGACTGGACCCCAAAACACTTGTTCTCGTCCCACGGTGATACCAAAGGTATCCAAGAAGTTTCGTAAAGATCGGTTCATAAATACGGCCTCTAGCCCGAGCCGTATTGGCATTTGCACTTACAGTGCTAAAAGTAACTCTAAATACATCAAAGTTAGTCAAATTTGCATAATTTACGCACAAGAAAAAAACATGTATTATATGTGATGTATCCCATGGTACTAAACATTCATAAAAAAAAAATTATGCAAATCAGAGCTTTCATATGGAAGTTCTGCACAAAAATCTGATTGCACCTAATTTTGTACAAAATGGCTGCCAGCAGCCAACTTGAATTTCGGATCGGACCCAAAAACACTCGTTCTCGTCCCACGGTCATAACAAAGGTACCCAAGAAGTTTCAGAAAGATCGGTTCATAAATACGGCCTCTAGCCCGAGCCATATCGAATTGTTGATGGACAGACAGACGACTGGCCATGGCATGTTTGTTTGTTGGTGGTTAACGTCACATATTTATGCACAATGGCTAATCGTGACACAACATGGCGATGAAGTCAAGTTTAGTCAATCGTTTATCAACATGTTGCCCATTTTAGAGGACTTTCACCCCAAGCATTGGTGACTGGGTCCTATTTTACTAATTGGCCATGGCATAAGCTCAAATTTGACTTACATCAAAGTTGAGCTAAAAATAATTGATTTTATAGAGAAAATCATATACCCTCCCACACCACCTCCATTATGTATATTTATTCAAAATAACTTCATAAGAGATTGGATAATTTTCACAATATAATTAATCATCAATAACAAGTTTTTTTAATTATCTAAGCATTCATTACCTGTGCATCGGCGATTTAATTTTGAACACATTTCAGCAAAGATATTAATAAAACCAATGTTAAGACCTAAAAAAAGTTGTTTCTCAGGCCCTCTGCTTGGTCACTTTGACTGTTGCATGCTCTCTTTTTATTAGCAATGCAAACGTGAAAAATTTAAAACTTAATTAGTTTATGTCAGATAAATTACCCAAGTTAATACAATGGATAAAACACATCACTGCTCGTGTTATTCTGAAGATTATGAAACCTAAAACAAATCCAAGGGTATGAAGCTATGAGGGTGAAGAAATGATCATTTGTAAAAATAAATGAAAGTGTCAATGACACTGTAGCTCAACTTGACAAACTTGAACGAGCAAATGATTTGAATTATATAACTGATTCTCTCATTTATAACATATTGTTCCAAAAGCATGCAGTGTAACCTACATTCCTTAATGTTTATCTCATACACTGCTAAATTTAAAAACAACTGATTTATAAATATGCCCTGTAGGGTTTATTCCCACTCAGCCAACCTTCCTAAAATACCAGTTAATATGTGTGAATTACAGAAAGGTGTTAGGTTGGCTGAACGCAACTTTTGCAGTAGAGGATTAGGCTATAGTCTGTATCGTCTTACCTACATAATCAAACAACATCATATCAAAATACATCTCAACTTTATAATAAAATCTATAAGTACCTTCACATTATTTCAATTTTAGTAATTTACTTGCTTCGTCACCAAATTCAAAAACGTCCAGATTGCCACTATTGAGTCTGTTCTTCAGTGTTTTCAAATGATTGTCTATCGTTCTGTAACGCTTTCGTCTTTTTGGTGCGAGACCTCCGGATTCAAGTTGAATCATTTTTGCTTCGTTGGTTGCCTGCAATTTCTTTAGCAACACAAGGAAAGAGTATATGTTTGGGTGAGCAGCTCTGCACATTTTTTTTATTTTGCTGTGCCAACCTTCCGCATTGTTGGTTGTTCTTGCGCCGTCGTTGTTGTGATGGTTCCATTTGCTGATGGGAACACCCTCTACCCATTGTTCGGTAACATAGTCAGTAAATGCGGTGACATCCACGGAAATGTCCTCGGCTGATTCTAAAGCATTTAGCCAGAAATCTTCAACATGTTGGACGGGAATGAGTGGAAGAACAGCAGCCCTCCGGACAAGAAGTTTGACGTCATCATCTTGATTGTAATGTCTCACTAAACCAACGGATTGAGTCTTCCTCCAGATACACTGTGTAAAGTGGAAAAAACAACCTTTAACCACCACGGAAGTAAACACGGACTCCAAAACGTTCATCACCACCGTCTCGAAGTCTATCATGAATGTATCTGGTGCAAACGTTAAGTTTCGTTGAAGAATCTCATCCTTCAGAATGTTGAAAAATATTAAGTAAGTTGATTGAGTTTTATTTGGCAGAAGCGCGAACACCAAGGGGAAAACTTTACGGTCAACCATTCCATGAATACAATACAGCTGATAAAACAACTCGGGACACGAATAGAATGTTCCATCTGCAAAAATAATGTCAGAATTGCACAATCGTCGCAAACTGTCATCAGTGCTAAAAACTAAGATTCGTCGGTTCTGTTCATCTACTATGTCACGCAATAGAAACCGTTCTCCAGCAAAAGTTTTTGTCCATTCATCACCAAGTTCAATTTGGTTTTGCTCTCGTGGCAACTTTGGAAGAACTTTTAATCGATTCCTGTATAAAGACGACTTACAGCTCTCAAATGTGGGAATTTTTTTGATAACTTCATGAACTTCATGTGAATCTGTATTTCGCAAGCTTCCGAGTTCTTCATCATAAATGCTCGGGATTGGTCCGACTTCTTCGCGACATCGCTTCTTAACTTTTGACAAGAATGCACTTGAAGCAATACTCTCAATATCAGAAGTATGATTATGTCCATTACCGAACTTAACAAGAATACTTTCTTTTGTCACCACTGTAGCCAGACAATTCTGATCAACGCACCTCCAATAGCAACGTCCATGATTTCGTGTTCTGATAGAGAATTTAAATCCACCATGAATCAAGAAAAACCACCTCTACCATTATCAAGAAAATCAATCTCAACTTGTGCGGAAGCCATGATTACTGACAATTCATGCTGAGAAGATCCATATATATATAATATGGGACTGTGTTTTGAAAACATAAAATAATAGATGAGACAAACACCGTGATTGTTGTTCACTTCAAAGGCACAATTAGTGAATCTAAGAAATATCAAACACCGTGTAAACAAGACAGCGGCAGAATATTTTATTTTTGCAAAACAAGACATCAAAAACAATGATAACATATAACAGATTAGAAAAAACAACATAACTGACAAAAAACAACAATATTTTAATTTGCAAAAATGATTTTTATTTTGCAAAAAAAAAAATGACAATTTATATGCTACAGACTATAACAAGGATTAAGCAAGTGTGAAAAAACGGTTGGCTAGACGCTACTCCTGATCATTAAAAGGTTGGCCAGACGCTACTAATGAAATTAAAAAGGTTGGCTAGGTGGGACGATACCCCCTGTAGGGAGTGCAAAGGGATAAGTTGCTGTACAAATGCACTAAGTTCAAAGGTTGGGGCTAGCGACGTTTTTCGATCGAAATCAGAGAAAATCCATAGCTCATACCTAGAGGTCACCCTGAATAAGCATATCAAGTTTCAAAACAATCTATTCATAAATGTGCCTTATAGGGCATGCCAAATTAATATGTTGATGCACAAATGCACCAAGTTCATAGGCCTTTCCTACGGGGTCTTTTTGACGAACTTGAACCAAGTTTCAAAGCAATCCATTCATAAATGTGCTCTGTAGGGCATGCCCAAGAAAGATGTTGATACACAAATCCACTAATTTTAAAGGTCAATGCTGGCAGCAACAGTTTTCTAATGGAAATGAAAGAAATCGAAAGCTCACATCTAGAGGTTACCCCAAACATGCATACCGATCCATTCATAATTTCATAATGCAGTGCTTGTCAAAGAAAAATGCTAATGCACAAATGCAATGAGTTCAAAGATCATTGCACAGCAACATTCGGTAACATTTGTCCAGAGAAATGAAAGAAAATCAAAAGCTCCCATCTTGAAGTCACTCTAAACAAGCACACTATGTTTCAAAATGATCGAATTGTAAACATGAACTGTGCGGTGTTCCAAAGAAAATTGTCGATAAACAAAATGGCAAAGCTGAAGGTCGTTGGTAATGGCAACATTGTTTTGACAGAAATGGAAGAAAATCTATAGTTCTCTCATCTAGAAGTCACTCAAAATAAGCATACCAAGTTTCAAACCAATCCATTCATAAATGCAGCCTGCAGAGCGTGCCAAAGCAAAATGTTGAATCAAAAACAGCAAAGTGCAAAGATCATTGCTAACAGCAACATTTCTTGATGAATCATAAAATGTGTTCTGTGCTTGTGCAAAGGAAACTGTCACCGCACAAAATGTCAAAGTTGAAGACCGTTGCTAATGGCAACTTTTTTGACGAAAATGAAAGAAGCTCTCATCTGGAGGTCAACCCAAAAAACATACCAAGTTTCAAAGTGATTCTTTCACGAATGTTCCTTGTAGGGTCTGTAAAAGGAAAATGCTGATGCACAAATGCACTAAGTTTGAAAGTCGTTGCTTTTTTGATGAAAATGGAAGAAAATCGATATCTCCCATCTAGAGCATACCAAGTTTCAAAGTGATCTGATGATAAATGTGACCTGTGCAGTGTGCCAAGGGGAAATTGTCGATGTCAAAACAGATAAGTTGAATGTCATTGCTAATGGAAATGTTTCTCAATGGAAATGGAATAAAATGAAAAGCTCCCATCTAGAGGTTAGCCCAAACAAGAATACCAAGTTTCAAAGCAATCCATTCATGAATGCACTCTGCAGGGTGCACCAAAGGAAAATATTGATGCACAAATCCACAAAGTTCAAAGGTCAAGGTAACAGCAATATTTTTCATTGGAAATGAAAGAAAATTGATAGCTCCTATCTTGAGCTCACTCTGAACATGCATACCAAGCTTTAAAGCAATCTGATGATAAGTGAGACCTGCGCAGTGTGCCAAAGGAAATTGTTGATGTACAAAACAGATAAGTTATACATCATTGCTAATGGCAATGTTCCTCAACAGAAATGAAAGAAAATCACCAGCTCCTATCTGGAGGTCACCCGAAACAAGCATACCAAGATTCAAAGCAATTCATTCATGATTGCACACTGCAGGGCGTGCCAAAGGAAAAATTGATGCATAAAATCACAATCATGTGCCAAATATGAAAGCATTCTGACTGGTGTGTAAGCACGGTGGCTCAGTAGATAGAGATGCAGGCTGCAAGTAGATAGAGATGCAGGCTGCAAGTTGAGAGTTCCTCGGTTCGAATCCCACCTGCGGCAACTGCGTTGTGTCCTTGGGCAAGACACTTATTCCCAAATGATTCTGACTGGTGGATCTGAAGAAGATTTTTAAAGATTATTCCTCATATTGCACTAAGTTAAAATTCGGGCTACCATAGGGAGCCCAAATTTCAACCCAGGGACCTGATTTGAACAAACTTGAATCTGACACCCTATCTGTTGTATAGCAAATATGAAAGGATTCTGATTGGTGGATCTGAAGAAAATTTTTAAAGAAATTTCTTCAAATTACACTAAGTTAAAATTTGGGCTACCATAGGGAGCCCAAATATTAACCCAAAGACTCGATTTGAACAAACTTGAATCTGACCGCCCTAGGGATGTTGTATACCTAATATGAAAGGATTCTGACTGGAATCTGAAGAAGAAGATTTTTAAATAAATTCCCTCATACTGCACTTGGTTAAAATTCGGGCTCCCTCTATATTAACCCAGGGACCAGATTTGAACAAACTGGAATCTGACCCCCTTAGAGATGCTATATACCAAAAATCAAAAGATTCTAATTGATGGTTCTGGAGAAGATGATTTTTTAATTTTGGGAAACAATTTATGGGCGCTATCAGAGTAATGCCCCCTGTGGGCATGGAAAATTTATTTGAACAAATTTGAATTGACATATAAGGAACATGCATATCAAATTTGGATGAATTTGGCACAGTGGTTTATGAGGAGAAATTGATAATGTGAAGTTCACGCCAGACAGATGACTGACGACGAACAGAAAATGATCACTGAAGCTACCCCTGACTTCATGGAAGCTTCCTCTAGACACCAATAAGGCATAACCAAAAACTGAAATTAATTCGAGTCAGTATTCAACAGTAATTGGACGGGAACCAAATTCAAGATGGCCACCACAACCGCCATGATGAATTGGCCACTAGCGGCCATCTTGGCTCAGCTGACTGGTCCAAAATCAAAAGGAAGCTTCCTCTAGACACCAACAATGCATAATTAAAAAAAAATAACAAGAGCGCTCGTATCGCTGAAGCAATACAATGTTCCCTACCGGACTAATGAGCATTAATAATTATACAAATGTTATAACCTATATGTGATCAGCATGAATTCCATTGAAGCATTTCTGAAAAAAGTCCAGAAAACTGATATTTTGGCGCTTTTCCATATTTCCAAGGGCCATAACTCATACAAGAATAATGCAATCAGCATGAAACTCAAACTTGATCTGTAAGTCATCCTTCTATAGTAGGTTACCAAGAATGAATCATTCGGTTGAAGCATTTCCAAAAAAAAGTCCAGAAAACTAAAGTATGACTGACAGACTGACTGACAGACTGACGGATGGACAGAGTACAAATGAAACTTGATCTGTAAGTCATCGTTCTATAGTAGGTTACCAAAAATAAAATCATTCCGTTGAAGCGTTTCCAAAAAAAGTCCGGAAAACTAAAGTATAACTGACAGTCTGACTGACGGATGGATGGATGGACAGAGAGTAAATGAAACTTGATCTGTAAGTCATTGTTCTATAGTAGGTTACCAAAAATGAAATCATTCCGTTGAAGCGTTTCCAAAAAAAGTCCAGAAAACTAAAATACGACAGACAGACTGTCTGACAGACTGACAGATGGATGGACAGAGTGTAAATGAAACGTGATCTGTAAGTCACCGTTCTATAGTAGGTTACCAAACATGAAATCATTCCGTTGAAGCGTTTTCAAAAAAACTCCGGAAAACTGATATTTTGGTGCTTTTCCATATTTCCAAGGGCCGTAACTCACACAAGAATAATGCAATCGGCATGAAACTCAAACTTGATCTGTAAGTCATCGTTCTATAGCAGTTTACCAAAAATGAAATCATTCCGTTGAAGCGCTTCCAAAAAAACTCTGGAAAACTGATATTTTGGTGCTTTACCCATATTTCCAAGGGCCGTAACATACACAAGAATAATGCAATCAGCATGAATCTCAAACTTGATCTGTAAGTCATCGTTCTATAGTAGTTTACGAAAAATGAAATCATTCCGTTGAAGTGTTTCCAAAAAAACTCCGGAAAACTAAAGTGTGACTGACAGACTGACAGACTACTGACAGACGGATGGATGGACGGAGTGCAGACCTGGAGTCCCCTCCGGCGATGCCGATAGGGGACTAATAATGAAAGTGTCAATGACACTGTAGCTTAACTTGTCTGTGTGTTACATTTGATGAAAAGGATAATGTTCAATGTTTATGAAAGGATTATGAAATAAGACAAGAATTGTAATAATTGGGAATATGTTAATTTCTGTTCCCTGTATGCTATGTTTTCAATAAAAATAATATGAGGTGTAGACTGTACTAAAGAATTGAGGGGTGGGTTAATGTGGCCCTCACAGTTAATGTATGTGACCATCACAGTTAATGTATATCAACGAAAGTTACCAATTTGCAGTGAAATTATTCCAAACCGAGTCATCCTATCAAGTTACAATGAAATCCCTTCAATAATACGACCTGTAGACTGTGCTCAAGGTTTTCGGGCTTAGGGCCATCACAGTTGCCCAATGGTGATCAAAAGGGGACGTTCTCGTCTAGACAGTATATGAAGTCATCCTACAAAGTTACAATGAAATCCCTCCATAACTACGACCTGTAGACCGTGTTAAGGTTTTCAGGTTTTGGCCTCTCCGTTTGGAAAATAGAAATTTTGGTACAATTCGGGCTCCCACAGGAAGCCCAAATATGAACCTAGGGACTTGGCTTTAGCAAACTTATATCTCACCTCCCTAAGGATACTGTATACCCAATATCAGAAGATTCTGACTGGTGGATGTGAAGAAGAAGATTTTTGAAGAATATTCCTCATATTGAACTAAGTTATAATTTGGGCTCCTACAGGAAGTCCAAATATGAATCCAGGGACTTGGATTGAACAATCTTGAATCTCACCGCCCTAAGGATGCTGCATACCAAATATACAAAAATTCTGACTGCTGAATCTGAAGAAGATGATTTTTAAAGAAAACTCCTCATATTGAACTAAGTTATAATTCGGGCTCCCACAGTGAGCCCAAATATGAACCCAGGGACTTGGCTTGAACAAACTTGAATCTCACCCCCCTGAGGATGCTGCATACCAAATATCAAAAGATACTGATTGGTGGATCTGAAGAAGAAGATTTTTAAAGAATATTCCTCATATTGCACTAATTTGAACATTTGGGCTCCCATAGAGACCCAGGGCATTGATTTCAACAAATATGTGAATCAATCTTCCAATGATGTTATATGTGAAATATCAAAGCCTTTGGACCAGTGGTTTGGGAGAAGAAGATTCTTTAATGTTTTCCCCATTACCCACAGTGCTAAAAAATGCATGTGAAACAATCCTCCAAAGATGTTATATGTGAAATTTGAAAAGCTTTTGGAGCAATAGTTTGGGAGAAAAGTAGTCTTGAACCGTGTTAAAAAATGCTGACTCAGCACTTTTTCAAAAGTCCTGAAAAAGTACCCTATGATAATACCGATAGCATTTTTTTTTACCATTCCATTCTGTTGGTCCTAAGGAAGCTTCACACCATATAAAAATTCTCAGTGCAGTGCTGTTTTGGAGATATGGGTGTTTCAAATTTTTTCTATTTTTAGCTCCTGTGATTCCCATGGGGCGATGGGAAAATTCTTTTGGGCACAAATTTACTACTTATGTCCCAATAAAACTTCATATCAAATTTGGTTGAAATCAACCTCTCGGTTTGGAAAATAGAAATTTTGGGCAAGGCAAAAATTCTTACCCCTCCCATAATGATGGCAAATATAGCCCCTAGAATTTCTCTTGAACAAATCTGAGTCTACACCTCAAAAGGAAGCTGCACACCTAATATCAAGTCTCTGCTGCTGCTGGTTCATGAGAAGAAGATTTTTTAAGATTTAGGCTCACTTTTTGGGTGTGGCCCTACAAAGGGGCGGGTCAACTTGATTTGAACAAACTTGAATTGACATATGATAGGGAACATGTACACCAGATTTGGTTCAATTTGGTTGAGTGGTTTGTGAGAAGAAGTCGATAATGTAAAGTTAACGCCGGATGCCGGACGGATGGACGGAAACTGATTAGTAAAGCTCCCCTTAACCTTCGCTCAGGTGAGCTAAAAATTATCCACCATATTGCAATAAGTTAAAATCTGGGCTTCCATAGGAAGCCCAAAAATTAACCTAGGGACTTAATTTGAACAACCTTGAATCTGACCCTCATAACAATGATGTATACAAAACATTAAAAGATTCTGAAGAAGATTTTTAAAGACTATTCCCCATATTGCCCTAAGTTAAAAGTTTGGGCACCTGTATTGAGCCCAAATATGAACCAATGGGGTTCATTTTAACAAACTTGTATCAGACCCCCCTGTGGATGCTGTATTCTACATATCAAAAGATTCTGACCATTGGTTCTGGAGAAAAGATTTTTAAAAATGTTTGCAAATATGCTGACTCAGCATTTTCTCAATGTCCCCCCCCCCCCCCTCCCCTAAAAGACCACTCTAACATAACCAATGGCAATATTTTTTCACCATTCAATTCTACTTGTCATAAAGATGCTTCATACCAAATAACAGTTTTCTGTTTCATGTGGTCTGGGAAATATGGGCGTTGAAAATATTTCTATTTTTAGCTCCTGGGACACAAGTCAAATACTTATGACCCAATAATACCACATACCAAATTTCGTTCAAATCGATCCATCGGTTCAGAAAATAGAAATTTTGGCTTTGTAATGTACAGAGCAGTACATTACAAAGCCAAATATTGCTTCATAAACTTCGTCACTGTACCAACTGGCTCATGAGAAGAAGATTTTAAAAACATGGGGCAGGGCATGTTGAGTTGAACAACAAGTAGAATGTTACTAAGGTACCACCCCCCCCCCCCCCCTCCCCCGTGACCTTCACCTTGCAGATGCGGTGGAAACTATTACATGCAGCACACCTTCTGTCCTTAACATTTGTAAAAAGTTTAACAATTGCACTCTGATTCGTTTCCGAGTTAAGGCTGAGACACGAATATTGACCGATTTTTAGTGTGACCTTGAAATGTTACCTTGACCTTGAAGGTACGAGCCTGGCTATGGTATGTGACACACCCTCCCATGGTCTTTTATAATTGTGTGAAGTTTGATGACCGTGGCCCTAACGGTTTTCAAGTTATTGGCTCGGACACACACACAGACACATGGACACATGCACACTTTAATCACTATATGCCACCCGACCCAAGTCGGGGGGGCATAAAAATGCAATGCCCCTTCGGACCATCACTCACTCAAACTTTCACTTGAATAGGCCCAGTAGTTTTGGAGAAGACCAAAACATGGTGTTGATGGACAACGGATGGCCTGACGGACGACAGACAGAGAGCGATTAGATAAGCTCAGCTTGACTTTGTTGAGGTGAGCTAAAAAAAAATTGTCATATTGGCCTGAGTTAAAATTCAGGTTCCCATAGGGAGCCCAAATATGAACCCAGGGACTTGGTTTGAACAAACTTAATGCTCAACCCACTAAAGATGCAGTATACCAAATATCAAGACATTTTGACAGGTGAATCTGAAGGAGATTTAAAAAAAAAAACTTGTCCTATTGGACTGAGTTAAAATTCAGGTTCCCACAGAGAACCCAAACATGAACCCAGGGTCTTGGTTTGAACAAACTTGAATCTCACCACTTAAGTTGCTACACATCCAATATCAAAAGATTCTGACTGATGGATCTGAAGAAGATTTTTAAAGAATATTCCTCATATGACACCAATTTAAATTTTGGGCTCCTAGAGGGTGCCCAAATATGACTCCAGGAACTTAATTTAAACAAGCTTCAAGCTGACCCCCCCCCCCCCCCCCCCCCCTTCCCCAGATACAGTATACCAAATATCACAAGATTTTGACTGATAGATCTGAAGATGAAGATTTTTAAATACATTACTATTGCACAAAGCTAAAAGAATGAACCCAGGGACTTTTATCAAACAAACCTGAATCTGACCCATCTAAGGATGTTGTATACTAAGTATCAGAAGATTCTGATTGGTTGTTCAGAATATTTTTATTTAACACAAAAAAAAATGTGTGGTGCTAACAGAATTTTGTCCCTTTTAGTGCCCCTGTTGGGTGTGGCAATTTTGTTTGAACAAACTTGAATTGACATTTGAAAAGGAACATGCACTGCAAATTTGGTTCAATTCGCCCCAGTATTCTATGAGCAGAAGTCGACAATGTGAAGTTCATGCCACACAGATGGACAGAAAGTGATCACTCAATCACCCCCTGACTTTCAGTTAGGTGCACTAAAAAGGTAGAAAATTAAATTATGTATTCCAACCGATCGAGTTACTCAACACACAAGTTGGAATTTGGTGTTCTGAACATAAAGCAGGCAGTGACTATCACTGCCTGCTTTCTGTTTAAAACACCCGATTCCAACTTGCATTGGTTACAGTTCAGGCCTTGAGTTTTGGCTAATTTGAGGATGCTGGATTAACTGAGCCAACAAGTACAGCATTCATACTGTTACGATGATCAGTCACACTATTGTCATATTACCGTCACATCAGGCCTATTACATGAAATTATTTCTTTCTCCAAATGCAAAATTCTATTTACAACCTATCCCACTAAATGCAACATCGGAAAAATAAAACAACTTGTTCTTCAAAAGGGTGCTTTTTCCCCCAATCCACTTCCAATACACATAATTAATAATCAATGATTAGGCCCCACAAAGTAGATCTTCTGTTTCTCAGGCCATTTTTTGTAAAATTGCATGCAGGCAGGCATTTTTTTAATTTTATTTTTTAATTTTGTCGTTATTTCTTTGCCATCAAAAAGTTAATGTTTTTGGCTTGTTTTATTTTTTAGGCTTCATAATGTACAGAACAGCAGGGCTGGTGGTGTATTTCATCCCTTGAGTGTAAGAAAGCTTAGCATTAAGCCTTGGTACACTCAAAGGACAAATTTATCAATTTTATTAACTTGGGTAAAATATTAGACATAACCATTTAATTTTTATTTTTTTAAGTTTGCATTGGTTATTAAAAAGAGAGCTTGCAGCAACCAAAAGAATCATGCGGGAGGGCTTGAGAAACAGATTTTTAACTTTTTTTAGGCCTATAAACAACTCTGTGTTACGAAACTTGTAGTAAAATCATTGCTGCTGTTTCTCAGTATATACTGTAAAACACAATAGTTATTGCCAAATTAAAACTGTATGCATAAAAGACTACATACCATTTGTGATGCAGTGTAATCCATTTTGGTCTGTTTAACTGATAAAAAGTCTGTAACTCCAAGTTTTATGAAAAAGGTACGCCAACTCAATATTTCATGTTTGGAACAGCCAACAACATAACAACTATCCAATAACACCCAGTCATAACCTGTAATTAGATTTTACAGTATATGGAGCCCACTTAATTGGATATTTCCTGATTGAATAATCCTATTAATTGCAAACACTTCCAAATACCAGGCCTGGCATTCTTTAGGAGTGAAGGAGTGCTGCACGCCTACTGCATGCCTAGAAAAAATTGAGGAGGGCAATTTTTTGCACCCCTTGATTTCCTGGAATACCAGACCTGTTTGAGACTACCTTTAAAATCTATTATAATTTCGTCCCCTCAGTTCAAATGTGTTTTCTGTGCCTATTGGCACAGAGAACACATTGGAAATCGCGGGACGATTTGTCAATGTTGCATTGATTCACAATAATACCTGATCTATTCTGTGTCGCATTTCAATACATTTTGTGTGTAGAAGCCAGTCACATAAGAATTGAACGCAACATTTTTAATTATGAGATGTGTGTGCCAATTTTTTCACTATGTAGCTGAATATAGCACAATTTTTCAGTCACAATATTAATACCTTGAAGTGAATATAAGCAAAATAGCATATAAGTTTTTGCATTGAAAATTTCAGATGCAACTGCACTCCCAAGCAATCTGAGGAGAGCAATTGTTTTGCACTCCTTGATTTTCTAGATTACCAGGCCAGCAAATACCAAACCATATACCATACCTTCAGTACAATTTTAACCCATAAACTACAGATACCGTACATTAAAAAGTAAACTCCCATTCATTGAATAAACAAGTGCAACAACACCAACGGTGGCTATGCCCCCCACTGCCAGTCATTTATCTTTGTTGATACTGAATTAATAAATATCTTATCTCCATTAAACCACAGCACCAATACAGCAGGCCACCAAATGTGTCCATGTGACACTAATGCCCCTGCTTAAAAGGACCATAATTTTGGCAACAAATATTGAACCAAGCCTACTAACAAACCCAACATGTATTATGTGGTTATAAACCTATATATAAAATTTTATTTCATTTTGTTCAGTCAAACTAAAGTTATCATCTGGAAACCATATTTGGGAAGTACTTATGGATGGATGTACGGACAAGGGTTAACACTTAATGCCACTTCACCAAATTGGCAGGGGCATAAAAATCTTGGGATTCATTGAAGAATTTCTCTGACAACCACTCAAATCCCCATGTTTATAGACCACTTTTGGCCGCAGCGCATTCAATAAAAGCAATACATTCATACTGATTCCATTAGCTCTGCCAAACAACAAATAATAGAATAACTAGAAAGTGTTTTAGCACACTAAAACATATGTCTCCCCTTCCTTTCTATTTTATACACTACAAATGATATATACATAAAAATATTGACAATCATACCAGATATGTAAGGTCTAGCTCCAAAGAGAAATAAGTTATGATGACTCTGGCAAATAATACTCTATAAAATATTTGAACTTGACCTTGGGGTCCAAAGGTCAAGATCATGTGAAGGTCACCATGGTTTACGTGGCCACAGTGCCACATGTTGATACATCCACAGACAAAATAGAAAAGGTTAATACCTGATCTTATTGAGAACCAACAGCTAAAACAATCCAGTGATCACCAGACACTGCCATTTCAGAAAGATTAGCAAGCACATTGCAGACAGGAGTTGTATTGACAATGAAGACTTTTACAGTTTGTAATCAAGTTCTTCTTCGTACACCAGAAAACTGTTCTCTGAAATACTTTATGAGGTAGTTTAATGGCATTGGTCCATGAATCTAAAGTACATAAATTTGACCTTGAGGTCAAGGTCACATGAAGGTCATGATTACATGTGACATGCGGTCTAATTGCGATACATCCACATGTCAAATATCTAAGTCCTAGGTCAAAAAACAAAAAAAGTTCTGGTCTGGATAATTATTCCCTATTTGAAGTACATAAATTTGACCTTAAGGTCAGAGGTCAAGGTCACATGAAGGTCATTGAGGTAGACGACATGTGGTCTCATGGTGACACATCCACATGTCAAATAACCAAGTCCTAGGTCAAAAAACAAAAAAATTCTGGTCTGGACAACTACTCCCTATTTGAAGTACATAAATTTGACCTTGAGGTCAAGGTCACATGAAGATCACAATGGTATGCGACACACCGGCTCATGGTGATACATCCATGTGCCAAATATCTAAGGCCTGGCTCAAAAGACAAACAAGTTTTGGTCCGGACAAAGTTTCCTTGAAAAAAGCACAAATCTGACCTTCAGATCAAAGGTCAAGGTCACATGAAGGTCACAATGGTACACTACACACCAGCTCATTGTGATATATCCACATGCGAAATATCTAAAGCCTGACTCAAAATACAAAAAAGTTCTGGTCCAGAAAGTTTCCCTTAAAAAAGCGCATAAATCTGACCTTCAGGTCAAAGGTCAAGGTCACATGAAGGTCACTATGGTACACTGCACACCGGTTCATGGTGATACATCCACATGCCAAGTATCTAAGGTGTAGGTCAAAAGACAAAAAAGTTATGGCCCAGACAAAGTTTGTATGAGAAGAAGAAGAAGAAGAAGAAGAATATGCACTAAAACAATATGTCTTCCTTCTGGGAAGGGGAGACATAAATATAAATTATCACTTCAGAGAAGTGATATGGGGCATAGTATCGCGTCGAGTTGACGCGGATCAGCCTGCCATATCAAACATGCTGCCACAGTCCACTGAAGCGAAATGGAGTTACCAACACTTCTTTCCTATTTTTAATCAATCTTTTTCCTTTGTAATTCACTATGCCGTTTTACTTTTTATTGTTTCTTCTCCCCAAAATAGCCTTAGCTGTTGATGTGGCATTAAACACCAATAAATAAATGAATAAATAAATTCTCACACTCCTAGGCAAAAATATACTAAATACTACTATTTAAATAACTTTAGCATTTAGTTCACTTTAAGCAAACACGTTGTAAATAGTTCCGTCCCTTCCGATGACCAGGCTTCAAACATTACTGATACAGATTTCAAATACTACTGATATGGCTATCGATCAACACATGGTTTTCCAACAAAAGAGATTTGTTCAGCAAACAATAGTGGTATTTTGAGAAGAAAATTGATAGTCATATAATAAATACTCAGATTAAAACTGGTATGCAGGAAAATTCTGTCATCTGAATACTCATGTTAACTGAATATTCTTCACTGACAAAGTGACTATGCACTTAATAACAGAGCACCGTTAAGTTCTGCACCTTATAGTTTATGCATTCAAAAATAATAAGAGATGTAGACTGTGATAAAGGAATTTAGACTCAAACTTCAGCGACCCTCATGGTTTTCCGATCTCAACCAAAACAGGGCAACAGGATGAAATAACTAGATATCATACAGAGTCATTCTACCAAGGTACAATGAAATTCCTTCATAAATATTAAAATTTTTTAGTAAATTTTGTTTCTTAACATACCTACCACAATTGTTTACAATTGGCTGTAACATAAGTGCAAGCCCTACTTCGGAACTAACTCAAGCTTTTAGAATCTTTTCCAAACGAGTTGGAAAAGTACTAGAGTGCAAAAGCACGAAAAAGATCGAAAAAAAGGGTCGAGCGAGACCAGCGCTCGAAATTACAGGTACTCTCTCTGCACACCTCTTGCGTTTACCGAGCGCATGCGCAACAAACCGTGACGTCAATTCCGTATTTCCGCCAACGAGAAGTTTGTGATTTAGCGGGGAGGCATCGATATCAAAGATATCCCCAAGGAGGGTGGGCCTCCGGTAAACAATTGTGGTAGGTATGTTAAGAAACAAAATTTACTAAAAAATTTTAATTTCTTTTCAACCTACTCACAATTGTTTACAATTGGCTGAATAAACAATAGGAGGAGGTGAATCACATAACCAATACCAACAAGAGTAGCAGTAACGAAAGCAAGGATGGCAGAGAACAAAAACTAAAACCTGTAATGAAGAAAGAGAGAAGGCACCTGAAAAGAACAAGGCTGAGAGAAGCGCAACCTCGACAAAAACAATTTAACGAGGGTGCACCACAGCCTGAGCAGCAACGAGAGGGCCTAAAGAATAAAGGTCCTCAGATTGCTGCTGAAGGTGGCGGAGATAAAAGGAGGAGAAGGTAGAAGCATTCCTCCAGTAAGCCGCATTCATAACATCACGGAGCGAAACAGAATTGGAGAACGCCCAGGATGTAGAAATGGCACGAACCTCGTGAGCATTAAGCCGGTTCGAAACAAGATCCGATGCAGACAAGCGAGAATAAGCCAGCTTGATTGCAAGACAGATCCACCTGGAAATAGAATGGGAAGAGATAGACTGCCGCTTAGGAATGAGAGACAGAAAAAATCTCTTCCGATCCCTCCTAATGAACTGAGTGCGAGTAATGTAAGTCTTGACCGCACGAACAGGACAAAGAAGAGGCCTCCGTCCATCTACAGCAGGGAGAGCCCGAATGCAGATGGGAGGAGGTACCGAATCGGGGAGTTGATTCTTAGCCAGAAAAGAGCAATCAGTAGTGAATGTGACACTGTTAGCCTCATTTCGGAAGAAGGCAGAATCAACAGATAGCGCATGAAGCTCACTGACTCGACGAGCAGAAGCAAACGCTAGAAGAAAAGCCGTCTTATAGGTGAGAAAACGCATGTCGGTCTCAGATAAAGGCTCGAAAGGCGCCCCCTTCAAACAGTGCAACACCCATGCCAAGTTCCACTTGGGTGTAAGACGCAAAACTCGAGGCCTCTTCAAAGAAAAGTGCCGAATAAGTTTGGAGAGGAAAAGATTACGACCGATACACCGCTTTCCCACATAAGAGAAAGTATCAGACAGCATAGACCCATAGCCCTTAATCGTAATAGGCTGGAGGCCCTTGGAGTCAAAAAGAAAAACCAGAAAATCCGCAATTTGAGCGATAGACGGATCACGGTAATTCACATTGTGATCTGAACACCAGCGGCAGAAAACCTTCCACTTGGCGGCATAAGTCATTCCAGTGGAAGGTCGCCGCGATGCAGAAATGCACTCCACTGATCGTCTCGAAAAACCTCTACGTCGGAGACTGGACCTGATAAAAGACAGGCGTGAAGGGACAGGCTCGCCAGGTTGTTGTGATACTTCCTGGGACGACCCTGTGAAAGAAGATCGCGACGTAGAGGTAGACGAATCGGTCGATCGGCCAATAGAGGCCGCAGCAGATTGATCCACACCCTCTGTGGAGACAGGGGTGTGATCAGAATGATCCTGCAACTGCAAGCACGAATCTTCGCTAAAACTTGAGGAAGAATCGGTGCAGGAGGAAAGGCATAGCCGACCCAGCCTGTCCAGTCCAGAGACAGAGCGTCTACTGCAAATGCCAGAGGATCTGGACAAGGGGAGACAAAAGTCTCTACCTGATGATTCCAGCGAGTAGCGAAAAGGTCGACCTGAGGACGACCCCACTGCTCGCAAATCGCCTGAAACACCGACCGATGTAGCATCCATTCGGTTGGAAGGACACTGTCGCGTCGGGACAGGGAGTCTGCTAGGACGTTGAGACGCCCGGGAATGTGTCGAATGGACACCCGAGCGTTCACATCCCGTGCCAACAGAAGAAGATCCCGAGACAGCCGATACATAGGAATCGAATGAGTGCCTCCCTGATTCCGTATGTAGGCCACTACTGTCGAATTGTCCGAAAGAAGTAGGACAACATGGTCCGACAGATGAGGGATCCAAAGCCGAAAACTCAACAGAAGAGCAAGGAGCTCCTTCTGGTTGATATGAAGGTCCACCTGCTCGCTGTCCCACTCTCCGTGAGTAGACAGACCGAGAGGGTCCAACGTCGCACCCCAGCCCCGATCGCTGGCATCCGCAGTAAGGATGCGATCGGCCAAAGGAAGATCCAACGGAACACCCTGTGTCAGCCAGGGAATATTTGCCCAAGGGCGGAGGTGACAAAGCAGAGACCGAGGAATAGTGAGTTCCAGGTCCAGCGGATCTACATTCGGACGCCAATGATCCAACAGGAAGTGTTGGAGAGGTCGGACAAACAAGCGACCGAGCGGAATGAGATCGGTCACCGAACCGCAAAGGCCCAGCATCCGAAGGAAAGTCCTGGCCGAGACCGAGGAAGATTGAAGCAGGTCCCGAGTCAAGGCGGAAAGAATCGTCGCCCGAGCCTGGGGAACCGACACTACATTGTGAAGAGTGTCGAAATCCATCCCCAAATGACGGAATCGCTGAGAAGGAAGAAGATCCGACCTCTCGCGATTGACTCTGAAACCCAGCGACGCTAGAAGGCAAAGAAACTGCCGGACATCGAACTCCAGAACAGCAGCATCGTGGTGCCGTTGGAGGATGTCGTCTAGGTAGGCGGACGAAGTCACCGCCGACTGAGTGCGATGGAAAGCAAGCACATGAGACATCAGTCGGGTGAAGGCCCAAGGAGCCAGGTTCAAACCGAACGGGAGAGCTCTGAATTGAAAAACTCGATCCCGAAACGAGAACCGAAGGTATTTCCGTGACGCCAGATGAATGGGTACATGGAAGTAGGCATCCTTCAGGTCGATACTGGCCGCAAAATCGCCCTGATGAACTGAACGTCGAACCGACCGGAAAGTCTCCATACTGAAACGAGGAGCAATTATGTACTCGTTCAGGGTACTCAGATCGATGACAGGACGAAATTGGCCGTTTTTCTTCGGCACCAAGAAAAGTCTCGAGTAAAACCCCGGTGAAAGGGTGTTCCTGACCACCTCGATCGCCCCTTTGGTGAGGAGATTGTCGATCTCCTGCACCAGAAGGTCCCGACGCAGAGAATCTGAAGGGACCTGAGTCGGAAGGGGCACCCGAGATAAACTGGGGTGCCGATGGAAGGACAGTCGCAGACCGGAATGAATGACGTCGAGGACCCAAGAGTCCGACGTTATCTCTGTCCAACGGTCGTAAAACAGCGACAGCCTTCCTCCGACTGGAGGCGAATCGAGGTGAGAACCTTCACTTGCGGCCTCGACGAGGCCCCCGAGAGGAGAAACCACCTCGGGAAGTGACAGAGTCCTGAGACTTTCCAGCCTGAGGCTGCCAGCGGGCCTGGCCACGTCGGCGCTTCTTATGAGCAGAAGGAGCAGACGGAGCCGAAGGCGTAGCCGACGTCGCCGACGAGGCAGACGCAGCAGCACGCTTGGCGGGCCTGGAACGACCCCCACCCGCAGTAGCAGGTGGGTCAAGCTGTCTCAGCAAAAGCTGGTCCTTCGAATGACGAAGAACTTCGCCACGAACAGCTTCCACGGAACCATGGAACAACTGAGGTCCTACCAACGAGGCAGACCTCAGAACAGCATGTTGCTCAGAAGGAAGGGATGGTAAAGAATCCAAAACCGCATCCCGGCGTGCCAGCTCCAAATTGGCCGTGTTACAGGCGTGAGCGTGAGTCAAGTTCATAAGAGCCTGTGACAAAACGCGAAAAGGCGCCTGAGCGTCATCAAACTCCCCTGGTGGAAAATATTCAGCCAGAGCAGCGACAACATGGTCCGCGAGAGATAACATACCCAGCATCTCTCGGGACAGGCCCACCATAGACTCAACTACCGACATCGGGAGAACTGCCGACTTAGGCTTAGTCAACCCGAGGATAGAAGAATCCTCATCCACAGTAGTCATCCCTTGGAAGACTGGTGGAGAGACGGAATCGTAAACACGAAACCGCGATGGAGGCAGGAAGGCATCAGCTCTAGAAAAGAAGGAACCCTTAAGGGCCTTAGAACGCATTTTGGCGTCTAAGCCCTGGAAGGACTCAACCACCTGAGCCGATTGCAGAGGACGCAAAGCCCCGGAGCTAGAAGGCTCAACAGGGTTACGGCGCTCCACAGTGGACCGCGGCCGGACGGTCACAGAAGGCTGGTCGGAAGGTAGAACGTCCGGCAATAAGCCAAAGACGAAATCCAAAGCCTGCCCCAAGACTGACGAGGGGGGACCATCACCTTCAAGATACTCGTCATCCTCCGTAGCAGAGGAGACGTAGCCCAACTCGGGCTGACCAGCAGAAACCTCCTGTGAATACTGTGCAGTATCCAAGGGGCCAGGCGAGACATCTCGGCGACCGACCAAAGGAGGTTGTGCCTCAGGAGGCACAGGGAGGCCAACTTGAGGGTTGCCAGAAAGCAACCGGGTGAGCGCCAAAACGGCCTGGCGCAGGTCACCCTGAGAATCCGTCGCAGCAGAAACGCCCGACGGAGTGTCCTCCCAATGGACCCTTCTGGTAGAAGAACCCAAATCCTCAGAAGAGACCGACGGCGAACGTCGATCGGCAGACAGAATAGGAGCACGGTGAGAAGACACCGGAGGAAAGTCCCGATTGTGACGCCCAGGAGCCATCACTGGCCTCTGCGAAACAGAAGGCCCTGCCTGCAAATCCTCGAAAGGGACCGACGGCGCACGTCGATCGGTAGCTGGACCTAGGACACGGTGAGAAGACACCGGAGGATTGTCCCAAGAATGACAGGAACCTGTCATTGACCTCTGCGCAGCAGACGGCCCCAACTGCCTATCCTCTGAGACCGACGGCAAGCATCGATCGACACCCAGACTCGGAACACAGTGAGGAATCACCGGAGGAAGGTTCCGAGAGTGACAGCTAACCGGGGCTGTCACTGACCGCTGCCGAACAGCAGGCCCTGGATGCCAACGTCCCAACAGCATCCCGCTAGTCGGCACACTAGCAGGCGAAGGTGGAACAATAAACGATTCACTCGAGGGACGAGGAATCGCTGCCGAAGCGACCGGCCGGCTCAACCGACTAGGAGCAAACCTAGCCAGATGAGACGGAGCAGACAGCAAACCCGCACAGCCTCGCCGCGAGGCTGGGGGAGGCTGAGAACACACAGACACACCAGCAGATACAGCCTCGGTCCCCCGAGACTGTAGACCATCCCCAGAAGAGATGGAAGAGCCACCATCAGACAGAATAGGATCTGGAGTAGCAACCCCCTCAACAACGGTCGACGGTGTTGGAGGCAGATCGGAGAGGGTTACCGAGTTGACCTCGGAAAAGCTCTCAACGAAAACAGACGCCTCAATAGTGACATCCGAAGACAAAGAGACCGCGGTCTCCTCATCAGGTATCACAGAACAAACACCGTCAACAGTTGCAGAGGAGCTCGCCACAGAAGTCAGATCCGAATCCTGTGTGACAGAGTCACCACGTGCACCAGCAGAAATGTCTGCAACGGCACTGCTACCCTTACCCCGAGAACGAGGGGTTCTAGCTCTGGAAAGAACCACCTTGTTAACAGAAGCCCAAAATTTAGAGGACCAAACCCCACAGATACCACATGATTGGGCCTGAGTGCAATTGTTGCAAGTGACACATGTGGTATGGGAATCGTCCACATGTTTCACCTGCAAACAAGAGGTACAAGGAATAGTCTTAGGCATGATATAAATACAACAATCAAGCTTCCCGCCGACGGAAAACAGAACGAAGGTCGTGTTCACACGTGGGGGAAAGGCAAGATAAAGTGTGAAAAGCACAGCAATAATAATACAAATTAACATTAAATGTAGAGTAATAATTTGGTAGCTTGAAAAAGGATACAATCCAGTAGCACACTAAAGACGATTAATAAGTTGTTCACGAAGAATTAATATCATAAACAGCACAGTCACAAAAATTTCCGACCATGAACAATGGCGGAAAATAAAGGAATTGACGTCACGGTTTGTTGCGCATGCGCTCGGTAAACGCAAGAGGTGTGCAGAGAGAGTACCTGTAATTTCGAGCGCTGGTCTCGCTCGACCCTTTTTTTCGATCTTTTTCGTGCTTTTGCACTCTAGTACTTTTCCAACTCGTTTGGAAAAGATTCTAAAAGCTTGAGTTAGTTCCGAAGTAGGGCTTGCACTTATGTTACAGCCAATTGTAAACAATTGTGAGTAGGTTGAAAAGAAACGACCTGTGGATAGTGCTAAAGGTTTTCAGATTTTGAACCTGCACAGCCATCACGGTTGACCGTTCACATCCAAAATGGGATGTTCTCATCTAGACATGACCTCGAACCTGCACATGAAATTTAGTGATCGGGCAAGAACTACGGGGTGTAGCCAGTGCTAAAGAAAATGTGAACAGACTAACAGACTCACAGACTTCTACGTGCATGATGGCAATAGCTTATCTGGACTTTGTTAAGCTAAAAATTAACCCTTTCCACCTGATGTCAAAATGTAGAAATTTCAAGCAGCAAATTTTACCAAAAAGGCAACAAGAATTTTGACCAATTCAAACTTGTTTGACATGGCTTAATGAGTTCTGGAAAGTTAAAAAATTTATAGTAATTTATATATTTTTTATACTTACCAATGACCCAGACATAGCTGGTGCTAACTCTTAAAAATATAGGGCCAAACACAAATTTTGCCCCCCAATCCCCAAAATTTGCATCTAAAACCAAAGAAAACATGTCCTGAATGGCCCTCCATACTTCATCTATACTGCGCATGCGCAGTGTCAAGGACGTCCCGAAATTGGCGCCATTAATCATTCTTATAACCAGTGCCTGGTAAGCGCTATGTACTCAGCGGGGAGGTATGAGTTCCCAACTCCTGGGAGGGCCATCCCCGTCTGGGTCATTGGTAAGTATAAAAAATATATAAATTACTATAAATTTTTAACATTTTTATACTGTACCAATGACCCAGACATAGCTGAATAGTAAAAAGGCTGGAGGGCCTAGGACATAGAGCAAGTTCAAATAAGCTCAATTATATAAAATAGAGTCATCCCCTCGAGGGGAAAAGGAGTATTAGGCCTTACATGTATCTTTCTTAATTATGATAAAATAGAAAGACAAAACACCTTCCAAAATTGAGCAACATAACATCCTTGAACTCTATTAATAACCAGTATAATCCTTATACTAATAATTTTTAAAGTAAGCCAATAAATAAAGATAGTCTAGAGAATAGAGACTCTTTATACTCCTAAAAAGTGTCTGAGGACTGTATAATAACGCCCGTTTGACACGTGATATATTCAAAAGCTATACTTTAAAAACTATGACCTGAATGAATTTTTAAAACATAAACTTATCACTTGAAAGCCATCCCAGTAACAGCTCAGAATTACTAACTCCAGAGGAGGTATCCCCTTGTTTTCATAATAAAACAGGTGACCCAAGGGAACACCCTTCCCCCCCCCCTTTTCTTGCCCTGGGTCAAATAGCCCACAGCGAAGAGGGCAGCAGGACGGAGTCACTGCCGGAACAGAAAGCCTACCTAGCTATAGTAGCAACTGTTAAGTGAATGACATTCTGAGCAGTAGATAATAAACCTAACAATGGAGGCCTCCAGAAATGGACTCAATATTTCTGAGATAAAAATTCATGAATGTGGATGGCTGAGCCCAATGAGCAGCCTTCATAAAATCTATAATAGCGACACTATTAATATAAGCCCAAGATGTAGAAAGAGCTCTTACTTCATGAGCCGAAATCTCAAGCACAAACTGCTGAGTCAATGATATACCATAAGCAGTACCAATAGTTAATTGAATCCTTTAGTAATAGAATGGAGCGTAATGTCCTTCTATTAGTCATCAAAGACAGAAGAAGCTCACGTCCATCCTAATAAACTGATATCTGTTTATAAATACACAAACTCTAACCGGACAGAGTAAAGGCCTATGCCCGTACGAAGACGGAAGGACCTTAATAACAATAGGTTCCGGATATTATTAGGAGCCTGACTCTTAACCAAAAATCCAACCTAAGTAGTAAGGAAGTAGTGTTTCTGACACTACAAAAGTGAGAATCGTCCACCGATAGTGCATGAAGCTCACTGACTCCTCAGTAAAAAAGACGGCTAACAGAATTACTGTCTTAAAAGGTCAGAATTTGAAAACTACTGTTTCCAGAGGCTCAAATGATTACTTAGCTAAATAAGAACCGAAGCTAAATTCCGTATAGGAATTTAATCTAAGGATTCTAGGTCTATTTATCGAAAAGTTTCTAACTGACTTAGATAAAGAGACATAAGACTCAATTGTAAACTATCATAGAGTGCATAGGTATGAGATAACATAGACCTATAATCTTAATAGTAACAGGCTGCAGTAGATCTTGTCAAACAAGTATACTAGAAAGTTGCAATGTCTAGTATGGAGGGATAAAAAATATCAACATAATGATCCCTACACCAACGACGGAAGAGCCTCCACTTTAGCCGCATAGTATAGCAAAGAAGAGGTTCTCCTACAGTAAGAAATCGCGTCCATAGCTCGTTCTGTACCATGCTTGCCGTGCAAGAAGGACCACACAACGGAATACGTGAAGGTTGAGACCCTGCGGGTTGTGATGAAGAAGACACGATTTCCCCAGCGAAAATAGATCCTCTCATGGAGGAAGTTTTCGCGGTAAGTCCCACAGTAGACCCCTGAGTAAAATTACCCACGGTCTCTGTGAAGACAGAGATGCTATCAACAGAATTGTATTGTGGATGTTTATCTTAACAATACTTGCTGAATCAACAGCGCTGGAGGATACGCATATCCTATCATTGCGTCCTATTAGATCAATAGAGCGTTAACAACATAAGCTCAGGGATCCGGACATGCAAACACATACGTCAGCAATTGAATAGTGAGTTGTGTCGCAAATAAATTATCATTGGGCACTCCCATTGATAGCAAATCTGATTGAATACTTGTTTGTTGAGAGTCCATTCTGACGGCAACAAGCGACCCTTACGTGAAAGGGAGTCTGCTAATAGAATCAGACGACCTGGAATATGACGGACCGAAGCAGAACTTGGTGTACTATAACAAACAGAAGGATTCTTTCCATTAAATTGAATAACGGAATCGAATGAGTGCCTCCCTGGTTCCGGAGATACGCAACTACTGTCGTATTATCGGACAGGATTTGGACATGCGTTTCTGAATAATGTTCATCCAATGACATAGTGCAAGCCTAAATAACATCATTCCCTGGAAGTTAAGTGCTTGCCTGGAAACTGCGGAACCTAAAGACCCTGGTACTTCGAATCCGTTGGGATCAATATCGTACCCCAACCTGTTTGACTGGCATCCGTCATATGATAAAACTCAGATCCGGCAACTGCAGTGGCACTCTCTGAGTCAACCACCGAATGTTTGCCCCAGTCTGAATCTCTTGCTACACTTGATAGACAAGAGAGCGTGTATATCGAGCAATTCATAGATTGCTGAAAAGTTGCCGTCGAAGAGAAGCTTCTCCAAGACCGAAGCGACTCTGAGAGAGTTCTTCACCTTACTATCCACGCGCGTGGATGTAGCTAGGGCTGCATCACGACTAACCAAATCCAGGTTGCCACTGAAGGGCGGAGTTATACGTGGAAACTACTGCCCTTGAAAGAAATCACATTGAGGATCATATCCTGGAATTTTTTCTCTTGAAGACGTAATGATAACGCCTCAGTAAGGTAGTCTACGTATGATAAAGCGTCTAAGTTAAGTCTATTAGACATCATTGTCGTTTCCAACATCGTGGTTGGAATTGACATAGACAGCGAAAAAAATAATTCCTAGTCTTCAGCCCCGCTATCTAGACGCATATGAACTCTCGGTATGCCCTGTTCTGCCAATATAAATTATTTCCTAGAATTGATAAAAGGCAGAATAGAGTATTGCGGACAAGAAACTAAACTATCATGCTTGGTAGCAAGCTTATATATATATAGCATCGTTAAATAATTCGAAAGTTCTAAGACATTATTGGACTGCGTCGGCAACTCCCTGAACCGATCCAAAACTCCGTGTCCAATGACGCTATTAGTCTCTTATCCAGCATCGCAGCAATGTAGTCCGACGGAACAACCTCTGGAAGAAAATGCCGGAAGAAATGTATGGCAGCTTCTGTTGTTCTGAAAGGGAAAGCTCGAAATCATCCGAATCCCTTTCGCCATCCTGTCGGACCCTATGAAATATTCGGTCGTCCGCACCTGATGCAACAGCGGAGCGCACCGATCCAGGGCTGTCGGATTATGCCTGATCCGACCGAGAATCTGTCGTTTGCTGGGATGCTACGATAAGCTGTGCTATTTTGGATAGCACGTCCGTCACTGAGGCCTGTGGAGAAGCGGTCTTACGATGCATTGCCGCTGGAAGCTCCATGTTCGTTACCCCATGCATACTTCTATTATGTGAGCGACCGGAGTGTGCAGGCCTCGTGTCCCTTGGCTACCGGATGGCGTGACCTGTTCGCCACGGAATCACTGAATGCCGAAGCTGGCCGGATATTCAAGGTCACGTAGCCAATGTGCGGTCGTGTGCGCTGCTGTGAGGATGAGGAAGCAATATCGACAGTCACTCAGACTGTCTATATAATGGAGCATCCCGAGTGGCGGACATACGCTCCGAAGGTGAAATGTCTGTACCACAACATCCAGTCCCATATGTTGTTGCACGAGAGAGGGACCTCTCTCGCTCGCTCGCTGCCCGGACAGACCGGACGAGCTAGGAACCGGACTAACAGACTTCCTCCGATCTCTCCTCTAATCCATCATCACTGGGTGTGTACTAACGTCTAATATAGTGCTCGCATCACCCAAATCTCCTTCCTAGACCGCAACGGACGAACCCGACTGCCGAACCATTCGATGAATGGACGCTACACCGGGTGAGCTAGCGAATGTCAACTCCGTCGATCCTACTAGGGACCTCTTAGGCGATTGACGTAATCCATGAGCACTAATTGCCGCTAGCTCTTCATTAACTATGACGACAGAGGCACACTTTTGAAAGACATCTCAGTAATTTGCGAACAAGAAACCAGATATGCTTGGACATAGCAAGCACATAAAAAATATATATAGCGTCGTTCAATAAATCGAACGTATCTGAGACATTATTGGACTGTGTCGGAACTGAGGGACGATGTCCCTGAACCGAACCAAAAATTTCTAAGTCCACCAACGCTATCAGTTTCTCATCCGGTATCACAGCATTCTGGTCCGACGAAGAACCTCTAGAAGATGAAGTCGGATGACATATACAGCAGCTTATGTTGTTCCGAAAGGGAAAGCTCGAAAGCTTCCGAATCCCTTTCGGCATCCCGTCGGACCGTATGAAATTTTCGGACGTCCGCAGAGCGTCCCAACCCAGCGTCGTCGGATATTATATTAAGCGACAGAGCTTCTGTCGTTGCTGGGATGCTGCGATAAGTTGTGCTATTTGGGATAGCACGTCCATCACCGAGGCCTGTGCAGAAGCGGTCTTACGATGCTTTGCCGCTGGAAGCTCCGTGTACGTTGACTCCCGCATACTTTCTTATGCGAACGTCCGGAGTCTCCAGGCCTCGTGTCCCTGGCTATCGGATGGCGTGACCTGGTCGCCGAAGATTCTCTGATTGGCGAAGTTGACTGGATATCGGAGGTCACGTAGCCAAGGTGCGGTCGTGTGCGCTGCCATGAGAATGAGGAAGCCTTATTGACAGTCTCTCCGGACTGTGTATATAACGGAGCGTCCCGAGTGGCGGACGTATGCTCCGAATGCGAGACATTTTGTATCACAACATCTGGGGCCAGATGTTGATGTACGAGAGAGGGGCCTCTCTCGCTCGCAGCCCGGATGGGCCTGGACGAGCTATGAACCGGACTAAAAGGCTTCCTCCCTTCTCCCCTCTAATCCGCCGTCACTGGGTGTGCACATTGTTATTTTATAGTGCTCGCATCACCCAAAACTCCTTTCTAGACCGCAACGGACGAACCCGGCTGCCGAACCATTCGATGAATGGACGCTGCACCGGGCGAGCTAGCAGACGTCAAAGGCCGTCGAACCTACTAGGGTCCTCTTAGGCAATTAACGTATTACATGAGCACTTTTCCGCTAGCTCTTCATTAATTGTGACGACGGAGGCACACTTTTTGGAAGACATCACGGATACATCACCCTGATCCTGATCGTCTGAAATAGAGATTGATAAAGTAGATTGACCCTGCGGGGAAAGGGCCGGAATGGCCAATTCCCCACTAACATACCGTGACACACGCTTCCCATGTTGTCATCGTAATCAACACATACAGAACAGGAGTTAGTGCGAGTACACTGACTACATTATACAATGATTATGAAAGTCAGAGGAAGATTACCTCTTATTACAATTGAATAATATCCTTTCATTGTGAAAAGAAAACAAAGTCCTAGTACTCGCACCAACCCCTGACAATCAAAATACATAATAACAAGATCCATTAACATAGAAAAAATAATTGAATCAAAAACTTTTGAAAAAATATTTTTTTAGAATAGCCCAAGTTTCTGAAAAGTAACGTTGAGCCCCAATGGATCCCAAGCCTAAGTGTGGACAAAAATTCTAAAGATATTTTAAACAATTTATGCAACACTTACGAACAATAATAATGTATCTAGTTATGATTAAATTAACATCAAGATATTATTTCAAGAAATCCCCCCTCACACAGAGGGCTGTTGGAAATGTAAACAATAAGTGTAAAAACACTAGATCAAGACTCCAGGCACCCTGGCCCGAAATCAGTTACCAATAAGACACTATCTGATGCAAAACAGAGACTTCCAGGGAAGAAACTGCAGAACATCAGATGGTAGATGCAGAACACTAACCACCCATAGGTGAAGACGTAAACATGGGGAAAAGAACAGAATTCATTCTGTTATCCAGCTAAAACTCCCAAGAAATTTTAGTAATAATATTACAGAAAATATGCCAAAAGCATGGGAGAATAGCAAGAGGGGACTTAAAGGAAAGGGAGAGAGGAAAACACTGAATAAGCAGTGTAATCTTGATAACAAGAATGACCACAACATGCTGTTGCCTCGAAAATAGGTAACTTAACATAATTTCATCAAAAAATTTTAAGTTACAGCCCTGATTATTTTCTGTCACTCATTTTTCCTCTCCTCCTTCTATATCCTCCTTAGAATCACCATTTCACTAATATTTATGTGTCTGGCATCATTTAAACTGAGATTTACAAGCACAAAGATCAGTCAGATGTTAACTGATGAAGGGCCAAACAAAGAATGATTAATGGCGCCAATTTCGGGACGTCCTTGACACTGCGCAAGCGCAGTAGAGGTAAAGTATGGAGGGCCATTCAGGACATGTTTTCTTCGGTTTTAGATGCAAATTTTGGGGATTGGGGGGGAAAATTTGTGTTTGGCCCTACATTTTTAAGAGTGAGTACCAGCTCTGTCTGGGTCATTGGTACAGTATAAAAATATAAGACTGAACTGGTTAGCCCTTTACCCAATGCACATGAAATAAAAATTTAATATACTACTCAAAGTTTGCTAAGCACCAAGTATATTCAACAACCTCTTTTACATTTTAGTTGAAATATTGTGATGAAAAGTGTATATATTTTTTATTTAATTATATCTTTAATGATTTAAGTACAGAAATTAAAATTTTATTTGTGTTTGACATTATTTTTTAGCTTTTGAATATGATAACCATGGAAAATGGATATTATTGGTAAAAGAGGAAATTTTTCAATTTGCCAAAAAGTTGACAGAGCAAACTGGTGTGAATTCAATATCGAGTATGAGACCCATTACTGTTAATTACAGCCTGACAATGCCTTCTCAAGCTCCCAATCAGGTTCCTGGTGGTCCTTTGTGGGATGTTGTTCCATTCTTGGACCAGCATGGCACCAAGCTCCTGGACACTTCTTGGCTGGACTGGATGGGCTGAAATTGCTAGCTGCAACTCATTCAAGACATGTTCGATTGGATTGAGGTCAGGGGATCTTGCTGACCAGTCCATACGCTCAATCCCCTCCCTCGGTCGGTACTCCCCAACAGCATGGGCAACATGAGGACTGGCATGATCATCCATCAGAATGAATCTATCAACCACTGCACCTGCATACAATCTGATGTGGACATCCAGGATCTCATCAATATACAGCTGCATAGTCAATATACCACGTTCAAGGACACAGAGCTCTGTACGTCCATCCCTGCTGATGCCACCCTAGACCATGATTGATCCTCCACCATAGCGATCATGCTCAGCAATGTTTGCTGCATGGAATCGCTCTCTATGATTTGCCATATTCAATCATTAAATCACAAGGGTTTGTGTTGAAATGAAGATTGAATACTCTACACCTGTCATGTACATGTAGACAGTACACGAAAACATCATGAAAATCAAGGGGTAGATGCTTTCCATGACTGTCACGAGAAGTCTGCCTATCAAGAGATCTAATGTAAACACTGGGGACCATCTCAATACATTCCTCAATCATATCCACCAACAAGAGGGATGTTACATCCCAACGCTCACCTACATTCACGCTTGATAATGTCGTTTCAATGTAACATGCCTAATATTTAGTTAATATAAATCATTAACTAGGCATCAAATGATTAATGTGATTTATGTGATGGCTTTGGAAAGTCTATATTTCTGCATTTATTATATATCAATTCAACATAGAATCATTGGATATATGAAGCATTTTTTTCTTTTAGAAATGTTTATGATTAAGAATATGAATCGTGAGGCAGGATATTAAATCATAAATAAGAATTAGGAAAGGCTTTCATAAATCACTGAAACTGTAATTGAAGTACATTCATTGGTTAAAGAGGAGTTGCGGAAAAACATTCGTTCAAGAAAGTGACTATAAGTCCCAACAAAAATACATCACATCAACAACTAAAATAAGTCTTAATGTTACTAGTAACAAGTATGAGAAAGTATTAAATAAAAAAAAAAAGTTAAAAAAAAATCTTTTTAAAGAAAGTGAATATAAGTCCCAAAAATCCCCCTCAAATTCCTCAAATATGCATGTAATAAGGGCGCAACATTACTGCAATGTAGTTTAGTAACCCATGCGTACAATATCAATTGCCTGGAAAGACACATAGAAACAGAACTCACCTTAACACCTCACCTTAACACAAACTTAAAATTGAGTAAGTCAGAGAAAAACGTGAACATTGTGACTGAAAAAAAGAAAAGAAATCAGTTAAATTTCTGCATACAGTAGGGTTAATACCTACAGTTGTTATTGAAATGAGAAAATAAACAGTAATGAGAGGTAAAGGCACCACAATCTGCACAAAAGCTGACTTTAACGCAAATTCTTACAACACCTAAACGCTAATTCTTACAACAAGTTTTGGCAGAAAATCAGCCTCAAATTCCTCAAATATGCATGTAATGAGGGTTAAATATTACTGCAATGGAGTTCATTAACCCAAGTGTAGAATATTAATCGCCTGGAAAGACACACAGAAACACAACTCACCTAAACACAAAGTTTACAAAGTTTTACAACTTAAAATTTACTAAGTCCGATAAAAACATGAAAATTTTGACTGAAAAAAAAGAAAATTTCCGTTAAATTTCTGCATACAGTAGGGTTAATACCTACAGTTGTTATTGAAATATGAAAATCAACAGTAATGAGAAGTTAAAGCAGCACAATCTGCACAAAAGCTGACTTTAACACAAATTCTTACAACACCTAAACCAAATTCTTACAACTTTTGGCAGAAAATTTTAGGTGAAATTTGGAAAAAAGTCGTAGTATCAGGGTTAAATACTGTTCTGATAGTCCCCTACAACCTACATATGCAATATCAAAGGCCTGAGCCCACTGATCTTTGAGAAATCACCTTAACACATCACCTTAACACAAACTTTTAGAACTTAAAATTTACTAAGTCCGAGAAAAACATGAAAATTTTGACTGAAAAAAAAGAAAATTTCCGTTAAATTTCTGCATACAGTCGGGTTAATACCTACAGTTGTTATTGAAATATGAAAATCAACAGTAATGAGAAGTTAAAGCACCACAATCTGCACAAAAGCTGACTTTAACGCAAATTCTTACAACACCTAAACACTAATTCTTACAACAAGTTTTGGCAGAAAATCAGCCTCAAATTCCTCAAATATGCATGTAATGAGGGTTAAATATTACTGCAATGGAGTTCAGTAACACAAGTGTAGTATATTAATCGCCTGGAAAGACACATAGAAACACAACTCACTTAAACACAAAGTTTACAAAGTTTTACAACTTAAAATTTACTAAGTCCGAGAAAAACATGAAAATTTTGACTGAAAAAAAAGAAAATTTCCGTTAAATTTCTGCATACAGTAGGGTTAATACCTACAGTTGTTATTGAAATATGAAAATCAACAGTAATGAGAAGTTAAAGCAGCACAATCTGCACAAAAGCTGACTTTAACACAAATTCTTACAACACCTAAACGCAAATTCTTACAACAACTTTTGGCAGAAAATTTTAGGTGAAATTTGGGAAAAAGTTGTAGTATCAGGGTTAAATACTGTTCTGATAGTCCCCTACAACCTACATATGCAATATCAAAGGCTTGAGCCCACTGATGTTTGAGAAATTAACCTTAACAATTTGGGGAGTGCAGTCCTTTTCACATAGATGCACTCAATGTCCACCAGGGCAGCCTTCTCAAACTCAAAACACAATAGCAGGAAAATAATGCTTATGAGGGGATACTTTCCCTGAACCCTGTTTACTTGGTGTCATCATAATACGTGGTCTGGGGCACCTCTCAGACGCACCCACCAGTGTACCATTTTGATGAGTTTCTCTCACAAAGCAGTAATGCTAATCAGAATCTATGACTAGGTGACAAGTGAGATGCTTTTTGTTGGCCCAGCAATCTGGGTAAAATTTCTAATGATGCTGCACCACCTTGGGAAGCCAAACACCATAACTTTTAAGGTTGTCTGTTATTTGAGATAACTGGGGAGTGGGAACACCAGCTCAATGAAATGCACTCCAAACCAAGCCAGGTTGACAGAGTGGCACTGTTCATGAAATGCTCACTTGCATATCTGTACAAACCTGGTGCCAATATCCTTGGGCCTTCGATCGCAAACTTGGTCATCCTACTTCTTGTCTGAAACGCAGAAAGTAGGGCTGGACTTCATTCAAGCCGTAGAAGGGAGCAGGATAGCTGGCCTTCAATGTATATCACCATCATCAAGTGGATCTCCTGTTTCAAACCTCTACATGGAGAAGAGCACTGTGTAACCATCAATCTCCAACTAGACATTAGCTTTTCAAGAATATCAAACCATTATTGAACCAACAGCTGCAGTGGGGCAGAGAAGTGGGTGTTCAAACTTGAAAAATTGTTCCTCTTGGTTGGGCTTGGGTATTTCGGCCACTATCTTATCAACAAGGTTGCTATATTGCTGGGGTAAACAAACCATATTGCAAATATCTAAATGTGAGTTTGAAGCGTGGGAGCTGTTGTTGCATTACTAGTATAAACAGCTCCCTTGCTCACTTTTCTTTGAGCTGTAAATTATTGTAAAGCATCCTCTCCCTGCTGTAAAGTTGAGTAGTGGTTGATAAAATGGGACCCGGTAACCTGGTTAAAACTATTTAGGGTGGAAGTCTTCTTAAAATTGTTAATGTGGGTATAAATCAATATTGGCTATAATTGACTTTATACTTGTATTGATATATGATATAGCCACAGTTGCTCAGGGTGACCTTAACTGTTAGAGTGCTGAATTATTTTTCGAAAGTGATTTGTAATGTATTTTTTTAACCCTTTACCCAACAGACGATATCAAAATTTATTATTTTAAATATAATTTTTTTAAATTTTTAAAAAAATGTCAACAAAACCATATCATGTGACCCCTCATTGGAATGAGCCCAATGAGCTCATTCCACTGAGGGGTCACATGATATGGTTTTGTTGATTGTCGATTCATTGGGTAAAGGGTTAATCCCAATTGTCGACATGGCGGGCACAGTGATGCTATGTACAGTACACTGATAATGCACTTAATTTCCCTCAAACATTGTTAACCCTGCACTTGCAGTTAGTACTTTGGTGAGTCTGACAGTTGCTCACCACAGTTGGGTGGTTTTCTCCAGTTACTCTTGGCTTCTTCTACCTGTAAAATTGTTTGGTACAAGGTGACCCTGGCTGGCAAAAGAGTTGTAAAAGCCAAATAAACAAGAGGCCTGAATGGCCAAGCGCTGCTTGGCGGGAGTTTAGGGATCCATACCCACCCACCCCACCCCCTCATAAAATCACTCTAAATCCAGCCAAGCCCATCTTGGAGCAAAAACAAATTATGTGGCGTAACTGACTGGACAAGGGGAGGTGGTGGGGGGGGGGGGGGGTCATAGGAGTAAAATAATTTTTCTGCATGTAATCACTCTAAATCCTTCAAACTGCATGCATTTTGTAGCAAAGAAAAAAATAATTGCACCAAATGATGTGGTGGGGGGGGGGGTGGTGGTTAGTGGTGGTGTTGGAGGGTCATAGGAGTCATTTTTTTTACTCTCTTAAATTCTTCAAAATGCATTTCGAAGCAAAGAAAAAAAAATTGCCTAATTGATGTGTGGGTGTGGGTGGGATCATAGGAGTTAAAAATTTTTTTCACATGTACTCACTCTAAATCCTTCAAAATGCATTTCGGAGCAAAAGAAAAAAATCGACTAATTGGCACGGTGGAGGGGTGGTTGTTAGGGTGGAATAACTCTGACAAGTTTCATCAAATAATGGTGGTCATCATCAAACTTGAGGTAGACATTGTTCCCAAAGAACTATATACCCCAAAAATTGATATTTGGTTACTAATGTTCAGGTTATTCCATAAACAAGCATCACATAATATTTTTAACAAAGAGCAACAACTCTCATAATTTTCATCAGATATCGCTGGTTATCGCACTTGACATAGACAGTGTTGCTATTGATACATATACCAAAAAGAATTGAAGTCTGTTAACTAGTTATGCCATAAACAAGATTTAAAGAATATTTTTTATCAAACAAAGGACAATAACTCCCATAATTTTCATCGGATATTGCTGGTCATCGAACTTGATGTGGACATTGTTGCTATGGTTCTATAACGCATTCGCCTGTGTGTAGGCGGCATATTTGTTCGTGGATCAAAATCTTTGCTTTTTCCATATTCCAAGATTGTTTTCAGGAATTATTTCTACATATGATGTTCGGAATGCTACAAAGAATATCAGGAAAGAAAAACTTTGTTTACATTTATTTCGATTTATATGCACTCTTGATATACCATTTTTCACTGTCAATCTTTATGGAAATGCTGAGCATCGCTCACGTTCACTTCATTGTTTCCAATACGAACAATAGTTGCATTGTCTGTGCTTGCATTGTTGCCGAATGACAAGATTTCTGCACAACACACAGAATGACCATTACACTCGTCACCCAAAATCACATATTTTCTGGGTTCAAATACAGTTCTGAGGAAATGCATGAATTAAAGCCATCATTCCTGAACTGTGATCTAAAACTTACAACTCCTTTCTTCTCCTCAGTGATGTGATAAATAATATTAAATCTCTTGGCATTTTTCACAAGGGACGAAATAAGAAATGCAGCAAATGGCAACAGAAACAATTTAAATACAAAACTGTAAATATTAAAAATCTTATCCTTATTAACTTAGTCACTACCGATTCCAAATCCAATGATCTCAAGTTGTGCCTAGCGAATGCCCTTTCGATAGTGAACAAACTGCAAGCTTACTCGACACAATCGACGACAACATTTCAATATCCATGATAAGTGAAACATGGTTAACTCCAGACGACACATTGACTGTCGGTGAGATCATTGCCAACGACAAGATTTTTACACACAACCCCAGAAAGTCACAGCGAGGTGGAGGTGTGGGTGTAATCTGTGATAACACTGTGAAGGTAAAGTGTAAGGAATCTCAGACTTGGGTTATATTCGAGTGCATTGACACCACTGTAACAATCGACTCACACTCACTCCACCTCATTGTCATTTATCGACCCCCACAGAGCTCCAAAAACAAATTCACTGTCAACCAGTTCATTAGTAAATTCCAAGACTTCCTAGAATACATTCCTACGCTGCCAGGAAAATTCATCATTGGAGGCGATTTTAATTTCCATATGACAAAGAAAACTTCCAGTGATTCTTCTAAACTACGTGATCTTATCAGTTCAATGAATTTACGCCAACATGTTCGTGGCACTACCCATAAAGATGGCCACACATTAGATCTGCTCATCACTGTTGATAGCATTGAATACATCCTCACTGGTTCAATTCAAGAAGTTATTGACAAGTTTGTGCCTAAGCAAACATGCTATTTTAACAAATGCCCTTGCTCACAGTGGTTCAGTGATGAGATTAGGTGCACACAAGATTTACAACGTAAACTAGAACTTCAGTGGCGGCAAACACAACTGTGTGGTGACAGAGAGATGTTGTCAACCAGCGAAATGTTGTAAACAAACTGGTCAAATCCGCGAAACAGAAATACTTTTCAGACTTATTGTCAGCTAATGTTAACTCCCCTAATGCACTGTCTGTCATTCTTGAGAAGCTTCTGTATCGTCAAAAGACAACGGTAGTCCCAGAGCATTCTTTCTTTTCTGAAAAAATTTTGACTACCAGTGCTTCGCTTGATACAAGCTCACAATCTGATCTTCGACAGATGGTGGATGTGCCATGCACATGTGTTAAAGCTGTTATACAGGTGTCCCAATTCAAACCTTTGGCTGCAACAGATATCCAGAGGTTAATATACAAGGCACCATCTACGCAATGCATGCTAGATATCATTCCAACTAGGTTGTTAAAAGCATCTCTTTCGGAGTCAACTACACTGATCTCGAAACTGGTCAATGCCTCCCTCCAGCCTGGCTTCTTTCCGACAAGCATGAAACATGCTTTAGTAAAACCTGTTCTCAAAAAGCCAACACTTGACCCAGAGGTTCTGAAAAACAACCGAACAGTCTCTAATCTTTCATTCCTATCAAAGGTTATTGAGTGTGCGGTGGCTTCTCAGCTGAACTCTCATTTGGCAGCCCATGGCCTAGCAAACGTTAACCAATCTGCATACAGATCTAACTGCAATACAGAAACAGCGCTTCTAAGGGTCCAAAATGATATCCTCCTATCCACGGATAGGCACAACCTAACATGCTTTGTTTTGTTGGATTTAAGCACCGCTTTTGACACCATAGACCATAAAATACTTACTGAAAGACTGGCAGTGAGAATAGGCCTTACTGACCGAGCACTTAATTGGTTTTCGTTGTACCTTAATGGTCGCACACCGAGTGTCCTTATTGGCAGTGAGTTGTCAAAGTCACACTATGTTTTGCCATCCCTCAAGGATTGGTGTTGGGTCCCCTACTGTACACTCTCTATGTTTTACCTCTCGGAGACATAATCTGAGGCCATGGCCTTGATTTTCAATTTTATGCAGATGACACACAGCTGTATATTAGTTTTACTCATGCCTTTGAGCCTGAAGCTTGCAGTAAGATTGAACTTTGTATTTCCTTTGAGCCTGAAGCTTGCAGTAAGATTGAACTTTGTATTTCAGACATCAAGGCATAGATGACTAAAAACTTTCTTAAATTGAACGATGACAAGACAGAAGTAATATATAATAGTCTACCTCATCAACTTTCAAAAATATCCAAACTGTCCCTCAATATTGGAGGTTCTACGATAAAACCCAGTAGTGTGTTTGAAACTTAGGTTATTTCATAAATGAAAATTTCCTGCTGATGAACATATCAAACATGTCTGTCGCTGTGCATTTTTTATCTTCGAAATATTAGCAAAATTCGACCCTTCATTGATGCACAGACGTCACAACAGCTTGTCCATGCCTGTGGTACCAGTCGCCTCGACTACTGCAACTCTCTTCTGATTGGCTCTAAAACATCTATTCTTGAAAAACTACAACACATCCAAAATTGTGCTGCACAGGTCATAACCAGAACTCAAAAGTACTGACATATAACACCAGTACTCTCTGAGTTACATTGGCTACCCATTAAGCAAAGAATTCAATTTAAAATTGTCCTTTTGGTGTTTAAGTGTATCTCAGGATCTGCACCATACTACCTGTCCAATCTGCTTACCATCCACAAACTACCGAGGTCTCTTAGGTCATCAGGTCAACTCAATCTGGTTCAGCCTGCATCTAAATTTACTAGTGCTGGTGATAAGGCCTTCGCAGTTGCTGGCTCAAGGCTTTGGAATTCTCTTCCAATCGACATAAAAAATAATAAATCACTTGAATCATTCAAGTCTGGTAATAAAACCTACCTTTTCGTAAGGCATTTCCTTCAGTGGTCTTTTAATTTTGGTCATAAACTGACATTACCAGGTGTTTGAGTGTGACTGAGTCAGTAAGGATTGCCTCGTTACTCGTCAAGTTACACTCACATACTTGTTTTGGTAAAGTGTAGTTTGTTTTTATTTTGTTTTAATTCAATACCCTTTTTCTTTTGTGGCATTGGGCACCAATAAATGATAATAGTGATCCATGTATCAATGTGTCTGTGAGAGAATGTACTTGTATGCGTGTATTTGTATGTATGCAATTATTGTACAGCCGTTGAGCACCTTGTGTGGATTCTAGGCTTTAAAATTATTATTATTACTCCAAAAAGAATTGAAATCTGTTAACTACTGTTCAAGTTATGCCAAAAACAAAGTTCGGATGGACAGACAGACGGATGGACGAAGCTCTATGCTATATCCCTCCCATGTGGGGGGATAATAAATCAATATTTATTAAATGATAAGGAAGGCATGAAATATACTTAACTCCCACCAATATCATCTTTAATAATTATTTATTAAACTATTAACCGAAGGAACACTTCAAAGTCAAAAGAGAAATTACATGGTTGAAAAAAAAACTTTGCAACACCACACACCTTGTCAAAATTGGGCACTACAAACCTGTACCCCCACACCCCCAACCACACACTTTGCAGAACAAATTTTATAACAGCAATTAAATTTTCAACTTTTGCCTTGTTGTCAATAAAGAGCTGCGCCATGAGCGCATGATACGCCCGTTATTAATTAATTACCAGAGGGAAGCACACAATATGAGTATACATGTGTACTCGTCAGGTTTTTTTTATATTCTTGTACAATAATCATAACCATCAACATACTGTGTTCAATAATTTGGAAATAAAATTATTTGAATTTCATGTATATATCTTATGTCTGTAGAGATCATAACTTCAAGAAAAAATCAACGATTTTCTAAGTAATAAAGTCTCATAACTCTGGAATGACTAATCGAACGGAGACACCAACCGAAAGGGAGCTCCCTTCCATCAGCATAAACCACCTACCAAAAAATCGCGAAAATCTCTCGAAGCGTTCTTGAGTTATAGTACGATGTGTAAAAAATCAACAATTTTCTAAGTAATAAAGTCCCATAACTCTGGAATGCCTAATCGAACGGCGACACTAAACGAAAGGGAGCTTCCCTCCATCGATATACACCACATACCCCAAAATCACGAAAATCTCTCAAAGCGTTCTTGAGTTATCGTACGACATGTGACCGGACTGACAGCGGTATACCATAATACGACCCGTTTTTTTAAAACGGGCGTATAAAAATAGACAAACTTAAGCAAAAATGGGTGCAATTGACAGGAAGGGAAATAACTCCACTTGTGTGTAAGTTCAGAGGTGCCAGTCCAAGACGCTAGCTATTTGGCTTCAAATATTTTGTTATGAGCTGTATTTGTAGCTTGATAATCTGTATTGGCATCTTAAATATTGCTGGCATGATAATTGTGAAAGGAATATATATTAATGCGATTCACATATTCACATATATTTTTATGTTAATAAATGGATTTTGCTCAGCTGTCCCATTTGTTTTTTATTGATGTTAAATGTGGCTTTCAGCATCTTATGTTATACTATGATCAGAGCACAAGTATAAAGTCAAGTTTATCAAACTATTCAGACCTCGGTTCAATAGGACTAACTATGTCATAATATACAGGTAAAACATAACTTGTTTACCATATTAAACAAGAATAGCTTCTCTTTCTGGAGTACCCACAGAGATTGTACTACTCTGGACTAAACCAAATATTGAATGAAAGTGTCAATGACACTGTAGCTCAACTTGACAAACTTGAACTTGGTAAGTTATAAGTGAAATGGCAAAATTGAAGAACATTGGTACCAATGTTATTTGGTGAAATTTCAACATAACAGCATTGTATGTGCACAACGTCTGAGTAATCCATGCATTTTCAAATGTAAACTGTAAGAATGGCTAAAGGAAGAATGTTGAAACACAAATGCAGTAAGTTCAGAGGTTATTGTAAATGGCAACTTGATGAATGCTAATCAATAGCTCTTATCTAAAGGTCTCGCCTAATGAGCACAAGAAGTTCAAAAACAATCCCCTGATAAATGTGGCCTGTAGGCCATGTCAAAGAATGTTTATGCACAAATGCAATAAATTCAAATAATGTTGCCAACAGCAACAGTTTTTGATGGAAAAGAAAAGAAAATCGATAGCTCCTATATTTGTCATTCTGCATAAGCATACAAAGTTTCAAAACAACCTGATAATGAATGCTCCCTCTGAGGCATGCCAAAGGATGTTAATGCACACATGCACTCATTTTGAAGGTCATTGCTTGTGGCAATGTGTTTTTCTCTCTTTTTTATGGAAATTCATAAATATACCCTGCAGAGAGTGCAATAGGGATAAGTTGCTGCACAAATGCAGGAAGTTCAAAGGCTGGTCATAATGACAATCATTTTTTATGGAAATGAAAAAAAATCAATAGATCACATTTAGAGGTTACCCCAAACACACATACCAAGTTTCAAAGTGATCCGATCATAAATGTGCCCTGAAGGGTGTGCCAAAGGGAAATATTGAAGTCTGGCTAAACTAAGTTCAAAGATTGTTGCCAGCGGCAACATTTTTGACAGAAATGGAAGAAAATCGATAACTCCCATATAGATATCACCCCCTCACAAGCACACCAAGTTTCCAAGGGATCCAATAATAAATGTGCCCTGCAGGGCGTGTCAAAGGGATATGTTGATGCATAACTGCACTAAGTTTTTACTAAGTTCATCAGAGGTTGTTGCCAATGGCAACTATTTTTGACGGAAATGGAAAAAAATGATAAATTTATACCAATTTGTATATTTTAAGTCATAACGAAATCTCCTCACCCACATTATTCAATCGTACTTGTGTCAGTTAACAGAAAAATATAAGAACCGCAATGGTTCTCTCACGGTGGGGGGAATTCAAAGTCATAACGAAATCCCCTCACCCATATTATTTAATCATACCTGTGTCAGTTAAGATAAAAAAATATAGGAACCGAAATGGTTCCCTCATGTCTAACCGACTCCAAATGCCACCATGGACGGAGAGGAACGTGAAGAATAAAACATCCCCTGAAAGAAGACCCTCTCTGGGAGAAAGCTTCTGGGAAGCATCACATAACTGACACTTGAGAATATTGATCCAAGATTCTTATGACAACAGGGGGGTTACCAGTAGGATTCACTGTTTAAACTTAAACATAAGCTATTGAATCAAATGAATAGGAGGATATGCATATCCTATTATTCCTCCCCATGAATTTGCAGAGCGTCTACTGCCTGCGCTCAATAATCTGGGCATGGCGAGACAAATAACGGTAACAATTGTTCCGGTGCGTCGCAAACTAAAGAATCATGGGGTGATCCCACTGGTAGCAAAACTGTACAAATTAACGCATGTTGAGCGTCCATACATATGAAACAGGCAACCTTTCCGAAGAGCGAGTCTGCTAGTACGTTCAGACGACCCGGTATATGACGGATAGAGAGACATGAAAATGATTCTCTGTTAGGTATTATAACAAAAGTGAATGGGTGCCGCTCTGGTTCCTGATGTACGCCACCACAATTGAGTTGTTCAACAAACTCTGAACAAGCGTGAACGCATTGATATAGCGCTAACAATATTGACATCATTCATGATGATCATGTGTTTCTACAGGAACCAAGGGTCTTAGACCCCTGCAATTATAGTCTGTAGGACTCAGGGCTGTGCCCCAAACTATTGACTCATACCCGTCATAATCATAAAAGCCAGATCTGGCAGTTGCAGCGGAACTAATGAGTTAACCACTGAAAATCTGCCTCAATATGGACCTTTTTGTTTACTATATCCGTTAAAGCAATACTGGTCCTGAGCGAATGCATTGTCAGACTCCAGTTCTGTGTAAGAATAACTGGAGGGGGCGTGTGCGTAAGCGACCCATCTAAACAAGATGCGTAGCCGCTCAGCACATCTCCATCAGTCGCATACAACTAATTCGTTCTGGATAGTGGCCGACAAACTAGACTGTTATGAGACATTACCAAGTTAATATTTGAGTGACAGCGCAGGGCGCTATCTCCAGACCAAAGCTATCCTTAGATCTATGCTTATAGCATAGTCAATCACTCGAACACTCATTTTAACTGACTAAATGATAACCATAAATAAACTTTTAGAGCTTTGATAAACTTGTTAACAAGCTCCAGTCTATTATCTGTCGGAACGAGCTCTTAGGCTTCGGTACGAGTAACAGGTGGCTACAGAATTCCAGAGAATCTTTATTCTCAACGACCTCTATTAGCATCATTGTCAAGAGAACCTTTACCTCCGACTGGAGAGACTGTTATGCAAGAATTAGACAGAAGCATTGTCCATCAGACATTAATTTAGTTGTGGTTCTCTCGGAAAGATAGCCGCAGGCCTCCCGAAACCACACTTCTGAACTACTAGACTCCGTAACAGTTATCCAGATTGATGCTCATCTTGATAACCATCCATCAACCGCAAAACAACAGAGGTCCTAACTCATATCTGTAGCACCTGCAAGGCCTACAGAAGGAGGAACTGCGTCTCATTCGCGAAGAGCCTCGACCCAGCAGTTCAGAGGCGTCTGACCGGAAGTCTCGATCAGACGTAAGCCCTGTATCCGCATCGCTATATGACGATCCCTAGAGTAATTATAGGAGAGTAAACTATACCCTCACAATGAGTCCTTATAGGCGACCTTCTGTCTAGGACGTCCTCCCTTACTCCTTTCTGCTAATGCGTGTCGAATATACGTAATGATGCTTTCTTTGTAGCTTGTTCATAAACCAATGAAAGCTTATCATCAAAAACTTAGTGTCTGGAAACTGGAGCGACTCTAAGAGAGTTTTTGACCTTGTCATCTATTAAGGATGACGACGCAAGGGCTCTGTCACGTCTATTTAACTTCGAATTAGCAACTTGTTAAGACAGAGTTATTCGTGATAAATATATAGCCCTGGAAAGGACTCTAAATGAGGTACAAACGTCCTCCAATTCCTTTCTGTAGAGACGTAGGGTCACAGTTCTTAAAGGTGATCTGCACAATACAGTGAGTCTAAATTCGCTCTGAATGAATAAATGTCGTCTCAATTGTGACCAAGCGAATAATGAATGACCGAGGTAAGGCCATAGCTAGGTTCTTAGCCTACTCATTCAAACGAGGGGAACTCTCAATACATCTTCACTGTTTTCCGACCAGCGGAACTGCAAAGAAGATGACAAGAAACCGCTTCCTTCTTTCCACTGGAAAGTTGAATGTGGAGTCATCTAAAAGGCCAAAAGCCTGCAACACCTGTCTATACTAAACCAAAAAAGACATTCCTTCTCTTTTTCTGGATAATTTAGCATGCCACAACGCTAGTGGTTTCTTGTAAATAGACGCAGCATTCTGATTCGTTGGAACACATTCAGGGTAGTGTTGATGGAATAAATCCTGTATTGTTCCAAATGTGGAGGGTAAATCCCCTCCATATCCCTTCATTATTCGTCTGAATCAGTTGAAATCATGGTCAAGGGCATCTGAACGCGCAGATAACTGGACCGACCCAGCACCATGCAACAGCTCAGATTTTGAGACTGCCGTCAATTGCTACTGCACTTGCTGGGACGCTGCGAGGAGCTGCACATCTGCGTCAGCAAAACCGTAACGGAGGCCTATGGAGCAGCGGTCTTCTGGCCGCCGGCTGCTTTCGGGACAGTATGTCCAAGATGAACTTTCTCTGGATGTCCCGATATATGAGGCCTTGTCTAAGCTATTGAACAGTGCTACTTTCGAGCTGTCGCAGCATTCTGATTCTCAAAAACAAACTCAGGGAAGTATCGATGCATAAGCGCTATTGCCACCCTGTTGTTCCGAAAGGGAAGGGTAATTCTCCTCCAAATCCCTTTCATTCTCCAACTGAATCAGATTATACTCACGGTCATCGGCATCTGAACGCGCAGATGACTGAACCGACCCAGCACCTTCCGTCAGCTCAAGCTCTGAGACTGCCGATGTCTGCTTCTGCATTTGCTGGGATGCTGTGATGAGCTGCGCAATCTGCGACAGCAAGTCCGTTATGGAGGCCTAAGGAGCAGCAGTCTTCTGTTGCATGGCCGCCGGCTGCTCCTGGGACAGTGTGTCCGAGATGGCTCTTTTCTGCGGATGTCCCTATAAATGAGGCCTCGTCTCCTTGGCTACTGTATGGTGTGACTTCACGGTCGTGTGGGCTTGGTAGACGTTGAAGAAGCTGTAATTATAGCCGACCCCGGCTGTAAACTGAATGGAGCATCTCGTAAGGGAGGCGTGGACGTACGCTCCGAATGACGCAAGTTCCGATCCATAACATCTGGCCCCAGATGTTATAATAAAAGAGAGAGGGGGGCCCCCTCTCTCGCGGTCCTTCAGACCTCGCCGAGCTTCTTGCTGAACTTGCCGGCTTCTTCCTTTCCGTCGTTGCAGGGTGAGCCGTATATTGATATTATATTATAGTGCTCGCCCTACCCTTTCCATTCTAATTGACCGCAACGGACACACCCAGCGTCACGGTACTTTCAGGTGGTGTACCGCTCCACCGGTCAAGCTAGCTGGCGAACGGGATTTGAAACCACACTGTGGTTTATTGCCGTCTAATAATCATGACCACTTTTGCCATTAGCTCTGATTGACTAATTAATGCGACGATGGAAGCACACTATCTGACGGTGTCACATAAACATCACCATGTTCTTGTTCCACTGTATAAAAAAATATAAACTAATAAACTATATCGACCTAGGGTGAGAGGACCGGTGGCAGCCTCTCATTACGAGAGGACCGGCAGTGGTCCCTTGCTAACACGTACCGTGACACCCGTCAGCAGCGTTTGTCATCCCATGCGACACCTATGAGCAAGAATTAGTAGAAGTACATCGACTACAAGCAAGGCAACCTACAAGAAAATAAGAGGAACAACTTCCTCGCCTTGCTAAAAGAGCAATATGCTTACATAATGAAGGAGACTAAGTCGATTGTACTCCCACCAATTCCACATTAAATACATATAAAAAGATTCATAACAAAAACATTCAAAATATAAATCGAAAAATAGTTTACACCAAAAAATTTGACAAGAGCCCATGTTCCCAATGGGAACGAAGTGCCCAAATGTATCCCAAAAGATCCCTGTGTGGACAAAATTAATTTTTTCCTCCCAAAAATTAACTGCCACACTACGGGCTTGTATAATGTATCTCACAACAGACCTACCATATCAGAAATAGGAACCTACACATAAATAACAAACGTTACTAATGTAAACGTCAAACTGAAAACCGGAAACGATACCCCAGGCAACACGGCACGAAGTCAGTAACAGATTTTTGAACTATCCGATGTAAGGCAAGATCTTCATCAGAAGAAAAAAAGATACATTGGAAGTGTGATGCATGATTAAAAACGCCTAAACACCGTAAGAGTGAGGACATAACCCCAAGAAATTTTATATAAAAAATTAAAAAAAACAAGACAAAAAGCTTGGGAGTTTAACAGGGGGGGGGGGGAGGAGGGGGGGAGGGGGGGAGGTTAGGGAAGGAATACTTAACCAACAGTGGAAAAATCATTATCAACAATGATGACGTCAGGCTCATGTCCCGAAATTAGGGAACATGAACTAATTTTTATAAATATTATAAAATTACAGCCCTGAACGTTTTCAAACCACCGTTTCTTCTTTCCTTCATCCAATTGTGTCCTTGGATCCACCAATTTAACCATTGATTTGTGTCTGGCATCATTATTAATTGAGATTTAAAAAGCACAAAAGTCAGTTTGTTGTTATCTGATAAGGGCCGAACAAAGAATGGTGTTGGCGCCAATTTCGGTCACTTCCTGACGTCTGCGCATGCGCAGAGGGTAAATGTATGGAGGACCAGTGAGGACTTCTAATTTTCGGTTTTGCATGCAAATTTTGGGGATTGGGGGGCAAAATTTGTGTTTGACTCTAGATATTTTAGAGTTAGCACCAGCTATGTCTGGGCCATTGGTATACTGTGTAAAAATATCAATAGCTCCCATCTAGAGATACACCCCAAACAAGCACACCAAGTTTCAAAATGATCTGGTCAAAAATGTGCACTGCAGAGTGCACCCGCCAAATGGAAATATTGATGCATAACTGCACGAAGTTCATCGAAGCAACATTTTTTGATGGAAATTGAAGAAAATCGCTAGCTCCCATCTAGAGGTAACACCAAACAAGCATACAAAGCTTCAAACCGATCTGATCATAAATGTGCCCTGTAGGGCATGCCAAAGGAATATATTGATGCCTGACTAATCTAAGTTCAAAGGTCGTTGCCAGCGGCAACATTTTTTTATGGAAATGGAAGAAAATCAACAGCTTCCATTTAGAGGTCACTCCAAACAAGCATGCCAGATTTCAAAGCAATCTGATCATAAATGTGCCCTGTAGGGTGCGCCAAAGGGAAATATTGAGATCTGACTGAACTAAGTTCTAACAAAGTTGCTTGCGGCAACATTTTTTGACGGAAATTGAAGAAAATTGATAGCTCCCATCTAGAGGTCACCCCAAACAAGCATACCAAGTTTCAAAGCGATCTGATCATAAATGCGACCTGTGAGGTGTGCCAAAGGAAATTGTGGACATACGTATGTACGTACGTCGACGGACGAGAAGTGATGGCAATAGCTCAGTTTGACTTTGACTGGGGGCGGTTTTCCTGCCATTTCCCATATTAAAAGATAATTAATCCTGACTTCAAAATTGCAAACAATTTGCATCCTTATAGGATTCATGAGGGGCAATTGCAATACTTAATTATTTTATTTAATTAAATTTTAATTTTATTTAATTTACCCCTCACCCAGCACAAAACAGAAAACTGTTTTCACAAGAAATGCTCTTAACTAGGATTTCCATTTATTTTGGTTATCAGTCACTTGACTTTCAATCCCGCCTCAAGGACAAGATCATGGCCCTCTATGGATTGAACTCAATGAGCTCACTTCAGTGAGAAACCATAGGCCCTGTGCTGCAAGGAAGAACAGAAAGGAATAAAATACGAAATGTGATCTTTGTGAACAGTGACGGTCATTGTGCTAGGTAATGGGGCCATTGTGCTAGGTGAGGGGGCCAAAGTACTGCAGAAATTGATTTACAGAAATTGCAGAACTACTCGAAAATACCAAACACAGGAGATGATTTTCTTATCTGAGAACTAGAAATTAATTATTTGATATGTACCACCAATTATTTTTCCAATTTCATTGTAAGAACTGTTAGAAACCAAAGTCTGAAATTAAGTATGAAAGATAACTTAGTTACGTTTTTTGAAAATAGACATTTTTCTACATGTTCCATTTTTTCAGTAAATGTTAGGATGTAAATCTTTCTTTTTGATGGGGAGTTGAAGGTGATAATTATATAATTTCTAAATAGAGTACAGTTTAGAAAACTGAAGTCACTGTAATGCAACACTGGCATTTGGAGCAACAATAAACAGAAGAATACAACGATAGTGATACTTAATGAAAACATTCTTTTGATGCTGTGCATTTTCTGGAAAACTGATGTTTGTCCGGCACAATAAGAACAAGAGGCCTCATGGTATCTGAGGTGGTCACCAGGCAAAGTTGTTAAAAAAGAAGGATTTAATTAGCATCTGCGGCTGGTAAACCCTACAAAGGAATGAGGTCATATAATTTATTTATAACTCTGATGTCAGATGATTTTTTGCAAGTAATGACATGCTACAACAGAAATAATGCTCAAATTTCCAGTGAAGCAAAACTGGGAGTCCAAATATCAACCTAGGGACTTAACTTGAACAAACTTGAATTGACCCCCTGAGGATGTTATATTCCAAATATTGATAGATTCTGACTGGTGGTCCTGGAGAAGATTTTTTAAAGAATATTCACAATACAGAACAAGTTAAAATTTCTGCTCCCAAGAGAACCCAAATATCAACACAGGGACTTGAAGTGAACAAATTGTATCTGACCTCTCTAAGGATGTTGTATAACAACAATCAAAAGATTGTGACTTGTGTATCTGAAAAAGCAAATTCTTAAAAATTATTCTTCATAATAGATGAAGTTAAAAATTCAGGCTCAAATAGGGAGCACAAATATTAAACTAGGGACTTGATTTTAACAAACTTGAATCCGACTTCCCTAAGCATGGTGTATACCATATATCAAACGATTTTGACTATGGGTTCCTAAGAAGAATTTTTAAGAATAATCCTCAGGTTGTACTAAGTTAAAATTTGGGCTCCCAAAGGGAACCAAAATATTAACCCAGGGATTAGATTTAAACAAATTTGAATCTGATCTCCCAAAAGATGCTGTATATCAAACATCAAAAGATGCCGACTGGTGGATCTTAAGAACAATTTTAAAGTTTACTCCTCATATTGCACAAAGTTAAAATTTGGGCTCCTAATATATGGGGGGGGGGGGGGGGGGGGGGGGGGGGGGGGGTTAATTTTAAGAAACTTGTATCTGACATCCCCACCTGGATGCTGCATACCAAATATAAAAAAATTCTGATTGGTGGTTCTGGAGAAATTCTTTTTTAATTTTTTAAAATATACTGGCTCAGGCATTTTTCATACCCCCCCCCTCCCCACCCCACGATCATTATGACACACCAGATGGCAATTTTTTTACCATTCAATTCAACTGGTCTGAAGGATGCATTATACCAAATAACAGTTCTTTGTTCTCTGCAATTTGGGAAATGTGGAAGTTTGAAAATATTTCGATTTTTGACTCCTGGAGGATGCAGGAAAATTTTGTGTGTGCATGAATCAAGTACTTATGGCTCAATAATACCACATTCCAAATGTTCAAATTGGCTAATCAGTTCAGAAAATAGAAATTTTGGGTGAGCCTCCAAATCTTGCTCCCTCCACCACCCACCCCCCAGCAATTACAAAGGCAAATATTGGCCTATAAACTTTATTTGAACAAACTTTATTCTACACATCAAAAGGCAGCACAGTACCAAATATCAAGTCACTGTACAAATTGGTTCATGAGATTTTTTTTTTTGGGGGGGGGGGGGGGGGGGCCCTCTACCCCTCCCTATGAGGCAGGGCAATCTGATTTGAACAAAGTCAAAATGTGATGTCAGAACAAACAATCGCCCCAAATTTCAATGAAATCGGTTCAGCAGTTTTGGAGGAGAAATGGTGAACACCATGTTCACAGATGATAGACAATGCCCAGATAACACTTGACTTCCAGTCAGGTGAGCTAAAAACCCAAGATCTCTCAAAAATCGATTTTTAGTTCAACCATCCAACAGTACGAAGGCAGAGCAAAAGCTTCCTCATGAAACAATAAGCTGAATTTTTTAAATATTTCAATAAGAAAGTTACAAAAACATTAAAAATTGCAGATTTTCTGGGTTTTGGGTGGATGAAATGAAATGGCACCTCTACTCTATGCCCACCTAAAACTCTTTATTACCATCCCTACATATATGCTAGAGATACATATGCTGACACAATCAAATCTTTGCCACCTTTCTGTCCAACAAAAGTGTTTTCTAGAGCTATTTCCAGAACCACCTCCTGGACTATTAATAATACAGAGGAATGAAGTTACACAATTTTTTATAACTCTCAGATGATGTGATGTAAATGCCTACATTTCCAGTACTGCTGAAGTAAGAAATGGGCCATATTTCCAGGACCAAATATTAAATGTCATCTTTTTAACTGGGGGGGGGGGGGGGGGGGGGGGGGGGAGGGGGAAGGGGGCAGTGGTTCAGTAGGTAGTGCAGGCTGCAACCCGAGAGGTCCTCGGTTCGAATCCCACCTGCAGCAACTGCATTGTGTCCTTGGCAAGACACTTCACCCCCATTGGTGACGATGTGTACTAAGGCGTACTGCACGTCGATGGTACACTCATCTTCAATCAATGCTAACCCTGCTTGTGTGGAGTTAGTATGTTGGGAGATGACAGTTGCTCGCCATTGCTCGGTGGCTCTCTCCGGGTACTTCATCTTCCTCCCCCTCTAAAACTGTCATGGTTATGATTAGCCAATGTGCAGAAATATGTGACCTTAAACACAATAAATAAATAAATTAATCTTGGGGGGGGGGGGGGGGTGGTGTGGCTAAGGTGAAGGGTTCATTGGGCTATTTTTTTCTGCTTTTAAATGAGTTTTGAAGGATTTCAAATAATTTTGTGCATAAAATTTTTCACCCAAATGCTCTGGGGGGGGGGGGGGGGGGGGGGGGGGGGGGGGGACAGCGCAGTGATACTGTTTTTGCAGTATAAAAAAAAAAAAATCACCTGTTGGAAAGCCCCCTCCCTCAATCTAATGGGGTGACCGTTTTTGTATGAATCTCTCAAAACTTATTTTAAAGGAAGAAAAAAAGAAGTGCAATGGCAAGAGTGATTATGTCCATGCACCCCCCATCCCCCACTACCAAGCATGAGCTTCTAGTCATTTTAACTTTATTGATAATGAATTAATAAATATCTTATCTCCATTAAACCATAGCATAAATACAGCAGGCCACCCAATGTGTCCATGGGACACCGATGCCCCCGGTTTATGATAAACTATATTTAGTGGTTTACAAAGTCCAAAAAGGGGCCATAATTTGAATTAAAAATTATCGCACCACTCTCCAAGACAAACAAGGGCAACGCCCCCGGTCCCCCGACCAAGATGGCAAATTCAAGGGAGCTGTTAGGATGCAATTTGTTCGCAGAGCATGGCCATTTTTTTAACTTGACCTGTATTTCCAACCAATTAAACCACATACTTAGTTTCGTTTCAATCAAATGATCCAAAGTAAAGTTATCATCCGGACAACACAAAAAACGTATTTTCTAAGTCGAAAAAGGGGAATAAATCCAGTAAAAATCAGTGGAGCGTGCCCATTTTCGAACTTGACCTGCATTTCCACCCAAATAAGCGGCATAATAAATTTCGTTTCAATCAAATGATCCTAACTAAAGTTATCATCCGGACAACACAAAAACTGTATTTTTTAAGTCGAAAAAGGGGAATAAATCCAGTAGAAATCAGTGGAGCATGCCCATTTTCGAACTTGACCTGCATTTCCACCCAAGTAAGACACATACCAAATTTAGTTTCAGTACAATCATCCAAACTAAAGTTATCATCCGGACAACACAAAAACCGTATTTTCTAAGTCGAAAAAGGGGAATAAATCCAGTAAAAATCAGTGGAGCGTGCCCATTTTCGAACTTGACCTGCATTTCCACCCAATTAAGCGGCATACTAAATTTCGTTTCAATCAAATGATCCTAACTAAAGTTATCATCCGGACAACACAAAAACTGTATTTTTTTAAGTCGAAAAAGGGGAATAAATCCAGTAGAAATCAGTGGAGCGTGCCCATTTTCGAACTTGACCTGCATTTCCACCCAAGTAAGACACATACCAAATTTAGTTTCAGTAAAATCATCCAAACTAAAGTTATCATCCGGACAAGGGTGTGACGGATGGATGGACGGATGGATGGACGGACGGACGGACGGACGGACGGACGGATGCACGCACGGACAGACGGACGGACACTGCTGATTACAATAGTCCCCCGAAGGGTCGGGGGACAACCATGTGGTATATTGTCTACAATAAGCTATATTCCAAGTTTATTGAAATTGGACACCTATAACTCAGGTTACCATCCGGAAACCAATATCAACATGTTTTCTAAGTTGGAAAAGGGCCAGAACTCTGACAAAAAATATCAACCCAAGCCCACTATCAATCTCAATCTGTATTTTGTGCTAATAAATCAATGTACAAAATTTTGTTTCATTTCGTTCATTCAAACTAAAGTTATTGTCCAGAAATGATAAATTTAATGTAATTTGTATATTTTTTTTATATTTACCAATGGCCCAGACTTAGCTGGTGCAAACTCAATAATATCAAGGGCCAAACACAAATTTTGAACCCCCTCTCCCCCCCCCCCCCCAACCAAACCCCAAAATTTGAAAACAATACCAAAATTTGAAAGTCCTATCTGGCCCTGCATGTTTTTAGTAGTGCACAGTACCCAGGAAGAGACCGGAATTAGCGCCAAGCATCATTCTTCCTAGCTGTGCCTACTAATGTTATAACTCAGCAGGGAGGTATGAGTGCCCACTCATGGGAGTGCCATCCTCATCTGGGCCATTGTTAAGAATAAAAAATATACAAATTACTTTAAATTTATCATATTTTTATACTAGAACCAATGGCCCAGACTTAACTGAATAGTAAAAAGGCTGGAGGGCCTAGGACTTCAAGGAATAACAGACTAAATTTCAGCTCCTTAGCCTGCAGTAGGACTCCCAATGTGAATAGGAGATTAAAATTTGAGGAATTGCATATATCCCTCTCTATACAACAATAGAGAAGGATATACCACAATATCCAAGTGATTCCTTATTACTTAGCATAAAATATTTTGCTAAATGGGTGTAACAAGCCCCCAATTTTAAGGCTAATCCGGAATAAGACGCTTAAAATTAGGAAAAGCGTGGTCTGAGAGTTGGAGACTAATGTCCACAGACACACGCCGTATACAATGCAACGAGCTGTACATAA